>JALIZF010001274.1:0-210228 GCA_029948255.1 Telmatactis stephensoni | reverse complement strand
AACACTAAAGTAGTGAACAGAACCTGATTTCCAGGAGAGTTAGGCAAAATTTTGGCACTTTTTCAAAATTACCAAATCTGAGATTTTTCGAAAGTCGCACGGTCATCGAAAAATGTCAAAATTGGACCCGACTGGGATTTTGGATTTTTGCAGCCCAAAAGGCAGAAGACATCTCTAGAACACTAAATTAGTGAACAGAACCTGATTTCCAGGAGAGTTAGGCAAAATTTTGGCACTTTTTCAAAATTACCCAAATCTGAGATTTTTCGAAAGGCGCACGGTCATCGAAAAATGTCAAAATTGGACCCGACTGGGATTTTGGATTTTTGCAGCCCAAAAGGCAGAAGACATCTCTAGAACACTAAATTAGTGCACTGAACCTGATTTCCAGGAGAGTTAGGCAAAATTTTGGCACTTTTTCAAAATTGCCCAAATTGCCCAAATCTGAGATTTTTCTAAAGGCGGGCGGTCATCGAAAAATGTCAAAATTGGACCCGACAGGGATTTTGGATTTTTGCAGCCCAAAAGGCAGAAGACATCTCTAGAACACTAAATTAGTGAACAGAACCTGATTTCCAGGAGAGTTAGGCAAAATTTTGGCACTTTTTCAAAATTGCCCAAATCTGAGATTTTTCGAAAGGCGCACGGTCATCGAAAAATGTCAAAATTGGACCCGACTGGGATTTTGGATTTTTGCAGCCCAAAAGGCAGAAGACATCTCTAGAACACTAAATTAGTGAACAGAACCTGATTTCCAGGAGAGTTAGGCAAAATTTTGGCACTTTTTCAAAATTGCCCAAATTGCCCAAATCTGAGATTTTTCGAAAGGCGCGCGGTCATCGAAAAATGTAGCAGCAGTATAGTTTTATCTCGATCGCACCCTGTGATTTACAGGGCCTGCCTGCATAGATCGAGGGGTGTCCACATCGGGGATTCTCTGCGCCATTTTGGCAAAAAAACTGCGATTTGAGATTAAAATAATTCTTTATATATATGGACGTGATCGACTGGTTATTAAAAACTGACTTAGATGGCTCTTTGCCTCCCATTGCCTCCAGAGAAATAGCGCGGCTCAGAAAAAGTGTCATTGATGACACAGATGCAAATATTGTTTTTACAACGTTTATAGAGAAAGATACAGATGCTTCGATGACCGAGGCGCGCGCGGAGGAAATTATAGATAAACTGCCCGACGGGGATTTTCGTCTTCAGTTGGCATTTATAAAACACGATGGCAATCGGTGGGTGATTGAAAAAGGAAGAAACCCCATTAGAGCCAGTAACAGAAAAGATATATTCATTTTAAATAAAGATACCAGGCCCGGTGCTTTAGTGGGCATTGATTCTTTGTATTACGACGAAGCTTATCCGGTTACTGTTGTGATTTACGAGGGTTATAAATTAAAAGAGCCAGACGTAAAAAAGCTACAGCCGATGAGGCATCCAGGTAACTGTGTTGCCAAACTTATTAGAGAGTATTTCACGGATTCGACAAAGGGCGGCGGATGTTTGACTGACGCGCGTAGAAAGGCGATACGACAGTGGGAATGGAATACAAAAAGGTCGGGCGGGACTATAGAGGCGATTATGAAATTAGAAGTGGCCATAAAAAGAAAAATAGCTGTGTTAGACATTATGGGCGGATTTATCTATCCCGGCACTACAAAATATAACGGAGCCGGACCGGCGATCAAGATTTATCAGCATAATGGTCATGCGTGGCGAGATGTGAGATTTCCAAGGAAAAAGAAAGTTGAGGTCTATAAAGAAGTAAATCCACTATGGACAGAATTTGATATCGACGGCAATATTCTTTGTGACGGCAGTGATTTTATTAAAGAGAATTCTATTTGGCTGTTAGATGCGGAGGGAACACAGTTTATTACGCAAGATGGGACGCTTTATCGGCCGCAGGTAGAAGATGAAAGAATAAAGAAGGCCTGTGAAGTTTTGGGCGAGGATTTTAGAGAAGAAGTCTTTTGTAGTAGTTCTTTGGATTTTGTAGCGGCCAGAAAAAGAAATCATTGGAAGCCGACGCCGAAAGAGTTGCCGGAGATTGCGCTGGCGTGCGTAGAGCATGGACACGGCGGACTGTGGAATATGGAGTATAAAAAAGAAGATTATGTGTCGCTGGACATGAAACATTGTTATCCGGCCAGCTTTAAGGGCCTCGGGGATTGTAAGCCGTTTTATCAGCGCTTTGGACATCCGGATTCTCAGTTCTTTAGAGTGGCTCTGGATGGGCGTTATGAGGCGCCGGCGAATGGGTTTGTAAAGTTAACGACGTGGAAGTTTAAAGAAGATCTACATCCTATTATTTACGCGTGGTATGGTAAGCATATTGAAGAAAAAGGTTGGTTACCGGTGCCGTTGTTAAAGTTCTTTGAAGAAAATGGTCTTTTAGAGTACACGGCGCATGAGGCGATTCTTTGCCATGGTGATAAGACGCAGTGGCTGCCTGAAGACAACCACGCGGCAAGGATTGTTATTGGCAAGTTTACTCAAGGGGCCAGAGCGGGAGAAAAACATATGCAACGGCGGCTGGTAACGGATGATGAAGAATTGAACTTTCTAATAAAAAAGGCGCATGAAGAAAATACTATGGTGCGGGTAGAGGATTTTAGTGAGGGCAAAGTGTTGTGTTATTACCACGATTATAGGGCGCAGTATTATCATTTAAGGGCGTCGATGCTGTCTTATGCTCATATTAACCTTTTAACGATGCTGTTAAGGTTTGATAAGGATGATATACCCAGGGTAGCAACGGATAGTTTGTATATTCGACCGGAAGTTTTAGAGAAGATGAAAATGTATTATGTCAAAGATGAGATGGCTGAGAGCGGGCAATGGCGGATTAAAAATGAAGAGATGAGGACGTGGCGGGAAAGGGTAAAATACCATGGGGCGCATAGAGAGGGCAATAGAGAAGTGACAGAGAAAATATGGCCTAGTGTTAAAGATCCGATAAGCTATAAAAGGGTTTCGTATCTTTATGGGGCCGGCGGAAGCGGGAAGACGACGAGAGTGTTAAGGCTGTTTCCGAAAGTGAAAGTGCTGACGCCGACGCATCGGTTGGAAAGGGAATTGGTGGCACAGGGGTATGATGCACAGACTTATCATAGCTTTTTCAGATATAATGGAGAGAAATGGGTTCCTGAGGCGATAAAAGAGATACCGCCGGTTATTCTTTGGGACGAGATTTGTACGGTGCCGCTGCCGATGCTGAAGGAGTTTGTAGAGTTCTTAAAGGGGAAAACGCAGGTGATATTTGCGGGCGATCCGTGTCAGCCGCCGCCTATTGCGGGAGAAATGCCGCATGAGTGGTTAAAGGAGTTTTACCATGAAGAAATAAAAGCCGATTATAGAAGTAAAGATGAGAAGATAAAGAAGTTTAAAAGGGCATTGAGAGGTTTAACCGATGTTGAGCAGTGTAAATGTATGAGGAAAAATATGAAGGCGCGGGATTATGAGGTGTTTTTGCAGGAGTGGCGGCCGACGGATTTGGTGCTTAGTAGTAAAAGGGCGGTGCAGGCGAGAATTGAAAAAGATCTGTTAAGGCGGCATCGGGAAAAGTTTACTTCGCATTTGGTGCCGGTGTCTTATAGGCCACGCGATACAAGACAAAAAAAATCAATTACGGTGCCTTATACGCAGGTGATCTTAGAAAATGCCGTCAAACACGATATAGCGTGGGTGCCGCTGGCGTTGGTGGATAAAATTATGAAACATCCAGATTGGCGGCTGGGTTATTGTATGACCGTCCACAGCGCGCAGGGATTGACTATAAAAGAAAATCTGTGGATTATTGATCAGCGGCTCTGTTGGAGCAATCTGATCTATACGGCCGTCAGTCGGGTTGAATATGCGGCACAGTTGAAAAGGGCATGGGGGCCGGCAATGCGGTACGATAATACGCCCGAGGAAATAGCTAAGCAGAATATTAACAAGAAGCTATTGCGTTATAAGTGGCACGATGAGCACAAAAAATTAGAGTTTGACCTTTGCGTCGCCGATGTTTATAAACCCAACGCAAGGTGTGCTAAGTGTAACATACCGCTACTCTGGGATTTTGAACCAAACGACGATCAGCAATTTTCTGTGGACCGTTTAAATAATAAGAAAGGTCACTCTGTAGGTAATATACGTTTGACGTGCTTAGAGTGTAATCAGGCGCGTGGTGCAGCACTACTCTGAATCTTTAGGAACGATGAGCAGCTCTTCTTTAACAAATCCACGGCTTGGGACCATCTGGTAGATAATACTAACACTGGGTTGTCCTTCTTTAGCTATACGACTTTGAATCTGGTAAGTTTTCAAAGACCAATTCGGATCCGTAGCTCTTTTGGATCCTCCTTCCAATTCCCCAGGCTGATAGAGATATCGAACCGTGACGTCACCTAATTTTTTTTCTTTCATTCCTACTGCTCTTGAACTCCTAACGTAGGATTTGTGTTCGACGTGTTTCTTTTTATGGCATCCTTAGGTTTCATTCCCGTTGCCCTTGTTTCCTCATTATTTAAAGCCTTAATGACCTCTGGAAGTCTCTGCACCCACTCCCTGTTGCTTTTGGATGGATCTGCTAGTTCTTTCCAATACTGATATCCAAACAACCGTTCCGCTAGGGTGCGATTAAATCTTTCAACGAGGCTTTGACCCCGGTGGTACTCTGCTTCAGCTCTCCTGATCTTAGTATCATGGTCTTTTAGCGTTTTAGTGACGACGCCCATGAACTCTGTGCCCGCATCAACCTGCAGCAGCTTTGGCCATTTTAAAACGCGCTTATAAATCTTACTTAGCGCTTCCGCGACTTCTCCTGAATCCTTACTGGTTATGGGCTCAGCGTCCTTGTATCTGCTGGCGATATCCACGACAGTCAAGGCATATTTGTAAGTTTTTCTCTTTACCTTATCGTGCGGCAAAAAAAGTAAATCTGCCTGATGAACTTCGTTGGGCACATTCACAGTGAAACTGGGTCTGGGAATATACTTGGGCGCGGGAAGATAAACCTGCCAAAGGGTTTGTTTTTTTAACCAGTTCTTCGCTGTGTCTTCAGAGACTCTAGCCGCTACAGCAAGTTTCTTAATAGCCGAGGCTCCTCGCCAATAGCCTTCGGGCCCATAATAAATCCTCTTAAGTTTGTCTTCGACGCGGGGCATTATATTTATAAAAACAAGGCCATCAAGTTCGACGTAAAAACAGAAACCTCTCCACTGGCCACTGCGATTTGGACTCGAATAGTTTGCGGATCCAGGATGGGGAGTTGGGCGGAGAACATACCTGTTTGTTTTATTGGGTAAATAGGGATTGTTCCGACAGTGCTTTCGCCTGTTATTCGAATGCTGGCTTGTCCTTTTAAATCGAGGTTTAGGTTACAAAAAAGAATGCCGCTTTTAAAACCCGCGGCGTTTATTTTTAGATTTTTGATGTCCGTCCAAAGCGGGCTATTATATTTGCCTCCATCTGTGGGGTTTTGTTTAACTATTAATTGAGTTGCCGGAATCAGATAGGGGTTCATTATATAAATTCCAAGACAAGACTAATTTGGCGTCTGTTAAAATCGACAACCTTTCCATCGACTTTGACGGTGATATTTACTTCTGTCACCAAGTCGCAAATATCATAGTCCAAAGAAATGGGGCGATATTCTACCAGGTCAAACGGATTTCCTTTGGGCGGGAATTTAGCCATCACATTCGAACGACTGCCATTTTCATATGTATAAACTAAGTCACAATGGATTTCATAATTAGAAGGGACATTCTAATGAAATGTGTCGATATTTTGACCGGCCAGCGTCACCTTTTTATAACCGATCAGGTCTTTAATGCGCTGATTCAGTGTGGTGCTTTTGTCGTGTGTAAGGCTCCATTCGTGGGGCAGCCCTGTTGTTAAAGCGACATCGCGTTTGCGCAACTTCTTTGGCCAGCGTCTGCGGCGTGTAATGCGAATTAGGAATGAGGTGCTGCGTTCCGCTTTTTGTTACAACGCCGGCTATCAAATTATGCCAAGAATTGTACAAAGAGCAACTCACAAGTCGGATCTTGTGGGCTCTGATCGGCGGGTTTAAATAAGTTGTAAACGGATTCTGGTCGCTGTTCAAAAAGACGATCATATATAATAGGCCACGGCGCCTCCGATGGCCAGGCCTGAAATGCCTAGAAACATTAATTCATTATTTTTTTGCCTTTTAGAAGGTGTGTAATAATCTTTAAACTGCGGTGGCTTTTTCAGAGCAAAGTGAGGATGCGTCTGTGCGTAGAGCTTAAAGGCGTAATCGGTGTTTTGGAAATTCTTATCGGCCTGCATTTTATCGCGGTAATTTTCATCTAACCAGTCGCGGTAGGCTTGTCTTTTTTTATTATAGGCGGCGAGGGCATTTTCATAGGCTTCCATGGCCAGATCAGTGGCGTTTTCTTTCGGCGGCTAATTCATTTTTACTGTCGCCGTGTAATCAGTTGGTCTAAATAGCGGCCGCCGTAGTTGGCGCCTGTAAAGGCTAAGGCTGCGGCGATGCTTCCGGCGATGACACTAACCATTATATATTAAAAATCATCTGATTTTTAGATACTATTGGGTATGTATTTTTCTTTGATCAGGTAATCTCTCACAGCGATACTGCCGGCGACGGCGGCGGTCATCTTAACGTAGTTCATTATGCTGCTGCTGGGATCGCCAGTGAAGGTTTCTTTTAGGGCCTTTTTGCCGACCCAGCCAACGGCGGCGACAATGGAGGTGAGGACGGCGGCTTCTTCAACGGTTTTCATTATTTTATTGGACATGCTATATTAAAAAATCGAAGATTTTTGAACTAAATCACAGATTTTTATTCCATCTCAGGGATCTTAGAGCGCTTTTTTTCTTTAGGCTGGTGTATTACGGGCTCAAGATGCACGGCGGGCTTCTGTGATTTCCACTGTAGGTATAAGCTGCCCATGGCCACTAAAAGGCCAAGGCCGCCGATGACGTAGCCCGGATTGATATCCCAGCCGTCACTAGATTCCGAAGAAGGGTCTTTTTTGGCTTTATTCTTTTTATTCAGCTCGGCCAGCTTTTTCCCCGCCGCTACTCGGCCGGGTGCCTTTGGCTTGGTGATCTTTTGTTCGGCCGCGGCGGGGGTAGTAGTATCTTCTTTCTGCTCGGTGTCACTCATATATTAAGGACTTGACGACTTATCAAGTAACTTGAAAATGACTTATAGCGACTTGTTAAGTAACTTGGAAAATGACTTGTCGGCGACTTGTCTAAGAACTTGACTCGACTTGATCAAGTTCTTGTGGCGGACTTGCGGTGACTTGCGGCTGACTTAGTCGTGACTTCTTGAAGTCGCTCCAAGAAGTGGTAAGTTCTTTCAAGTCAATGATGTTGGGCAACATCACCTAGAGATGCTAACGCACATTAACTTACCGCACTTCAAAGACAACCACCCACAGGTGATTTTAAGTTCTTGGGCAATGATATAGTCTTCTCTTATGTCCTTTTGAAGTTGCTCTACGTCGTCAATGGGTAGTGCAAGTCCCAGCATCTTAGTGGCTAGCTTAATGGGTGAGTCGGCTACGGCATCCGTAGTCTTTCTTGCAAGAGCAGCCTCGTATCTTTTGTGGAACTTCTTGACTTCCGCTTCGGATAACTTATTAACTTGCTCGTGGGTAAGCTCTTTGCCAATCATCTCCTAGCACTTCCCAGAGAACACTAGGATGTTGAGTTGTTCTTTGAAGTCATTTTCATCCAGCTGCGTGGGAATTTCATCGATGAGCTGCTCAATCTCCATATATTTAAACTATAGAAACATTATAAGGATACCTCAAAGAGAAGATCATCTTAGAATGTTGATGTGTTTTTAAATGCCGCATAAATTTATGGAGTTCTTCTTTAGTTATTTCTCCACCATAGTCTGAAAGAATGGTCTCCAAGTCGCTCTTACTAGGAGTGTAAAATACCACTAGAGCACCGATGTTTTCCCTGAAGGACTTACTAACACTTGTTAACTGCTGCGAGAGTAACCAAACAGAGATGTTGTCGTGTCTGCCGCTAAATGCTAGATTTAATTAACTACGACGTGCGTTTTCTTAACGTCGTCACCCACAAGCAATGTCATCAAGAATAAGTAGGGTTTGTGTGTCGTGTGGAAATGCTTTATTGCCAGAACTTCAAGTGGTTAGACAATTTCATTGGGGTCTAGGATATCCTACAAAGAAGTCATCGTCTTTTATGCCTATACCGCTCCAAGTTTTGTTATTTACATAAGTAGGACAAAGGAGTACAATGTAGTCAAACTTGTATCTAAAAGGACCTAAAAGTTGTTCTACGACAAACTGAGTCTTACCGCAACCTGTGGGTCCTACGATAAGAGCATTACAAGGAATATGTTCTGCATTCATTATATATGAGTGTGGAGCAAATACAAAGGGCTGCTGAATTTATACGAGAAAAAAGAAGTCTAGAAGAGCAGGTGTTGGATCTGCAAGAAGAAGTAAAGCGGCTCAAAGAAGAGTTGGCGGCCAATAAAACGGCCGAAAGGTTCTCGGCCTTAGTGACCTTAGCTATGTGGGGTAAAGAAGCCGTCGTCGACTTTATGAGGCTTCCGATGTAGTATATATGAACCCTTACGGCCCAGGAGCAGATTGTGTTTATGCGGCTTTAGATACCGAAGCAGATTATAATCTGGGGTCTTGGCAAAATGTGGCCGGATTGAGCGTGGATGTGAATTATCCCGGCCGAAAATTGATTCTTTGTAGTATTTGTATTAGTACCGAGAGCCATGTGAATGCGGGATTTCAATTTGTGGATCACGACGGGAAACCCTTTCTACCTATGCGCGCTAAGACGAATAAACGAGAGCCGGCCCATTTTTCATTTGAACCGCCGATCAACTCTACAGAGAATTTAAGCGTCGTCACGTTTCATACGGTGGCCGAAGTGAAGAAAAAAGTCCAGCTTCAAGTGCGGGCCGATGACTCGGGCAAACTTCGCGTCAATGGAATTGCCGACAAGAGAGATAGGCCTTATAATCACATGACCATTAGCACTCTGACGGTTCTTTCGCTATAAAAATATAATGGAAAATCCCTATTCCACAACTCAAGAGGTGAGTTATTACTTAGCTGAAAAAGAATATTTTGAAAAAGATGAGTGGATGGATATTGATGGTTTTTTTGTAGATGTTGAAGGCTATTATATCATTCTTTGCACGGTTAGTATTAACACCGGCAATGGCGCCAATGTGGGCTTTAGTCTTGTCGACAGTGGGAATCAGCCCATAATACCCTTCAGAACCACCACAAACAAAAGGGTGCCAGTTCATTTTTCTTATGAGCCATGTACTGTGAGCGGGGAAGATTTGACACCTGTGACTTTTCACTTAGTGGCCCATTGCAAAGGGCTGGTAAAGCTTCGCCTTATGTCAAGCGATGGCGGCACTCGACTCAATGGTGCGTTTGTTAATGGAAAACCTGCGGCGGACAAGATCTACAGCCACAAACCCATCAGCGTTATGAGCGCCATCCCACTTTGTGGAGCAATAAAACAAAAAAATAATACTATGGCGCCACAGCCCATCGGCAGGGCCGCCTCTATGCCGGTCGAAGAAGAGGATAAAAAACCCGCACCCAAACACCCCGGCAAAAAGCCCCCAGGACGCACATCAATGCTTTAGATATATGGACTGCTTAACGTCGTCGCCGTCGAGTGATTGTGTCATTCCCGAAGAAGAGAAGAAAATGCGCTGTTTGCACTGCAATGAAATCTACAGAGAAGCAGAGTTTGTGGGCCACCGCTGTACGGCCGATCTAAAGGCCCATCGGACTAAAGACGATGGAATTTATCAAGGCGAGGGATAGACTACGAAAAAAAAACTTCTAGGGCGCTTTAACAACAGTATGTATTTTTGTATACTTATTCTAAAAAAAAACTTCTAGGGCGCTTTAACAACAGTATGTATTTTTGTATACTTATTCTAAAAAAACTTCTATTTCGCTTTAACAACAGTATGTATTTTTGTATACTTATTAAGCCCGCCGTAGTATTTTTTAACATTTATTGACATACGAGGTGATCTAAGTGATATTCTAATCTCTGTTTCGAAGAAAATGATTTACCGCAGCAGTAACAACTGTTGTACCCATAATAACCCTCTTCTATAATTATATCTTCTTTGGGCTGGCGGTCTTTAACAGGAAAGAGACAGCCCATTATATGTTCTTCAGAGTTTCTAACGGCGCCGCAGCCACCTATATGTTCAGAAGACCAGTAATTAACATTTTCCCAGGGCGTTCCTTCTATCTTGTCAAAATAGGCACCCGATGTAAATCGCCGGTCAATGGATTTTTTTTCCAAGACAAGCGCGCGTATATAATCTTCCCGGCATTTGCATCTGAAGAGTAAGTCGCCGCAATTATAACAATCTACGTCATTAAGATTATATTCTTCGTTACACCTACTCTCGTGCCATTCTTTATCGCCGCAGAAGTGATTAAGACACTTTTCCATATGCTTTTCGAGCCGTTGTTTACAGGCGAATATCTTTTTACAGAAGCCGCATTGTATTACTTTAGGTTTTAAACACACCTTTCTTTCTAAATGGTTTTGTAAACTCTGCGGCCGGCAAAAGCTCTTTTGGCAGCGGTGACATTTAATGCCACAGGAATTGGTTTTTATATGTTGTTTAAGTCGCGCGGCAGAAGTAAATGTTCTCTGACACTTTTTACACCGTTCCATATATAGATATAAATAAGTCTACAAAAAAAGATACAGTTGTTAAATCCATTATAAACTTTTTTTCGTAAAAGTATACAAAAAAACAAACCGTTGTTAAATCCATTATAAACTTTTTTTCGTAAAAGTATACAAAAAAACAAACCGTTGTTAAAGCGAAATAGAACTTTTTTTCGTAAAAGTATACAAAAAAACAAACCGTTGTTAAAGCGAAATAGAACTTTTTTTCGTAAAAGTATACAAAAAAACAAACCGTTGTTAAAGCGAAATAGAACTTTTTTCATATTCTAAGATGATGGCGGCGTCCCATCGCCATAGAAAAAAAAATTACATCTCTCTCTATGTGATTTTTATAAGGTCTTCCCGTGTCAACGGCGTCGGGCGCCTATTTTACTTTTCAAATGGATTTCAGCGCCCGCATCCTTTTATTTGTTTATGATATTCAAGCCGCCAGGCGGATGAGAAAGTATGATTACAAGAGCCGCATGTTGTATTTGGCCGCTCTTTAAGACAGATTTTTGCCTTGGTATGATATTTAAGCCTTTGCGGCGTAGCGAAGGTCTTATTACAAGCGCCGCATGTCAAGTTTTCTTTAAGACATACCTTTTTTTCGATATGATATTTAAGCCGTTGGGGCGTAGAAAACGTATGATTACAAGTGTCGCATGTGGTATTGGGCCGTTCTCTAAGACATACGTTTTTTTCTATGTGATCTTTAAGATTTTTGACCGAATAAAAGGTCCAATGACAGACGCCGCATGTCTTATTTGGTTTTTCTTTGTGACAGACTCTTTTTTGGAGATGATAGTTTAGACTCTCAAGGGCGGTGAAAGTCTTATTACAATCGCCGCATGTGGGCCTATTTTTAAGGCACACCATATTTTCGACATGGTAATAAAGACGATCAATATCATAGAAAGTTCTTGGGCAGTTTGGACAGCTTTGCATTATATAATAGAAAATATTTTAACCTCAAATAACGATACACCTTAGAATAAAAAAAAGCCCCAACCGGCACTATATAGTTTTTTTTCGTTGACTTCAGCACCACCTTTCGTAAGTGGTTTTTTCTATGAGCCTAAAAGGCCCCGATGAAGTAAATACCTCATCTTCGCTGTCATAAGATGACAAGGAGCTGTAGTCGCCTGTCCGAGGAACTTAAAGTCCATTCTTCGCTGTCAATGTAAATCTCTTGGCCGTCGCTCATTATATATCTAAGAGAACATATCTTTCTTTTCTATTTTGACCGCATTAAAGCTCCAATGGCTATTATTGCGGCCTTTTTTAAGCCCATTACTCCGTATATGAGTATATTCTTTGCCCTCTAAAGTCTCTTTTACCCGCTGCGGCGCCCACATAGTGTAAAGCTTATTATCGCCATCTTCAAGGGTCAGCTTCATCGTCTCGGCCGCATGTAACTCATAGACATCATAGTCCACAATCTTATAAATGCGCCCGACTTCTAAATCGCGCCATTTTGTCATGGTTTCGGCTTCTTTGATGGCATTGTTAAATTCTGAGACGCTGATCATTATATCATAGAGATGTTTTTACCTTTAAAGCCGATGTATAACTCTCATATGCACCGCCAAGGTTTCTTCGCTTTTAAAGCGCCGTGGGCAGCGCGGGCAAGGAACCCTTAGGCCGCTGCAGTATTCTTTTAAGGCATCAACTATTTCATCATAGTCGTGGCTGACCAAAGTAAGATAACCCTGCTGTTCATATCTTCGTAATGCTTCTTTTTGGGCTTCAGAGACTTCTCCAGTGCCCTTAGGCGTCTTTAATTCTATACAGAAGCCGTTATAATTTTTATGAGCATTTTGCACTATAAGATCTGGCTGCCCCTTCTGATAGCCCTTTTGCCAACTTTGTATTCGCTTTTGCTGGGTATCTTGGTTTTCTCCGAGGCCGGCGACGATGAGAAGATTATGAAAGCGGCGGATGTAATCTATTACTTTTTTATGTAAGTCAAACTCATTTTCGATCTTAAAGCACGTGATGGCCCTTATATCCTTTTTGAACTCATAACAGCCAGTTTTGCGTATCTGCGGCAACACCTCTGAAAACACCCACTTTCTGAATTCTACGGCGCTGGGCAGCTTACTGCTAAAAATTAACTCATACAGGCCAGGCTCAGTAACATAGACGGTGTTTGGCTGCTCATTCAAGGGGGCATTATTTCGATGCCCCCTTATATCACACAGGGATTTCTTGTACTCCTCAGATACGTGGTCTCTTATAGCATTTTTTGCACAACTGTAGCCTAAGGCCTTAGCAACGTCTTTTGCTTTAAAATACAATTCATCTCCCTTTTTGAGGGTATTGAGTTTTAGATTTAGTTTTGGGTTTTCAAAAACGCGTAACATTGTATATCAGTGTGATTTTTTAATCTTAAAATCCTGTTGAAAGGGTCGTGAATCGCGACCTTTAATAGGCAATAGACTGTAATTGATTCCCTTCGACATTCATTTGCGCATCGCTGACGACAAAGATGTAACAGTTGATACTCTTATCAGTACTATTCTTTGTACGTTTTATCTCCAGAGTGACGCCGTCTTGTGTGCTGACCAGTTTTAAGCCCTGGCCGTGGATATCATTGTCTTCAGTGGTTCTTAGATCAACCCATAGGGCATATTTACTGCCATGGAAGAACTGTGTGGGGCTTATGTGATCACCAAACCGCCTTACAACATCTCTATAGATGTCGGTTGGCTTTAATCCCTGTGAATAAACCTTGTTCGGAACTCCATTGATATTAACCTTTACATCGGTAATGTCTGGATTTACAAATGCCTCAGAATCTCTCTTTCCAGCGCTAAAGGGCTTTACGAAGAGCAACAGCAGTCCCGACAGAGATCTCCTGGGGATATTAACTGTTTGGGTAATCAACTCATCTTTTTTCTCATTGAAGCTAAAAGTTTTATGCAAGGTCACATGATCGTAAAGAAATGCTTTGCCGGCAGAATATTCGGCTGCTGCACTGCGGGCTAAGACATCGCTGTGAATTGTCTCATACTGCAGCTCTAGGTTTGTCAGGCTGTAGGGATGAATAGCGCCAGACAAAGCCGATTCTGCAGTGTCCTGCTGTAGGATGTTGGTAGTATCTGCGAGCGTAACTTCGAACTGCATTTCACTACCTAAGGACTAGATGTACAACACCCCATGGTTCTTTAGGATCTCAAAATCTAAAGGAATCACATACTTTGTTCCATAGGCGGCTAATAGTGCTTTTTCATCTGCGGCGTTAGAGGGCTCACTGCCTGTGACAATTTTACTTCTTATTTTTCTCAAATCTGTGCCGCCAATGCCCTGCTCCACCAGCACATCTTTCTCTTTGGGCCACATGAATAGATCTTTGTAAGTGTGGTAAAGGTCATAGCGGTTTAGGTCTAAAAGGCATTCTCCGGCAAATTTAACTTTCATGCGATTTACTATGTTGCGGCCGATGTTATTGACGCAATAGCGTTTGTCGGCCGTTGATGGTTGTATGGCCAAATCAAACCTCAGCGCCAGGGTACCAGGCACTAAGAGAAGATTTTCCGAGAGCGTGGGGACGCTGACGTATAATGTCTCCCCTGGGTTTGCACTAGAGGGCGTAAAGTAACGCGGTGAAAAGTCCTTTCAGGCCTTTAAGCCGCCGGTCTGTTTGGGCAGAATACTGGGATCTATCTTTGAGCTGATCATTATATATATATGGAAGGCGAAATAGATCCTGATTTTGACCCCCTCACACACAGGGATCAAGACGACAATAACGAAGACGAAGAAGAATTAAATCTACAGATAGAAAGAGGGAAAAGAAACAGGTTCGCCGTCTTTAGAGATGCCCTTCGTCGTTTTGGCAATGACGCATACAAGTATATCCGCGGCCTCGAACATGACTACGAGCGTTTGCATCCCGACGAGCCAATCCCTGAGTACCTTCAAATGGAAGAATTTAACAAATTTCGCGATGAAGAAACACTAAAAGAAACTCTTCAAACTCCGGTCGAACTGGCCGAAAAACGCCTCTTAGAATTATACGAACACTTTAACTTCGATTATGTAAGACTAACTGAGCAGAAGGGCCAAGTTTACATCTCGTTTCCCAACGAACAGAGGCAAGGCAAATGGACTAAGCCACAGCCCCTTTTCACTAAAGAAGGCGAGGTTAGAGAAACGGTAAAGGCGCTCAAGGGATTTAAAATGGCATCGAGAGGCCTCTTAGAGCTATTGGAAGAGCACAATGCAAAGATCGCATTACAAAAGAGAGCCATCGACCTAGAAGATCAACTAGGCGAGGCCGAACAAGCCCTTGCGGTCAAAACCCAGGCCCTGTCTAATCTACAATCCCGATTTGACCGCGTCCAGGAAGAATACGAAAAAGCCTTGGCGGCCAACGAAGAACGCCACAACCTAGAGACAGAAAACTTCCTCGAAGATGCCGAACAACGCTACAATTCTATTTTAGAAGAAAGAAATATCATTGTCACCGAGGCCAACAAAGCCCTGCGAGAAAGAGACAGGGCCCGCGCGGCGCTAGACGAAACCACCCAAGAGTTAGGGATGGCCAAAACTGACGCCGCCACCCTTCAGTCTGAACTCGCGACCGCGCAAACAGAAAAGGCCGAGTTAGAACATAGAGTGCGCACCCTTGAAGAGCAAAACAGACAAGACCGCCAGGCCTTAGAAGACTTAGAGCGCCAGATAGAAGAACTCCGTCGAATAGCCGCCGATGAAAACCGCACCGAAGAAGAACGCGAGGCCGCCGAAAGACGGGCCCAAGAACTCCAAGAGCGCTTAGAAGAATTAGAGCACCAAGTAGAAAACCGCGAGCGAGAATTAGGCCTCACCACCAAAGAAAAAATAAAACGAGCCCTTTTGAAATATGGCATTCCTGCGGCCTTTGCCGTGGCTATAAGTAGTGTCATAGGAGTCATATTAACCTCTTTAAAAGGTGTCGGCGCCGGTGTTAAAAAAATAGGTCAAGGCCTGACCGCGCTAGGTAAAAAAATGGCCGCCGCCGTGCCAGGTCTATTAGGCAGCGTCTTATCTTTGGTGTTGAAGACCGGCGGCGAATTGCTGAAGTTTGTCGGCAACAATATTTGGATTCTTGTCGTAGCTATAGGCGCCGTACTTTTAAAGAAGTTAAAGATATAATTACCGTAGCATAAAATAGCCCAGCCCCACCGCCGCCGCCGTAATGCCGCCCTTTAAAAGATCATGGTCGTATTCTTCTTTTATAGTCGGCAGCGGCTTAATAGGCTTTTTCTCTGGTGGGCCGAGGGTGGGTTTTTCTTTCTTAGGCGGTGGCTTTTTCTTCGGCGGCTTATCAAAGTGTGGCACTTTACGCTGCTTCAAATCGCCGTTGATGTCATTGATGCCAAACTTTCATCACCTCAGTAGCCTTTTGTAAAAGATTGTTATAGCCCACGACAGAGTGAGTATTAATCACTAAATCGCTCGGCATTAGCCAACAACCTGGGGCTATGGCGTAGTCTAAGCGCACTTTAGCCTCTTGGACGGCAAACTGATACCTTTGTATGCTCTTGGCAATGTCGTTTTCTATGACGGCCGATTCAAAGAGCACTAAGAACTGTTGTTGTGTTTCTTGACTAGCACCACCAGCGGCTATGATGGGCGAGCGTGTATCTACCTGCGCCCCCAGCACACAATAAACGTAGGCCTCTATGCTTCTATTTAGGCGGGCCAGATTTACCAGACCTTCACCTTTTTGCAATACAAACCAATCGTATTGTCTAGGAGTGCGAGAATCTTTTAACACTTCTATCTCAGGCCCGCCATATTTAGGCTTACCTTCATCTCTAAATCTATTCTCAGGGTTAGGCCAGCCGCCTTCTTCTATGTTAAGCCCTGCGTAATCGTAGCCATAAGGATCGCCAACGCCGCCATTGTTGGGCGCTAAGAACCTAAAGTCCTTGTGGATTTTAAATTCATTACATAGCCTCTCAAAGGCCGCCTCTTTATAATGTGTGTCGTAGGCATCAAAGCTAAGATCGCCCGGCAAAGGCGCTCCCAATTCATGTAGAATGCGGCGAATAGTAAAAATTACATGAAACTGTAAAAAAGAACACCGCTGTAGCATATCTAAACCCACACCGCAGCCCGCCGTCGCCGCCCATACGGCAAAGTTTAACTGTTGCGCCCAGTAAGTCATACTTGGCCCTTTTAGCCATTTTTTTGCCGCCGCTGCAGATTTAAATTCTGTCTCACTCTTTTTAAACACGTTACGCACCTTTAAAGGTATCTTTTTACCCGGCGCCACTTCTAATGTCAAATGGGAGAAATTAGTCTTAGACGGCATAATATGCCAAGCCACAGAGGGCACTGCATAATTTATTCTAGCGACTGTAAAATCCTTAGGCCACGACGATGGAGATATCTTAACGGTCTTGTTTTTAGGATCTCTAGGACCTAAGGCCTTTAAAAGCGCCGCATTTAATTTTGCGTCGCCATAGTGATGCAATGCCGTTGGAAAAGGTCCATCAGGCGTAATATCTTCTCTAAACACATCGACAGCAATTCCATCGTGTTCGAATTCAATACTCTGAGGCCCGGCAGAGAACTTTTTAAAATCAGCATGTGGGTAAGCGGTTCTAAACCTATGCCATTCGTATTGTACCATTATATATAATGACCGATGTGATACGAGAAGAACCCTCTGCCCCATTATACCCTGTCATTTCTGATGGAGAAAGTTTTCGACTTCAAAAAATCAATATGATCCTTTCTGAATTAGGCGCCGAGGTCAAACATTACGACGGCGTGCGTAAAAAATACAATAAAACACGCTCTGTGACCCATGCCATTGCTTTATCTTCCGGTAGTTTATCAGCCCTTTTAACAACTTCGGGGATTGCCACATCTTTAACGGGCCCAGGAATTCTAGTAGGAATCCCTTTAAGCGCGATTGGGGGACTCTGTGGAATTATTTCAGCCGTCGCCACGGTAGCGACTAAAAAATTAACCCAAAAGGTTTCGAAACACGAGAAAACAACAATGTTATGCAAATCTAAAATAAATACAATCTCAGACCTCATTTCGAAAGCTCTACATAATAACAGAATTGATGAGAATGAATTTGCTTTAATTATGGCCGAGTCCAATAAATACGAGCAATTAAAAAATGAAATCCGACAAAAAACTAGAGTCGAAGTTTTTAAAAAAGACGATCCCGAACTACGCAAGAAAATCTACAGCGAAGCCATGCAAGAAATAAAACAAAAACTAAATCAATAAATATTCACTTCGAGAAAAATCCCATGGGCTTTAATTTGCATATTGAACGTCACTCAGCTGTCGTCGGTACTGAATATGCGCAGTGAGGCAATGACTCCCACACGGATAATTTCATCACGAAATTCAGCTATAAGTAGGTTATAGAAAAAGTATAGTATTGTCCGAGAATGGTGGTGTTGAGGCGGGCGGACTTGAGATCTGAGGGGAGTCTCGAGTTCGTCTGTGTTCAGGCTGCCATTCTCAGACCCTTGGTATATAGTGAATCCCCTCCACTATATACCATTGTACGACCGGCAATTAATATAAAACCGGTCGATATATAGTGGTTCAGCCTCGCGACGAGGAGTTCCACAATACAAAGTCAAACAATGAAACAGAAGTGGCCAAAGTGTCACAAATAATGAAATTAAAATCAATACAAAGTCAAACAAAAATACAAAAAAAATATGAAATTAAAATACAAAGTCAAAAAACCCCGTCGGGGAATACGCATTAGCTTCCGAGTCGATCTATTCCCCGACGGGGTTTCTGGCCAAAAAGCCAGTTTTGCTCTTTTTTATTCTCAAAGGGGAAGTCCCGATGAGTCATCAACCAGGAATCCATCTCAATAGGGGGTGGTTGGGGTCGATGTCATAAAATATTTTGTAGATGACGTCAGGGTAATAAGGGATTTCCCCCCGCAGCTGAATAAACATACTCTCGGCCCTACGCATAATTTGCATAGAAACGTCGGGAATTTTTTCTCCGGTTATTTCTGACAAAATATAAGAAATGCCATTATTATATTTTTGTAGCTTTAATTTTTTTAGAGTCTTTTTCAAACCCTGTGGCGTGGGTTCTTTGAGATGAGCTTTTATCTGCCGTAAGGTTTTCTTATCAACATAGACTGGCTCTAAACCTAAAATAATTCGCATCCACTTTCTAAAGTAAATAATTCTCTTATATGGCGTCTTTTTACGACCGCCGTTAGCATAACATTGACCAAAGGTAGCACAGGGCACCGCATTAAAAACTATACGGCCACAGATTTCACACACGGCCGAAGTGTCTTCTTCTATGGTCATTCGCCTACCACAACACTTTAAAGGCCTCGGCTCTGGGGGCTTAATTTCACGTCGCAGGCAATTAGAGCAAACTGTATACTTTTCGTAATCTACTTGAGGGGCATTGCAACACATTATATAACACTTATTTCTTTTACTCTCCAGCAGCAGTCTTTTAATCACTTTGGCCAAAAACACCCTAGAAATATGCAGAGAATCCCTGATGTGGACACCCCTAGATCTATACAGGCAGGCCCTGTAAATCACAAGGCGCGATCGAGATAAACCCTTACTGCTGCTGGCCAGAGCGAGACTCGAACTCCGGCTCGCAGGATTCCAAGACCGACGCTCTGACCACTCGACCATGCTGCCTCCTATACATGATAGATCATCAAGCAATACACAATTTCTCGCATGGTCTTTTAAAATATCAAGGCATACAGTCTCGTCCTCAGATGTTATTTTGCTCTTTCAGAATTTTCACCCATTCCAAGATTTCTTGGCCTTTAATCACCTCTTGTTCGTTATCGGAGAAGATGTTTTCTTCTGCAAGCTTTACAAGATGATCATATGTAAGCTTTGAGGACTGGAAAGGTTGACGCTCCAATGAAGTCTTGAAATAATAAATAGCCAGGTCTTTGGAATACTTGTCAAGAAACTTGGCATAACTCTTGTGAAAAGCTACTTTGGCGGTATCTTTATCATGGCCAGCTCTCAGAGTTTCTTGAGCCAATCGAAACTTGACATCAGCTTTGTGAAGCAGCTGATCATCCTGGATTTCCTGGAACTGCTCCAAAACTTGTAGAGCTTCTTGGATTTGAATTTGGACGTTGGAAAGTTCTTGATTAGCATCACGAGACATTTCCTGGATGGCATCCACTGCGCTTGAGAACTTCGCATACTCGTCAAGGTGTATTTTTACCAATGCCTGTCCGTACTTCTTCAAGTAAAGAGCATAAGCACTGTAAATAACGGTATTTAGTGTAAACTCGTTGTCTATAGATGAGTATATCAATTCACTGAAAAGACTTTCCAACTTTATGAGCATTTCAGTAGAAACTGTTGGCTTAATAACCCCTCCTCCTTGGAATTCACATCTAGCATCATACAGCTGCCACAAATCCAAAGCGGGGATAACATACTTCTTGTTAGCACACCATGCCTTCTGGAGTTTCTCTTCAGCCAGTAAAAAAATTCTTTCTTTATCAACTGGAGATTTTGTGTTAAGGTATTTTCTTTTCAAGAGCTGCCCATACAATGTCAGAACTTTATCGCTGAGCGGTGTTAATTTCAAGAGCTTCTGTAGAATTGAATCAGCCTTATCCATCCTGGAAACGTTGTTCCCTGCAGATGAAGTGTAAAATTGAGCCACCTTTCGCAATACAGTGGGATTTGTACCCCCAGCATTTTCTGCCTCTTCAGCATATTTTTTACCACTCTGTCCAAAATCGCGATGAACTTTATTCAAAAACAGAGCAAGGCTAATGGATGCCTGGGCCTTAAGAATGGGAGCATTGCTTGTTATGGCTTTTGCTCTCAAGTCTTGCCAAATTTTTTCGATTTCTTTGGCTGCAGCATCTTCGTTAGGAATAATTTTCTTTGAGCTAAACAGCAATTTTTGCATACATTTGGCTTTGGTAAATTTAAACGGCACACTGTCTGGTCTTTGCCTTAGAGCATCATCTATGCAACGTTTTGCTTCTTTAAATCTTTCAGTGTTAAAGCCACCACTCACAATAGCAAACGCTTTTTCGGCTGCTACTTCTGGGATGCTTTCGCTTCTTCTTCCTTGTAGGATTCTATTTGCTTGAAAAAGATTTTCTTCGGCTTCTTTTTTCGCCAGCCAAGCTATGCAAGAAAATGTTACAACCCTTTGGTCGTCGGTTGTGGTCTTTTCGAGTGCTTTGTTAAAGAAAGATCGGGCCTTTTCAAATTTCTTCAGTTTGGTGTTGTAATAACCCTTTAGGTTGCACCACTGAACTTCAAAGTATTGATCATCGTCGTAGTCTTCATCAAGATCTGCAATGTTCATCTCTACAGTACGACCAGGAACATCCTGTTCAAGTTCTTCCCAAGTAAAGTGACATGAAAGATTTTCAAGTTGCTTCTGTAAAACCTGAAATTCCATGTTGAATTCAAACTTTGTCTTTGTCTTTTTCTTGTTATTCGATCTCTTAGCAGTCAGCAAATGAAAGCTTTTAAGAGCTACGTCTCTTTTATACTTCGAAGAAATATTATTTTTTGCTCAATGACGTAGGATGTTCCGGGAAAAAAATCTGATTTGAATTCCAAGAACCTATTATGAGTAATGTTACGCTGTGATGTTTACATTTGTCTTCGCGTTATGACGCAGAGGGAAAACCCCCTAAAAAGTTTGAATATTCATTATAGAACTCTATATGAACAACCTCCACGTGCAATAAGAAGGCCAGGAATAATGTGCAATTCAAACTTTTCTTCCTCGTTTTCTTGTTCTTCGATTTTTCAGCAAACAGCTAATGAAAACTATGAGGATCTACGTATTCCGTTTCATTGGATGCTCCGGGGAAAAAACTTGATTTGAATTCAAAAAGAATTTGTTTTGCAAATGAGCATTGTCATGCTGTGATATTTACATTTGTCTCCATACTATGACGCATAAGGGAAAGTCCCTAAAAAAGTTTGAATATTCTGTATATGTTGTCCAAAAATTCATCGACCAAAACAATATTCAAGTGCAACAAAGGACGTTACAAATGTAGGCTTCTCTTAACGGTAATTTCTTACAGATTATATTTTTAGTTTTATAATTTTTCCGTGCCAAAATTTATATGAAATCCTAGCTTTAACTATGCGTTGTCAAAAGAATGTCAGCTCCAAAGATTGTTTTCTTGGGTGATTTTTATGTCTTATGGGATCTCAAGGAGATTATAGACAACTCATGTTGCTATAAAATTTATATAATTTTATCCAAAACAAGTGATTCGAAAGTGATATTTAAGGATATAATGCTGAGATTTGCAGATTTTGGCAGATGTTCTAGAGGGCAGATTCAGGGAAAATCCCTCGTTGTTCTTTGAATTGTCAACAATAGAATGACAGAAAAAATGTATACGCCGTGCTGTACACAGAGAACACTTCATGGAAAGTGCGCGTGTACGGTTTTTATTCACGAGTTGTGAAGTATCATAACATGAACGAGCGAGGAACGAGCGAGTGAGTTTTATGATACAAAACAACGAGTGAATATAAACGGTACAAAGCACTTTCCATGGTGTCAGTTTCTGTTTATCATATACAAATCGAGATTTCGATAAATTTTTGTCGTTTTGCTGTGAAAATGGTTGCTTTTTCACGGTCAAGATTTTGTGATATCAAAAAGCACAAAAAACTCTTCAAAACAAAGTTTAAATAACAAACAGACGTCAAACCAAAACAAAACTAATATGTATTTATATAAAGTGAATTAAAGTATAAAATTATAATTCTTTTCAGTGTAACTTGGACTTTTTGCTCACTGACAGGTGTTTGTTTACAAAACGAGCAATGCGAAGAATTTGAGTTCATTCAAAGACAAACTTACGGTCAAATTCACGCCCGTTAAACATACCTGGCGTTTCAAATGTCCCTCAAAACTTGAAATAAATTATCTTGAACTTGATTTATCAGTGTTTTTCTCCAAGCATTTGTTACCGAAAGAGCTCATTTGGACTAAATTTCCATTCAGTGACTCTGAAACTGCCGGCCGTGAATCCTCCTTCGCTTTTGCCGCAGCACAGCATGGTTTTGAAAATCTTTTTCCCCATAGAGTTCTTATTTTGCATGACATCGATGACTTTTGTGATGAATGAGCTTATTATCTGCTTGAATTCTCACTAAATAAAGATTAATTGAACAGCCAAGACTGAAAATCCTTCGATAAAAAGTGCTGAAGAAAAATTTTCATCAGATATGAAGTCGCTTCTGATTGGACGTATCGTTTATCTCACGCGTGAAAAAAGCGATACGCGGCTTCTGATTGGACGTATCGTTTTTCTCAAGCGTGAAGAAAACGATACGCGCATTCTGATTGGCTGAGAGCAATGAATTTTAGTAAGTAGATCTCGATATGTATATAATTAATAAATGCATGTATCGAAATTTGTTGGTATATCTCTTGCACAACAACAAGTATTTTCATACAAAATTTCGATTTTTCAAAACTCGTATCTCCTTGATTTTTCAACTTATATCCTTCAAACTTCACAGTTTTACTGATTTTGATGTGCTTTTTCCAGCTATGGTCATGGTTTGAATTTTGAATTACATGAAAAAGCCGTTAGTATGAAATGACTGTAGCAATTCACAAAATACGTCATTTAGATGTATAAGATTGCAGAATACGTCTTGGTAACAGTCATATTCGCATTCAGCATGAAAAATCAGTTTAGAATAGTTATGTTACCAGCTTTTACCCCAAATGCCTCCAGGTGTCTGAGTTTTCGAATATGCGCCTAGTCTACGAGTAAACCCTTGGTGCAAAGGTCTAGTAACATTTTCACTGTTTTAATGCATTCATGCAAAACTTTGATAAAGGTCATAGAAGTTTGCACATTGTTTCGAACTAATCCCTTCACAGATTCATTGTATTTCCTGGTTAAACATTAAACCGCAATATATGACAATGGGCAAGTTAAACAACGGTAGCAACAACTAGCAATGTAATTTCATAAAAATTAATGGTTAAAGGGGTACTTGGATGAAAGTAGGTCAAAATTGGAAAGTGGTTAATTCCTAAGTTGACGTCAATAAATCCTTTATTTCATGAGGGTAGCACTAAATAGCCAAAGGCTAATAAACTTGTGGCCCTCTAGAATTAACGACCAATATAGATAAACATAAAACCTACTATCCCAAAAATACTGCATTTTATTCATATTATCACCAAGACATTTTGGTTTAAGATCGAAAAGAACAATAGGGTTGTACTTATGACGTCATAGATACACAATGTAGATGCTAAAATACGTGATAACTTTTTATCTGTACCTTTGGAATTTGATGAAAATACATTGCTTGGTGATTATTGGTCACATATAGATACATTGAACCAAGTTTCAATTCATTTTAAATTTTTATCGATTTTCATCGAAGTACCCCTTTAACTATTGGTTAGTAATATTCAATTGGTTTATTTTAACCGTCAAAGAGTAGAATTAACCGTCAACCGTCGAAAAGAAACATTTTTAAGCGTCATTCGTCACAACTATACTCCCAATGAAACACTCTTGATAAGCATAATTAATTTTTGCCAAACTGTTTCTTCAAACCATGTGAGGAGGAATCACGTGAGGCAATTTCGCTAAAAAAGTCGATGGTCTATAGTTACTAATATGTGATCAGATAAGTGAAAAGAAAAAATAGTGAAAGGTTTTAGATCACGTTTAGATACTACCTCATCTTAGTCAAGAAAAGATAGTTGGACTAAAAACTGAAAACGTGAATCTTTTATCTCTTTCTTTCTTTCTTTCTTTTCTTTTCTTTTTCTTTATATTATGAATGGATAAACATTAATGTGATATGCAATAGACTCTTTAGAGAAATAGACTTTCAGTGAAAATGAAAAAAGGGACTTTTACAGGGCGTTTTCGCGGGCCGTTTATTATAAGTAATACCATGACCCTGAGGGATATTAGTGATTAAATAAATTTTATTTATTTACAAACAATGATGTATTTATTTTTGCAATCATGTAGTGATTTTATAAGTATGTTTTTCCCTTGCAATTATGTATGTGTATTGTATAATTTGTGTGTGAATAAAGAACTTGAATATTTTCCTAAACCACCGTTGATTGATTGATTGATTTTATCTGCATCACTAAGTAGATGAATACCACAACCAGTATGCAAAACATTTTCGACATTATTAAAGAAGAGGTATATTTGCACCGAAGAACATTGGGTTAAAAATACAATTTCCTACTTTCATGGCATGCATGAACAGCACGGCGTATACATTTTTTCTGTTTTATTGTTGACAATTCAAAGAACAACGAGGGATTTTCCTTGAATCTGCCCTCTAGAACATCTGCCAAAATCTGCAATCTCAGCATTATATCCTTAAATATCACTTTCGAATCACTTGTTTTGGATAAAATTATATAAATTTTATAGCAACATGAGTTGTCTATAATCTCCTTGAGATCCCATAAGACATAAAAATCACCCAAGAAAACAATCTTTGGAGCTGACATTCTTTTGACAACGTATAGTTAAAGCTAGGATTTCATATAAATTTTGGCACGGAAAAATTATAAAACTAAAAATATAATCTGTAAGAAATTACCGTTAAGAGAAGCCTACATTTGTAACGTCCTTTGTTGCACTTGAATATTGTTTTGGTCGATGAATTTTTGGAGAACATATACAGAATATTCAAACTTTTTTAGTTTGCGTCATAGCATGGAGACAAATGTAAATATCACAGCATGACAATGCTCATTTGTAAAAAAAAAATTTTTGAATTCGAATCAAGTTTTTTTTCCCGGAACATCCAATAAAATGCGATACGTAGATCTTCACAGTTTTCATTAGCTGTTTGCTGAAAAATCGAAGAACAAGAAAACGAGGAAGAAAAGTTTGAATTGCACAACATTCCTGGCCTTCTTATTGCACGTGGAGGTTGCATTGGTCGATGAATTCGAAATTGCTATAGAATTCTTTAATGACCATTTAACCTTTTTAGGGTTTTTCCCTCTGCGTCGTATCTTGACGACAAATGAAAATATCACAGCGTGACATTAGCCATTATTAATATAATAATAATAATGATAATAAAGTCTTTATTTAATGAGGGTAGCACGTAATGGCATAGAATACTTATAAACTTGTGGCCCTCATTCTAAAAACTAAGTAACAAGCATTAAATATATATAAAACTATTTACAATAAGTTCAAGATAACATGCAACGATAGGAAATGTGATAAATAAAAATTAATAATTAAGGATTGAAATGAGGCATTTCTTTTTGTATTTCTAAGTAGTGCTTCTTCAGCGCGTTTTTAAATGAACTGATTGATTCTCATAACAGTTTCTTGGAATTCCAATTTTTTCCCCGGAACATCCTACGTCATTGAGCAAAAAATAATATCACTTCAAAGTATAAAAGAGACGTAGCTCTTAAAAGCTTTCATTTAATTTGCTGACTGGTAAGGGATCGAATAACAAGAAAAAGACAAAGACAAAGTTTGAACTCAACATGGAATTCGAAGTTTTGCACAAGCAGCTTGAACATCTTTCATGTCACTTTACTTGGAAAAAACTTGAACAGGATGTTCCTGGTCGTACTGTAGAGATGAGATCTTGAAGAGGACTACGACGATGATCAGTACTTTGAAGTGCAGTGGTGCAACCTAAATGGTTATTACAACACCAAACTGAAAAATTTTGGAAAGGCCCGATCTTTCTTTAACAAAGCACTCGAAAAGACCACAACCGACGACCAAAGGGTTGTAACATTTTCTTGTATGGCTTGGCTAGCGAAAAAAGAAGCCGAAGAAAATCTTCTTCAAGCAAATAGTATCCTACAAGGAAGAAGAAGCGAAAGCATCCCAGAAGTAGCCGAGCCGAAAAAGCGTTTGCTATTGTGAGTGGTGGCTTTAACACTGAAAGATTTAAAGAAGCAAAACGTTGCATAGATGATGCTCTAAGGAAAAGACCAGACAGTGTGCCGTTTAAATTTACCAAAGCCAAATGTATGCAAAAATTGCTGTTTAGCTCAAAGAAAATTATTCCTAACGAAGATGCTGCAGCCAAAGAAGTCGAAGAAATTTGGCAAGGCTTGAGAGCAAAAGCCATAACAAGCAATGCTCCCATTCTTAAGGCCCAGGCATCCATTAGCCTTGCTCTGTTTTTGAATAAAGTTCATCGCGATTTTGGACAGAGTCAGGCAAAAAATATGCTGAAGAGGCAGAAAATGCTGGGGGTACAAATCCCATTGTATTGCGAAAGGTGGCTCAATTTTACACTTCATCTGCAGGGAACAACGTTTCCAAGATGAACAAAGCTGAATCAATTCTACGGAAGCTCTTGGAATTAACACCGCACAGTGATAAAGTTCTGACATTGTATGCATGGGCAGCTCTTGAAAAGAAAATACCTTACCACTAAATCTCCAGTTGATAAAGAAAGAATTTTTTTACTGGCTGAAGAGAAACTCCAGAAGGCATGGTGTACTAACAAGAAGTATGTTATCCCCGCTTTGGATTTGTGGAAGTTGTATGATGCTAGATGTGAATTCCAAGGAGGAGGGGTCATTAAGCCAACAGTTTCTACTGAAATGCTCATAAAGTTGGAAAGTCTTTTCAGTGAATTGATATGCTCATCTATAGACAACGAGTTTACACTAAATACCTTTATTTACAGTGCTTATGCTCTTTACTTGAAGAAGTACGGATCAGCTAAAGCATTGATTAAAATGCACCTTAACGAGTATGAGAAGTTCTCAAGAGCAGTGGATGGCATTCAAAAACTGTCTCGTGATGCCAATCACGAACTGTCCAGCGTCCAAATCCAAGAAGCTCTACAAGTTTTGGAGCAGTTCCAGGAAATCCAGGATGATGAGCTGCTTCATAAAGCTGACACCAAGTTTCGATTGGCTCAAGAAACTCTGAGAGTTGGCCATGATGATCATGATGATGATGACGATGATGAAGTTAAAGCAGCTTTTCACAAGAGTTATGCCAACTTTTTGGACAGATATTCCAAACATCTGGCCACTTACTATTTCAAGGCTTTATTGGAGCGTCAACCTTTCCAGGACTCAAAGTTAACATACGATCATCTTGCAGAGCTTGCAGAAGAAAAGATCTTCTCCGATAACGAAGAAGAGGTGATTAAAGGCCAAGAAATCTTGGAATGGGTGAAAATTCTGAAAGAGCAAAATAACACCTGAGGAAGAGACTGTATGCCTTGATATTTTAAAAGACCATGCGAGAAATTGTGTATTGCTTGATGATCTATCATGTATAGGAGGCAGCATGGTCGAGTGGTCAGAGCGTCGGTCTTGGAATCTGGCGACCCCGAGTTTGAGTCCCGCTCTGGCCACTAGTTGAGACTGTATTCCAAAAACACCTGTCAATCAACTGATTATGTAGCGCATTAGTTTGTTTATACATATAGAGGGACATTTTGAATTTATAGACAATACATTAGAGAATGTTTACATATTTATTAGATACTCATAGCATATTTCAATCAATTTCAATAATTCTATTGTATACATCTGTTATCTGTTATCTATATATCACGACTGTTATGTAAATTAGTGCATCTGTTGAAATTTTTCGTGTTTTATTAAAGGTCCGAGTGAGAGCATGTGTACAATTTGTCTGCGCATGTCTGCGTTTGTGGTTTGAAATCATTTCAGATCGAATGCAAGAATTAATTTTTTTGTTGGCATGGAACATTTCGTTGGCGATTTCGTTCTTCAAAATTATCTTCAACTAACGAAATAGTGAGATATAAGCAGTCTACCTACCGCGAGTGCGCTGTGAATAATGATTTAAATTGAAGGCAACCCAGATGGGAAAATATCACACGTCGAACAAAGTCAGTATAAAGCTGAAACAAGGGCCAGAACTCCGCACTTTCGAGTTATATTGTGGGCGCAAAATTTGTATAGAAGGCACATTAAGCAGTAGTAGTCATTACCAACACGTTACTGTGTGAATTGGATCCGGTTAGGGAATTTTACACTTTAGCGATCGTTGAATAATTAACCATCAGTTACTGGAATGTCGTACTTTTACGCGCGAATTTTTTGTTTTAATCTCCCACAGCGCCCCCCAGCAAAATTGTTCAAATTTTCAAAAAACGCAATTTTGTATGAAAACTCTTACAGTTATGCAAGAGATACAAGGCAAATTTCGATTTTTGAAAATTCGTATCTCCTTGACTTTTCAATTTATATCCTTCAAACTTCACAGTTTTACTGATTTTGATGTGCTCTTTCCAGCTATGGTCATTGTGTTTAAGTTTGGGAACTTTTGGAATTACATGAAAAAGCCGTTAGTATGAAATGACTGTAGCAATTCACAAAATACGTCATTTACACGTATAAGATTGCAGGGTACGTCTTGGCAACTGTCATATTCGGATTCAGCATGAAAAATTAGTTTAGAATAGTTATGTTACCAGCCTCTACCCCAAAATGCCTTCTGCACTTTTTGCGATGGACTTTTCAGTTTTGTGCCTAGTCTATTCTTCCTGGGGAATTAATTAGCATATTTTGGCAGGGACTTGATCTTAAGAAAATCCCCCCCCCCCCCTTTTTTTTTGTTCAGGCCTCCCTACGCCCCTGCCAGAGGCGTAGCGAGCGAGGGGGGGGGGGGGGGGGAGGGGGACGATTGCCCCCCCTAAAATTTTAGACTTTAGCCTTCATCTGAATGATGATGTCATTGACATTACTTTAAAGTTTTAATTTCATTCACAATATTCAAATGTTATCTCAAGTATATTTCGCACTTGGGCGAAGTTTGTTTTTGTTTCTAGTTGCTGGACAAATTCCCACGTGCTTTTGTCCCAAAAAGTTCTTCCTTGGGAAACTAGGAAATAAGCATATTTTGGAGGGAACTGGACCTTGAAGTTTAACCTTTCCATTGACTGCCCCCCCCCCCCCCCCCCCCCTTTGCTAATTTGACTTATCAGGTTGTAATATGAATCAGGCTGGGACTAATAACAATCTCTTTCAGTCTGGGTTTCGAGAAGATTTGCCATACAATCATCAACCAATCAAACTTTATTTGATAAAGCAGGTTAAGTTTCAGGCTTATTCATACTGAATTTTAAATTAAAAGAAGCTCATAGCATAACAACTCTATCTCATTTCCAGTTGATCAGATGCTGTCGTAATTGTAAAGGCCGCCGCCGTTACCTTTGTAAATATATTTTAGGGTTTCCATAGTGACCGTCCACGCCGACAAAAATAAAATCTTCTATGCATATCTAACTTATGAAAGAAAAAGCTCTTTAGTCAATAGGATACGTAGGAATTATGATGCCCTATTGATTCAGAGTCATTTATTGTGATTCTTATTTAAAAACCTCTTACGCCTTGAGATACTTGTGAAAGAATCAAAAGATTGCCATGATGTTATCAGCGAAAGGATTTATTGCAATAACGGTTACTCAAAACAAATCTTTTATTCTTCCACCCGTGTGTTTTTCCACCTGTAATAGTTTGTCATCTCTGTCGACTGTTGCGCCCAATCAGATAGGATATATGAAATCTCAAAGTCAACAAAATGGTTGTCAAGAACGAATGCTAAAAGTCATTGTCAGGAACGTCTTGATTAAAGCAGCTCACGATTTGATCAGCATAATAATAATAAGACTGATACAAGCGGGTTCGGCAGACTATATTGATTTTACTATTGGAGTTGAACCGTAATGTTCGTCCAGGAAATTTGACATCCAGAAGAGCAACATCTTTCTGGACGCTTCTTTCACAAGAGGTGATCGACACAGCTGCCTCACGAGTTTAATCGGTACCTTAATAATTTCATTCATGCAGACTGCAAGTAAAGATTGACTTCACTATTGAAATTCAACCGTTTAGATGTGGTACATTGAGTGTCCTGCAATTCAAGAGTCACTGTTCAGTATTACAAGAATGTCGGTGATTAATGGATGTTAATATTGCAAAGGCGTTCAGGAAGTTTCATTGACACAAAGAGATGAACTAACAGACTGATTCAACAATTGGATTTGCCGTGGAGCAGTCGATTAATACTTTAAAGTGCATCGATTTTCAGTCAAACTTCATAGTTGCATGAAATATATACAGAACGATATTAGTACTATAAGAACTTTGAAGTTTAATGGATATTTTAATCGTCCGTTTTCTGGAAGTTTCGCTCGCAAAGAGGCCATCGACAGTAGACTGATTAGTTTCACTATTGAATATAGGGGCGAAAACTCGGCCGGTTATTACGTACTGTAAAATACATCAACTTTCACACAACCTTCCCAGCTGGAATTTGTGCAGAACAGTGTTAGTATAGTACTACATAATAGACATTTTAGACATTTTAATCAATTGTCGGTTCTGGAAGTTTCATTTACAAAGAGGTGATCGACATCAGACTGATTTTCCCAGTTGAATTTGGCGCTGCACAGTCGATTAATGCCGTAAAGTGGATCGACTTTCAGACAAACCGGCTTCACAACTGAAATTGTGCAAAAAGAAACAGTGCTTTAAGAACTTTGATGTTTAATGCGGGATATTTTGATCATCTAGTGTACTCTGGAAGTTTGGCTCACAAAGAGACAATCGACATCAGACTGATTTCACACTGATTAAATATCACGCTGCACAGGTGATTATTATTGTATACAGTGAATCAGTTTTTAGACATTTCACGCTGAATTTTGTGCGGAACAGTCTTGATAGTCATAATGATAGAGTCAGCATTTTCCAAAAGCTTCGATGTCTTATGTGTATGGTGATCAATCAAGTATATATATGAAGGTGAGTTTGATTATTTTCCCAACTGCATGCTATTATACATATTTATTTATGTTTCTCCATATTAAAGCGGTAGCGAGTGTGACATACTGTTGTGTGAAAAAAGATAATATATCTTATTAAACTATGGAATTAAACATATATATTTAATTATATGTTTCATAATTTCCTGAAATCTGATTGGTGTAAACACTGCTCTATTTTCACTTAACTTATAATCTGGTAATCGGACAGTTGCATGAGCCGATCATACTGTTTCAAATTCATCAGCCAATCATAGAACTTATTCAAATCACTGTAGCAAAGCAACTAGCAGAAAGGTGTTGAATTTTACTATGTAAATTTTGATTTAAAAATTAACACCCTCAAATGCTAATCTTGTCTCTTATTTTTTCAGAAATTGTAATAATTACGATTAAAGTAACGGGACTTTTGAATAAACAAGTTGGACTCCCGCTGCACGGTTTTCCAATTTTGTTTACTTCTTGTATTCATTTGATTATAGACCGAAGTGGATTCAACTATTAATTCACGGATTGGTTGACAACATTTCTCTCAAGTCATTGGGTCAGTTTTGACAAACTGACAATCCTTCGGACAATTCCCTTTCAGGAAGTTTAAACTGTGCTTTTAAGCTCATATCACTTTCAAGTCAAATACTGATCATTTGTGTTGCAAAGACCAAGAAAGACTCAAGAATATTTCCTCCTGGGAACTTGTACCGTTAAAACTGCCAAAGCAGCTCTTTTGATCATGTTGTATTAGATAAGAAGTGGCCCGGAAGTGACGCCTGAGGAACTCCTTCGCCGTTTTAATTTGACTGGTGAAAGTTCACCGAGTTTCAATCCACAGTGTGACGCACTTCACGAAGTGTTTGCAAAAAGTTCTTGTTGAAGGGAGAAAGCAACAAAGCAACGACAAAGGACCCAGTGGAAACCCCCCGAGGAATCGCTCATCAATAATTGCCACTGACAAGACAAGGATTCCTTTCACATTTAGCTAAAGATGTATTTACAACAGATGAAGCACATTTCATGAATAATCATTTTCTTAATTAAAAACCTTTGAAAAGAGTGGACCTTCGGTGCACAAAAGCTCCTGTCTCTTATCTGAAGATCAAAACCGAGTGCAGCCCTAAATACAGCTTGACCAGCATTACGGATTACCATCAAGTACCATCTTCTTCTGTTTACGTACAATCAGAAAAACTGTTTTATTGCATGGAGTTTATGGGGATATTATTACACCTGCGATAACAGAACACCTTAACAGCTGGATACATTTACTTTAAAGAAAATTTTCCTAAAGAACCTTTTCTTTGACGTCTTTTAATTGTGAAGCAGTTCTATCATGAATAACCGTAGTAATGGTAGCGAAGAAATATGGCCCCTTGAGAATCATAAACTTTGGTACTGGATCCTTACGCTTCTTATATCTCTATTATCTGTCATAGGCAACACTGTAGTTATATACATCATTGGGTCGACTTCTAAATTGCGTACAAAACAAAATATGTTTATCTTATCTCTAGCTGTCGCTGACTTGTGCGTCGGTCTATTTATAACACCAACTTTGTTTCTATGCAGCAAGATTGTACAGTGTGAGCTACAGCTACAAGTAGTATTTTATAACTTCTTGTTGGTCGCGTCTATGGCTAATTTAATTGTCATGACATTGGATCGCTACACAGCTGTATTATACCCTATGCGGTACAAGACTGTCATAACGAAGCGATCAGCAGTCTTGTTAATAGCATTTGCATGGATTTTTGCTTTCTTCTGCTCGTTTGTACAACTGACTTGGCTTTATGAGAGCACGGAAATTCTTTTCTCGAGGGATCGAGTTTATCGACTGATTTTCACTCTAGTGCTAGGACTACCTCCATGCCTTATCATGCTTTTTGCTTTTGCAAGAATATTTCTGGTTGTACGACGACAAATCGTACGGCAGAGATCACAGCGTCTGCAAGTTGCTTATAATCATTCGACGACCAGCATTAGCGTTCAAACAAAAACTCCTTCCCACAAAACCCACAATCTAACATCAGTGAGGGTATTAGGCGGTATTGTGTTTTTGTTCATATTTTGCTATTCTTTGAATATTGTCTATTCCTTTTGCAGAGAGTTTAATATTTGTAATAGAACTCATCTTTTTCGAGACATTTCAATGATATTTGTTTATGTCAACTCTTCGGTGAACTTTATGGTCTACGCATTTCTCAAAAAGGAATTTCGGAAGCCTCTTATCTTGCGTTTTCGTTTTTTCATTAATGGGTCATTATGAATCAATTAAGAAAAATTGATGGAACTTGTTTTCCGTATACACCTTTTAGCATTTAAAGAACTTTTCAGCATAGAATCCCCCCTCCCCACCCTTCTAATAAAAAATATTATAATTTGATGTTATGGTCTCGTCAGTCCATAAAATCTGTTTTTGTCATGGATAGCGTTATTTTATTGTATTTTATTTTTCCTCCGTGGGTAAGTTTTTGAGAACTTCATAATTATGCATGCTTAATTAATTTACCAAAGAATTTCAATCTAATAACCGGCTATGTCAATAAAAACTCACGTTCACAGAACGATATTACCATTAAGACTTTTTTGAAATATTCTAAATTTATACTAAAACTGATGCGAATTTTTTATATCAAAACATTCTTCTATCGACAGCAGACAGAGAAAGGAAATTTCTGTTTTAGTTCTTGAAATTAATTGATATATATCTAGCACGATGACATTAGTTGTTCTTATTGAAAACGAGACCCTGATTCCAGGGTTGACTCGTGCCCTGAAAATGAGTTGTCAAGGCTCTTTCGGTCAATGATATGAAATAAATAAACATTGATCATGGTGAAAAAAGGTCTTTAAAACATTAGCTCAATATCACCTGAAAGTATTAATTGCCTCATGGATACACAATATTTTTGACACAAGTATAATACACAAAACAACACAATAAAATAATATCCAACATTGGTATTTATTTCATTAATTAAGAACTTGACTTCAACTATTGCATTGAATAAAATAACATTAAATTTATGTACATCAAATGAGAATGACACCTTCATTATTTTGTAATACTCAGTGACATCTTGTGAATATTTTGCTTGTTTTGTAATACTTTGACTGTTCGGCTTCACTAGTGGTCTCTTCGTTAATGGCTGCTCTTTGAGCAACCGCTGCTAGAACAGCTCTCTTACGAATGGAAGAGGTAGCGACCATTTTAACTCTGATGGTCTCTTCGTTATCGACTGTTAATCGAACAGTCACTGCTAGGACAGTTCCCTCACGAATGGAAGGGGTAGCGACCATTTTCACTCTGATGGTCTCTTCGTTATTGACTGTTAATCGAACAGTCACTCGTGCTAGGACAGTTCATCCCTCACAAATGGAAGAGGTCGCTACCCCAATATTATTAATAGTCTCCTCATTTTTTGCTGCTAGGACAGCTCCCTCACGAGTGGAAGTGTTGATGATCTCAGTGTTTAAGATCTCCTAATCATTAAAATACAACTTAGCAACAATCTGAACATTCTGACGAGTGAAGAATGTCAGATTTCGCTTGTCATGGTACACAGTTTGGCCCCCAAAGTCCATATTTTCGTCGGTATTTTTCAGCTTTGGCTTGTTATCCATGTGGTTTAGTGACAGGAAACCCACAGCCAGGATTAGAAAAGATAACTTCTGACCCATTAATTGCAGACTCGGCCATGTGGTTAGTGAAAGGCATGATGGGAAGGTCGACGGGAAGTAGTGAATACAAAACTCGCTGCATTTTTTACCTCGTGCGGCCAGAGACCTGGCACGAGTAATAATTGGATTTATAATTATAAGTAATAGCATGGCTATGAGGTTGATTAGTGATTAAATGTACCCGAAGCCGAGGGAGGTTTAGTGGAAGTCCCGAGGCCGTAGGCCGACATTTAATCACTAATCAACCGAAATAGCCATGCTATTACTTTGTAATAGTATGGTTGCCGAGGAAGTATATAGGAAAACTAGAACGATTTGGACCAAATAACAAGTTACAAATGAATAAATTAAAAGTGCTGTTATTACTCTATAGGGAACTCTATTTAGACACTATCACTCAACCAGAACAGTACAAAACTAAGTGCAAGAAAGACCTAACACAAAGGAAACAACTCACTCGTTACAACTCGTTACAACTCACTTGTCTAAAACAGTTATTTATATTCACCAAATAATATTGAAAATAAAAAAGCGTTGTGTGATAACATTGTCGTGCCACGCATGCGCAAGATTATTCCAGTCCATCCCAAATGTGACAAGCATGCTGAATAGTATTGTAATCCATCCCACATGGTTTAGACTACACTGAAAGGTTACTTGAAGCTAATTTGCATAATTCAAGTACTGCTAGCTGCGGATGTGTCCTCAGGAAATTTCTCAGGGACGTATCCATAGTTGGACTCTTGCATAAACATGAGGTATGATTGGTTACTAATCGTACCTCATGTTTTATGCATTAGGTACGATTAGTTACTAATCGTACCTAATGCTTATGCATGAGGTTCGATTAGTAGCAGTGAGGGGGCATTTAGCCATTAAATGCTCCTCTCGGAACAATAGAATCCGAGGCAACCATGCTATTATGTTGGTAATCATCAAACAGCCTCCCAATTTGTGTACATAGGCTATTCTTTGACCTTCAAATATTACATTTTATTCATAATTGAATATTACTAGCAAACTATTTCAAAATAATAAATATTTTATTCCAAATTGCTTATGCTTTATATATTCTGACACTTCTAAATGTAAACAGTCTGAATCTTGAGTATTGTGACGTCACGGCAGCCATTTTGGATGCACTTCAACAAAACATTTATTTTAATTTAATTTAATTTAATTTAATTTTTATTTAATTTAATTTTATTTTTTTATTTTTTTATTTTTTTGTATTTTATTTTATTACATTTTATTTCATTTTGTTTTATTTTAGTATAGGTAATAGCATGGTTTGTTCTGATATTTGGCATAAATACCACGAGTGATATTTCAAAGTTGTTAAACAAAATTTGGGTCAATTTTGAAATATCACGAGTGGTATTTATGCCAAATATCACGTACAAAACATGCTATTATTAATAATATAACCTAAGAAATTTCTGAAAATTTGATGAAAAACAACTGACCGCGAGGTTGAATCGCTTTACACTCAACTACTTCGAAAAGTGAACTGACATAGCTTTTAAACCTGTGCAGATAAAAGAAAAGCTAACAATATTCAAATAAGACAATTTTATTTTATTTTATCCAACACGGCTACTACTTTTTTTTTCCTTTGCTTCACGAAGGAATAGTTGAAATTACCCAGCAATTTTCAAGTTGGTGTGGACTGGGTATTGGTAATTACCATGGCAACTGTGTGTGTTTTTCCGAATTTATTGTTTTGAGATTGAGTTGTCTCCATCCGGTGCCGTCGTCTCACAAAAAGCAGACTTCTTAATTACACGTCAAAGTGAATATAACGAGTCCTGTTTACTGGACGAGCCACTGGCGGGCCTTAATTAGTTGAAGTGTCACGACAAACGAATTTTTTTTCCTGATAGGTGAGGGAAAGAGATGGAGACACAACTGAATAAATTATCTCAAATGTCGCTTCAGCTGATTGGTCGAAAATCAGTGACATCAAAACTAAGTTACGTGCGGTTTTTATAGATTTCCCGTGAGAGTGTCGGATTGCCTCAATTTTAGTAAAAGTGAGAAATTTTAAAAATTGTTGTTTTAGAACACACAAGATTTTTCCTTCATGATCAAATTTCAACCCAGAATGGCAAATTAACCTTGATTGTAAATCTGATGTTTACAATACTATCACATCACCAACACATAGCTCTCACCATCTTGAAGGAAATTTGTTGCTTTTATTAATTTCCTTTGTGAGTGTTGACCAGTGCTGGGTTGCCTCAATTTTAACAAAAATGGGACGTTAGATTGTTGTTCTAAAACGTACAAGAGTTTTTTTCCCTGAAAAGTTTTAGCTGAAAACAGTAAAAGCTTTTGTGGCTTAAGAGTGGCCAACCCAGTTACCGCAATAGCGTACGGTACATCAAGCCTGCGGGCCAGTTCACACTAGCGACATAAGCATAAGCGCAAGCAATATACGCAGACTCAGTGGCGCATTTATCACTCGTGTGAGAAAAAACAAAAACTTATAATGAGCAATACGCTATTGTGTACCCTAAATCCTGGTTTTCACGAGCGAGGGAAACAGAAGCGGAAGGATCATACGCAGACTCGGTATGCACTGTTCATTGTCTTATTTTCACACCTAGGTGAGAAATGCAACACTGAGTCTGCCTATGTTGCTTCCGCTTCTGCTTCCATCGCTCGTAAAAACTAGCCCTACAGGGGCGGATTTAAGGGAGGGGTGCAGGGGGTGCGCACCCATCCGGGGACGACTTTGAGTCCTTTTTTTCTCAATATTTTTCCAAAATAATCTCTCCGCAGTTTCCTATTTATATGATGGTGCACCCCTTCCTGAAGACGGTGCACCCCCTCCTGAAGATAATCCTGGATACCTACCCTAACAACCAAAATATATTCAGTTGCGTCTGCAACTCCCTCTTATAAATTCCCTAGTTTCAGCTGATAGCTTTGAAACAAGGCTAAAGTTGAAATTCAAATGCACACGCAAAACCTTGAGAAAAGGAATTATTGTAGGCAGTTTTTAAAATGGTCAAATTAAGGTGAGGCCGCAGAGTTTCCTGGGAATATTTGTCTCCGTAAAGGCCCGGGCAAACGGTTTCAACATTTGCTTCAACGACCGTTCGATTTGTTGAATGAGCAATCTATGTTGAAACCTGGTTGAAAGCGTTTGCCCCTCCCCCCCCCCCCCCCTAAACTCATTCAACATCGATTCAACATCGATTCAACATCGATTCAACATCGATTCAACATCGATTCAACATCGATTCAACATCGATTCAACATCGATTCAACCGGCTGAAAGGATGTGCCAAACGGTCTCAACATTGCTATTCAACAAAATTGAACGGATGTTGAAGCAAATGTTGAAGCCATTTGCCCCGGTCCTTAGGCAAACAACCTGTGCCCCAAAAGCCAAAACCAATAAAACAATTTCTTCAAAAAGAGCAGGTGTCATTGAGAAAGTTCTTCCTGTTGGTCTTATTCACTGTACAACACTTTAAACAAAGGAAGAACCCCAGTTAAGAGAACACTTCATTTGAAGTATATTCACATACAGGTAGATATCTGTGTTTTGCCATAAATAATATATTTAATTAATCGTGATAAATTTCGTCAAAATTTATCCAGATTGTGCTTCTCAATAAATCTTAACTCATATGACGTTTCAGGCCCAGTTTAATTACACGGAAACGTTGTGTAAACGACTAAATGTAAACGACTAAAACGTTCAGTCCGTCTACACGATCGTTTCCTTATCGTTTTTGCCTGTTCACACGAGAACGATGTGAAAACGGCCTCGTGGATCCCTGGTACTAATAAAATGCGCAGTGACTATATTTTTACCTAGCGTTTTCTAAAATAGCCATATACGACTGTCCATAGAGAAACGATAGATGAGCAAAAATAGTCACTTTGAAGTTTGTTTTCAAAAATTAAGCGCTTACAATGGAAATGATGAGCGTTTTCGTGTGGAGGAAACATGTCAATGATCAAAAATTTCAACGTTTACGTACGAGAATTCGAACGTTTCCGTGTGGACGTGGCCTCATCTGTACACATCCAGAATCCTTACCGTAGCTTCTTTTGTTATAGTAACTTTCACTATTGCCTTTGTATTCTCAGAGAAATTTTGTGAATGTAGGTCAACACGTCATAAGGGAAAGGGTCTATAGACGACTTTCAAAAATGGCGGCTTAGTGCATGAGAACGAGGCCACAAAGGCATTGTTACAAGAAAATAAGCGTGGCGACACTTCTATTGCTATCAAAGACGATGTGTTCCTCTTCCTTTTCAAATACCTAATTTCTGTACGTACATTTTACAAGATATACTTAGAATTATTTGATGCCATGATAATTCTGGAGGCCTTTCTGGCCTCGTTCTCGCGAACAATGAGTCTGCCATTTTTGAAAGTCGTCTATACATCGAAACGGCTTAATTCAGTCTTATAATACGCAAAAGATAATTCTGGTCAGTCTTACAGTTTGTATTTACTTTACAAGATCTTGTGATTTGACAATAGATCGGGCGGACGAAGTAAAATTGCTGGGTTCCCTGATATTCTGTGGTTGAGAGCACAGAATATGGTCCATGTTCATCTTCCGTGGGGGGACTCCATTGTAAAAGGACCGGGTATGCTCGTCACTCTCGTCGGAAACTTTCAAAAATACCCCTAAAAAATACCAGAAGTCTTTTTAAAAGGGCGTGGCCGGACGATTTTGAACCCCTAAAAAACCCAGCGATAACAAGCTAACGAACATTATTATTATGAACATAAAATTGGATGGTCGACATGCTTTTGTTGGGTAAATTTCTTCCATTTGAGAACAAGATAATAAGCGATGGGCTCTTTCGATACCCTAAAAGATACTAGGGAATTCGTGAAATTCTAAACTTCAATTTTAACACTCTAAAAGATACCAAATCGCTGATTTTTACCCCTAAGAGATACGACGAGCATACCCGATCCTTTTACAATGGAGTCTCCCCACGGGTGTTCATCCAATGCAACATTTGAGGCGGATAATGACATTCAACAGCTGTTTGAAACCAAGCAAGTCCAGTTTCCAGTTACTAGAGACCGCTGAGCTTCCTGAAAAAAGGCGCATTTATACAGGGTTAGCCTCCTTTTCAAGAAAGACCCAAGGGAGTATACTAAATTTTTTCTGTTGTTAACAAAACAAAACAAAACAAAAAAACAAAAACAAAAACAAATCGCGTTTACTCCCATGGGTCTTTCTTGAAAAGGAGGCTAACCCTGTATAAATGCGCCTTTTGTCAGGAAGCTCAGCGGTCTCTAGTAACTGGAAACTGGACTATAGAGAAAGGTCCCGTTCAATTTCACAGTTCTATGCACACGCACTCAAACTGTCAATATTATTTCGGTGAGAGAGAAAGGTTGTCGAGAACGCTTGGACATTTAATTTGTTGAATAATACTTTCTGGCCAAGTTCCTTTCTTGGTAGTCGCTCCAAATATTGGTTGTGGCGTTGTTTTTACCCAAAACATGGCGATACAAAGCCATTGCTATGTTAGAGTAGATTTCGTATGACTGTGAAAACGGTACCGCACGGTCACGCACGTTTACGGCAGGAATTTCGAGTGTTTTTATAGACATCACGGCACTGACACGGTTACGGCACGGCGCGGTCCGCTTCACACTCATACGAAAACCACTCTAATATTGCGCCTCAATATCTTATAATAATATTATATATAAATAAATTATAATAATATTTTATTTTATTTTATTTTATTTTATTTTATTTTATTTTATTTTATTTTATTTATTTTATTTTATTTTATTTTATTTTATTTTATTTTATTTTATTTTATTTTATTTTATTTTATTTTATTTTATTTTATTTTATTTTATTTTATTTTATTTTATTTTATTTTATTTTATTTTATTTTATTTTATTTTATTTTATTTTATTTTATTTTATTTTATTTTATTTTATTTTATTTTTATTTTATTTTTTATTTGATTTATTTTATTTTATTTTATTTTATTTTATTTTATTTTATTTTTATTTTATTTATTTTATTTTATTTTATTTTATTTTATTTTATTTATTTTATTTTATTTTATTTTATTTTATTTATTTTATTTTATTTTATTTTATTTTATTTTATTTTATTTATTTTATTTTATTTTATTTTATTTTATTTTATTTTATTTTAATTTTATTTTTATTTTATTTTATTTTATTTTATTTTATTTTATTTATTTATTTTATTTATTTATTTTATTTTATTTTATTTTATTTTATTTTATTTTATTTATTTTATTTTATTTTATTTTATTTTATTTTATTTTATTTTATTTTATTTTATTTTATTTTATTTTATTTTATTTTATTTATTTATTTATTTTACTTCATCTTATTCTATCTTATATTATGCCTCTTTATTTCAGATTTTATTTTATCTTATTCTATTTTATCTATTTGTCTATTATACTTTATCTTATTATCATCTTATTTCATCTCATCTGTTCTATAAGTACCATCGAATCAACGAATTTGGGAATTAATAAATATGTGAACGATAAGTGGCACTGGCAGAATTATTGTTAGTGGCCGTTTGCAACTGTCTTTGATAGATAAGTGGCTTTTAAGGAATGGATGGATAATCCAAACCAAAAGAAATAAATGAATATTCAGTCATGACCTTCTCTACTTTAAGCGTCTCTAATAAAGGTGGTCAAATGAACTTAATATATTTGAATAATAAATGATCCACACAGGATCCACACTTATTGGGTATGAGAAAATGCCGGCAAAATGGCGTCCGGTGTACTGATGAAGTTTTCATATTTTAAGATCTTTTAAGCGATTGCTCCATGACTGACTGACGTTCGTACAAAGCTAACACGATTTTTTATTTACCTAACATCGCATTTTAATTTTCACAGCTATTAAACACTAAGAGTGAGTTTGCATTGTTTGCCTTTGAAAAGTGACTTGACAATCATATTTGATTAACCTGTTTGGGGATGCTTTTTTTCTTGAAATTCTTGAAAAAATCAATATCAAATGATTTTTTTAATATTTTACATAGCCTCTCACTATTCTTGAGAAGCTCGCCAGAAAAGCAATAATGATTAGATCCATAGCGATAAAATCTAGGTTTTTTGCGTCCTTCCGTTAACAGCTCGCTGAGGTTCTTTTCACTTATCTCAAACATCTGCTAGAGGAACTCATTAAACCAGCGAATCATACTCCAGAGAAGGCCGAGACAGAATAAACGTACAAGTGGGTTTTTATCCAAAAAGAGATTTTCTCGACACAAGCACTTTGTAGCTTTGTAGCAGAAAGGAGAGGTGGCACGTGGCGCAGAAACTGAAAGTTCAAAAAATAACGTATATGGACGAGCATATTTGAAAGCAAACATCAGTTAATTAATTTGGAGAATTGGGTGCAAATTTGGTCAATGATCGAAAACACTGGGAAACTGCTACCGTTGAAAATGGTATGAAAATATTTACCGGAACGGATTAAAGCAGGAAATGCATAGAGAAAACGCTTACATTTGATATAATTGAACAATTTGGTTAATGGAACAGTTGAATATTTTTAACCTCTTAACTCTAGTTTACTCGTGCAACAAACGTAATAGTTGGCAAAGACTTTGCATGTAGCCAAAACGTAGCACCAGTGTTTGGAGAAAACCTGGAATTTTTGAAAGCTTTATTCGCATTTGGTGATCAAAGTGTATTATACGAATAGTGGGAACCACTTGGAATAGTGTGACTGATATCAATAACACTTCAACAAAAGGGAAAGAGAAACAAAAACATTTTGATACAAATCAAGCGCAATTCAAGTGTACAACGGTACTTTCTAATTTCAATTAACTACGTTTGTATTCGTTCAAAAGCAAACGACAAACATTTTAATACAAGCTTACTAGAGGCAAGCGCCGGTCAAGTGCCCAACAGGAGGGAATTGAAATGTCTTCTTTTGGTTTCATGACAAATGCTACATTTAACGAAACAAGGCAACCGAATTATTCTCACGAGGACTTATCGCGGTCGTTATGGTACTGGGCAATTCGTGGCTGTATTGCATTGTTAACCTCTATAGGCAATGGCATTATAATCTTCTTAATTGTCTACCGATCTCGTCTACACTCGACTCCGAACTGGTTCCTCTTAAATTTACTGATATCAGACTTTTGTGTCGGAGTCATCAACTTCCCTCTCGGCCTAGTGTGCAAATTTGGGGCCAAATGCCAAGCGCAATTAGCTTTCTCAGTTCTGAATACTTTTCTTAATGCCTCTGTGACCAACCTCTGTCTGATGACAATTGATAGGTATATAGCTGTTGTCTGCCCATTTAGATACCAAGGGCTAATGACTCAATGTCGTATTGCGACTTTTATTATTATTTCGTGGTTTTTAGCGTGCACTTTTTCGTTTAGTGCACACTGGGCACTTAACAAGGAATATGGAAGAATCTACCTCATTGCTTATTGTGTCGTAATGGAACTGGTGCCTGCTGTCTTGCTGTTAGCGGCATACATTCATATGATATTAATTGGGCGCCGACACCTGAAGCGTGTAACTCATATGATGACACAACTTAACTTTAATCATGGTCTCGGAAAGTTTTCCCGTTACCGAAGCAATGAGAGATCTGCTGTGAAAGTAATTGGTGCTGTCACCGCGCTTTTCATTTTGTGTTACTCTTTGTCAACATACGTCACTTTCAAGAAAATAGTTCTACTCCAAAATGTCCCGGATGTAGTTATTTTCATCTCGACAGTTATGGTGTATGTAAACTCTGCAGTCAATTTTGTGGCATACGCTTTGTATAAGTCTGATATTAGACGAGAGCTATCAATTATGTGTCTTGGCCACCGTAACTACGAAGCTGACACAAGTTTCAGACTTAGTTTTGTTTCTCTAAAGAAGAGTGCCTCGAGCATCTAGTCTCGTTCTAGTTTCTTTCTATGTGGCATCTGAAACATACCTCGAAACTGGACAAACGATGTTATTTTGTCGACAGCATAGGGTTCTTATTGACGTCATCGTATCTATGACAACCTTGATGCTTATCTGATATGCGTTCTGTCAGAGCTTATGAATGAATCTAAATGAATCTCAAAGTAATGTATTCTATTTGATGAAGAGGTTTGGCCTTGGTATTATGATATGATATTCTATATCGTGGATGTATTATAAACTGTTTGAGATATAACGCACGCTGATTGGCTAACTACTATATGTTTATATCAGAGGACAGAGACATGTCAAAACGTCTAGGGAAATATATGTTATAAAACCAATATAAAGCAATCGTTTGACTCATAAACACTAGTGAGGATGTAGAGCACTCGAAAAGCAAGAAAAAATAGCAACGTGTTTTTCTTATGGATCAGGATTGTATCACAGTATTTGATTCAGCTGATTGTTATAGAATCGTTCCTTCCTCTTTCTGATCGTTGGTGACGTCAATGTTTTAATTTTGCTTCATTAGCATAAGCATTTCATTAGCATATGCTATTTTTCCGATAGGAACGTGAAATTTTTGATGAAAATCGCGTTTTGTACTTGAAAATAAGGTCAAAAAGGACTTTTTGTGAGAAAAAACCGAAAATCTCGCAAAAAGTCAAATTTGCATTTTTCGGCCAATTTGCATTTTTCTTCAAAATGCTATTTTTCCGATACGAACGTGAAATTTTTGATGAAAATCGCGTTTTGTACTTGAAAATAAGGACAAAAATACATGTACTTACGAAAAATTCAAAAATCTCGCAAAAAGTCAAATTTGCATTTTTCGGCAATTTTGCATTTTTCGTCAAAATGCTATTTTTCCGATAGGAACGTGAAATTTTTGATGAAAATCGCGTTTTGTACTTGAAAATAAGGTCAAAAAGGACTTTTTGTGAGAAAAAACCGAAAATCTCGCAAAAAGTCAAATTTGCATTTTTCGGCAATTTTGCATTTTTCGTCAAAATGCTATTTTTCCAATAGGAACGTGAAATTTTTGATGAAAATCGCGTTTTGTACTTGAAAAGAAGGTCAAAAATACATGTACTTACGAAAAATTCGAAAATCTCGCAAAAAGTCAAATTTGCATTTTTCGGCCAATTTGCATTTTTCTTCAAAATGCTATTTTTCCGATAGGAACGTGAAATTTTTGATGAAAATCGCGTTTTGTACTTGAAAATAAGGTCAAAAAGGACTTTTTGTGAGAAAAAACCGAAAATCTCGCAAAAAGTCAAATTTGCATTTTTCGGCCAATTTGCATTTTTCGTCAAAATGCTATTTTTCCGATAGGAACGTGAAATTTTTGATGAAAATCGCGTTTTGTACTTGAAAAGAAGGTCAAAAATACATGTACTTACGAAAACTTCAAAAATCTCGCAAAAAGTCAAATTTGCATTTTTCGGCAAATTTGCATTTTTCGTCAAAATGCTATTTTTCCGATAGGAACGTGAAATTTTTGATGAAAATCGCGTTTTGTACTTGAAAAGAAGGTCAAAAATACATGTACTTACGAAAAATTCGAAAATCTCGCAAAAAGTCAAATTTCCATTTTTCGGCCAATTTGCATTTTTCGTCAAAATGCTATTTTTCCGATAGGAACGTGAAATTTTTGATGAAAATCGCGTTTTGTACTTGAAAAGAAGGTCAAAAATACATGTACTTACGAAAAATCCGAAAATCTCGCAAAAAGTCAAATTTGCATTTTTCGGCCAATTTGCATTTTTCTTCAAAATGCTATTTTTCCGATAGGAACGTGAAATTTTTGATGAAAATCGCGTTTTGTACTTGAAAAGAAGGTCAAAAAGGACTTTTTGTGAGAAAAAACCGAAAATCTCGCAAAAAGTCAAATTTGCATTTTTCGGCAAATTTGCATTTTTCGTCAAAATGCTATTTTCCGATAGGAACGTGAAATTTTTGATGAAAATCGCGTTTTGTACTTGAAAAGAAGGTCAAAAAGGACTTTTTGTGAGAAAAAACCGAAAATCTCGCAAAAAGTCAAAATTGCATTTTTCGGCCAATTTGCATTTTTCGTCAAAATGCTATTTTCCGATAGGAACGTGAAATTTTTGATGAAAATCGCGTTTTATACTTGAAAATAAGGTCAAAAATACATGTACTTACGAAAAATTCAAAAATCTCGCAAAAAGTCAAATTTGCATTTTTCGGCAAATTTGTATTTTTCGTCAAAATGCTATTTTTCCGATAGGAACGTGAAATTTTTGATGAAAATCGCGTTTTGTACTTGAAAAGAAGGTCAAAAATACATGTACTTACGAAAAATCCGAAAATCTCGCAAAAAGTCAAATTTGCATTTTTCGGCCAATTTGCATTTTTCTTCAAAATGCTATTTTTCCGAGAGGAACGTGAAATTTTTGATGAAAATCGCGTTTTGTACTTGAAAAGAAGGTCAAAAAGGACTTTTTGTGAGAAAAAACCCAAAATCTCGCAAAAAGTCAAATTTGCATTTTTCGGCAAATTTGCATTTCTCGTCAAAATGCTATTTTCCGATAGGAACGTGAAATTTTTGATGAAAATCGCGTTTTGTACTTGAAAAGAAGGTCAAAAAGGTCTTTTTGTGAGAAAAAACCAAAAATCTCGCAAAAAGTCAAAATTGCATTTTTCGGCCAATTTGCATTTTTCGTCAAAATGCTATTTTCCGATAGGAACGTGAAATTTTTGATGAAAATCGCGTTTTATACTTGAAAATAAGGTCAAAAATACATGTACTTACGAAAAATTCAAAAATCTCGCAAAAAGTCAAATTTGCATTTTTCGGCAAATTTGTATTTTTCGTCAAAATGCTATTTTTCCGATAGGAACGTGAAATTTTTGATGAAAATCGCGTTTTGTACTTGAAAATAAGGTCAAAAATACATGTACTTACGAAAAATCCGAAAATCTCGCAAAAAGTCGAATTTGCATTTTTCGGCCAATTTGCATTTTTCGTCAAAATGCTATTTTTCCGATAGGAACGTGAAATTTTTGATGAAAATCGCGTTTTGTACTTGAAAAGAAGGTCAAAAAGGACTTTTTGTGAGAAAAAACCGAAAATCTCGCAAAAAGTCAAATTTGCATTTTTCGGCCAACTTGCATTTTTCGTCAAAATGCTATTTTTCCAATAGGAACGTGCAATTTTTGATGAAAATCTCTATTTGTACTTGAAAATAAGGTCAAAAAGGACTTTTTGTGAGAAAAAACCGAAAATCTCGCAAAAAGTCAAATTTGCATTTTTCGGCCAATTTGCATTTTTCGTCAAAATGCTATTTTTCCGATAGCAACGTGAAATTTTTGATGAAAATCGCGTTTTGTACTTGAAAATAAGGTCAAAAAGGACTTTTTGTGAGAAAAAACCGAAAATCTCGCAAAAAGTCAAATTTGCATTTTTCGGCAAATTTGCATTTTTCGTCAAAATGCTATTTTCCGATAGGAACGTGAAATTTTTGATGAAAATCGCGTTTTGTACTTGAAAATAAGGTCAAAAATACATGTACTTACGCCAAATGGGAAAATCTCGCAAAAAATCAAATTTGCATTTTTCGGCAAATCTGCATTTTTCGTCAAAATGCTATTTTTCCGATAGGAACGTGACATTTTTGATGAAAATCGCGTTTTGTACTTGAAAATAAGGTCAAAAATACATGTACTTACGAAAAATTCGAAAATCTCGCAAAAAGTCAAATTTGCATTTTTCGGCCAATTTGCATTTTTCTTCAAAATGCTATTTTTCCGATAGGAACGTGAAATTTTTGATGAAAATCGCGTTTTGTACTTGAAAATAAGGTCAAAAAGGACCAAACTTTGAATATTGAAAGTGCATGGCAAGATTATTACTTTCCTTGCAAATTTGAGCTTGACACATGCAATAGTATATGCGTGATGCGGCTTCAAATACTCTAAATTTTACTATCTTGTTTAATATAAACTAACACCAAATCAACGCTAAACATTTAGGATGCATGGCTTTCCTTGCAAATATGAGCTTTTTACACATGAAATAGGTTTTGCGCGATGCGGATTTAAAAAATCTTTTAATCATTTTCACAAAGGATGTATGGCTCTTTAGCGCTAATTCAACACAGAAATTTGAAAGCTGACTTCTCGCTTAATATTGCATGCAATATACAATAGCTAAGAATTTCGTAGTTTGCTTATATCAATAAGCTGTTTTAAGTTTTGAGCTCAGAATGTAATTTTCTTGACTTGAAAATTGTAAACAAACATTGTAAACAAAGATCCACTTTTATTCACAATAGACGCCATGATGGTATTCACATTGTAATATCAGTCACGTGCTTACTGAGGGGGCAAAAAACTTCAAATCAGGAGATTTCAGCTGCTTTATTGACATGATTTGGATAGTGTGAAACAATATTTGGTATACAAATATAGTTCTTTAGGACGAGCCGATCTTTTAAAAATGGTCTTTTCTCCAATGTTTGCCCCCTGGAAAGACCTCATGGTTAATTTGCATTACAATATGAAAGCCATCATGGTGCAATCGTTTTTGTTTTTGTAAAATTTCTAATTCTCAAATTAATGTATACAACTTTTTCCATTGTAATCACCTAAGACGAAACTTTGCAATCTTACAGTTACCGAAATCACAAATTAAACTTGATGCTGAACTCTTTTTCTAATAAGATTATTATTTTAGAATGTCATCAAAGCGTGATATAGCTTAATTTTTTACTGAAACTGTGCGAATTTCATTTGAATTTCAAACTACGTGGGTACATGGCTTGTGCAGTCTGATCGATGATCTTGAGTGCTTCACTAACACACGTGCTATCAACATCATGCATGCGTTTGCTTTAGTTATAGTGCGTCATTTCAGTTTTCAATGTTTAAGTATACCTTCTGCTCTTCTTTCATTCTGTTCTTTCTTTCTTTCTTTCTTTCTTTCTTTCTTCAGCCATTTCTTTCTTCTGCCATTTCTTTCTTTCTTTCTTTCTTTCTTTCTTTTTTCTTTCCTTCTCTACTCATCACTCTATGTTGTTGTTGTTGTTGTTATTGTTGTTTTTGTTCTTCTCAGTTATACTTCTTCTTCCTCCTCCTCCTCCTCTCCTTCCGTCTTCTTCTTGTTCTTCTCCTTCTCCGTCTCTCCCCCCCTCCTTCTTAGTGTCTTCTTCTTCTTCTTCTTCTTCTTCTCCTTCTTCTTCTTACTCTTCTTGAATCACCATTTGAAAACAAACATATCCTCAAGTAAATTCTTTTTCAAGATCACACGACGAGTTACTGAATGAATTTAAAAATCAATAGAACCTATTGCAGCTAACTGCTTCCAAGGAAGGTTGCGGGACCTAAGCTACTGTAGTGTCCGTTTAATAAAGGGGTCCGCTTAGTAGAGCTACCACTGTTTTTTTACAACAACAACAACAACAACAACAACAACAACAACAACATCTTTATTTGTGCCCATAAAGTTTAAAATAAGATTATAACAAAAAAGAAAAAATATAATGAATAGTTAAAGGCACTGGCCCTAACAAATAACTAAAAAGCTAAAAATCAGTTAGGACCAGAGGACAAGTACTGATTTACATAAAACAGATGGGTCTTTTACAATTTTCAAAAGTAGGATTTCTAGGATTTCTTGTAAGAAAGAAAACTTGACCAGCATACCAAGTACAGATCGTGCACTCAGTCACGTTTTCGACTAAAAAATACATGGAAAATCTAACTTGTCAATCGGTTGGTGATTGCGTGTATAATAGGATCTCCGGCTTAGTTTTAGGGAAATTGGCGATTGCTAATGTATTACCCAAATTAGCTCTTAGGGAAAACAGGTGCAGGATGTTGGTAGCACAGAGGCTTGATATAACGCTAGCCCGATCTCTTTAACGAACCAATTTTTCCGCAACGTTTTAGAGCAGATTTCGTATGAGTGTGAAACGGACCGCGCCGTGCCGTGACCGTGTCAGTGCCGTGTTGTCTATAAAAACATTCGAAATTCTTGCCGTAACCGTGCGTGACCGTGCGTGACCGTGCGGTGCCGTTTTCACACTCCGTCATACGAAATCTGCTCTGGGAAGTACGGGTTTTCACTCCGCTATAACAAGCCCTCGGTAAAACGAACCAATATTATTACAGTCCCTTGACACTGATATACTGGGGCTACACAAACACTGTCCCGTATAAGGGTAAAGATCACTATGATTAATGTTTGTTGTTTCTCTATGTACGTCAATGTGGGCCTATTTACAATGGCATTGTAGCAATAGATGAAGAATTAAATGGGAAGCTGAATGTAGTATATAACTAGACGCTCGTATTAAAGTCAGATTAAACAGTGGTTGCATTTAAAGTAGCCTTCTATTGTGTGTATATAAACAAAGGATCCATTCACAAAGGTAAAATATTCTTGTCGTAATATACAAAGCCATTAGCCGTTCGACGCAGATGGCATTTTCCCATAATAGTGCGCGTGATTTCACAAGAGTTCCTTTGAATTGCTCTTTGCTTTTTCTAACGTTTTTGGCGACTACATGGCTACTAAATCTTGATTCCTTTGAATAAATGTCTGCTTTTTATCAGGTCTTTCGCTCTCGACTTTTTGGCAGCTTGATTTTGGTTCTTTCATAGAAATTTGCTCTGGTTTCTCAACTTGTTCACGGCAATAAAAGGCTTTTATTATCTCCTGACGGACGTCTTTTCGGCACAGAGCATAGACAATGCAGTTTGCAGCTGAGTTAAGATGGTATAACATCCGTGCAACAGCGACAATTTGGTCAGACACTTTGGCGAATTCCACATAATTTTGAAATCCTTTATATGCGGCGATAGCATAACAGAGTTCAAATATCAATACTACAATTCCAACTGCGCGTACAGAACCTTTAGGACGTAGATGGATGTGACATATACCTTTGTAGTTGTGGGATAATTGAAGACGTTGTTGTTGCACTCGTTGCATTTGCTTTCTCGCTATAAAAACCATGTGTGAATATGTCACTAACAAAAGAAAACAAGGTACGACCTCAAGAAGAAGACGAACCAGCATTTGTAGCGTAGAAAAGGCCTTGTATTGTTTCATCTGAAGGGTTATGTAATACGGCAAGGGGATTATAATAGACGCAACCCATGTTACCGCCAAGATACCGTAAAGTAAGGAATTAGTCATAAAGCGCTGGTACTTTAGAGGGTGAACGATAGCGAAATATCGGTCAAATGTCATGTTACAGAGATTCAGAACTGAAGCGTATAGAAATACATCATAAAGGACCTTGATCTTCCACCAGTCGCAGTTGAAATACACAACACTACAGAAAAACTCCGGCACAGCAACTATCAGAGTCACTGAAAGATCTGCAACAGCTAGTGATAAGATAAACCAGTTGGAAATGACCTGTAAGCGACTGGACCGTATGATGATATAGATCACCATCCCATTGCCGAACCATCCAACAACAGCAATAATGCAACGGACAGACCAATACCAGATGTAATGTGGTGTTGGAGGCATAATTGGTTTCTCTGTTAAGTTGTTGCTCATTTTGAGAGATGATAAATACCACAGTATGTTAATGGACGAACGCTGCTTGAGGGACTCTAACGTTGTTTAGCTTCTGTCTGAGGCTTTACTGCTATGTATGGGATTCTTTTTTTTCTGAGCGCGTTTCCTTCCTTTGGTGCCTGAGTCTTTAATTCTTCGCCAAATCGATGCTAATAAGACCAGGGATATCCTGCATGTGCCACAATATAGTACTGGCTAAAATTCTGCTTCTGGGCCTTTAATGTCTTTAGCGCTAGAAATTTGGCTTCGCCAGACGAATATTAATAAGGCCAGATCTGATATAACTACCTTCTAAATTATAATGTTCTGACCATATAAGCGCTTCAATGTGGGTTGGGACTGTAATGAACTTGAATATAAAGTCTTTTTATCTCGTAAGAGATGACGTTAGCTTGCAACTTCTTTTATCGATTTAATTAGAGACTATTAGAGTCTAGAAACACACTGGATATCCGGCGCCGATGCGTTTTTTCGCGACTTGGAAGATGACCTCAGTCAAATAGATTAAAACGGTGAACTTTTCTCAATCTTCTAAGCGGTGTAACTATATATTCAATGAGTACATTGTGCGCAAATACTGTATCCTCCTACGATTCATTAACAATATATCCCAGAAACCAGTTTGGAAATCGCAAGGCAATTTCTTTCGGAGAAAAATATTATGACTATGTGCTTAGTTTGATTGTCTTTTTGTGAAAGTCTATTTCCATTAGGTTAACCAGATCGTGGCGTGTAGCGGCTGAATATTATTTTGGCAAATACAGCTAAAATTGCACTAATTGCCGAGAGACAGAGAAAGAACCGTAGTCACTTGTTTGACTCGCAAGGAAGTTGTAAGGTAAATGAATTCAGGTCTGACAACACCGAGTTTGCCAATTAAAACTTTTGGACATTTCTAATCAAAGGCGACAGTCTGCTTGATGTTTCTTATAGTTCTTTGAAAAAATACTATTGAAATTTTAATTTAGCTGAATAGTAAGGCTATTGAAAAACAAAATAGGTGATCTAATTTTTGAGATAAAGAAATTTCGCTGTCCAATAGTTTGCTTTATTGAAGAGGTATTAGTTTTATGTTTGAAGGTCTCTCACGACATGATTCACCTGCTAGACGTGCTTAAAACAAAACGGAGAAAGGAAATTTGAAACGATAAAAAGCTTCAGGAAAACTTGAGGAAGAAGTATAACACATTTTAACAAGTGTGAAAAACAAATGCCATTATGTAAACGACATAAATGTTTCAAACAAATAGTAATTTTGCTGTAATCATACACGGGCAGTACGAAAAACAACCTTGACGTTAATCAATATGTCAAAAAGCAAATAAGAGTGTATTCATTTAATGTTTAATTACATTATTTTCTACATTTTTTATTGATATGAATTCTTATAAAATGTATAGCAAAGTGTAAAACTACACAGATATTATCCGGATATAATTATAAGCCGGTAAAGAAGAATTATATTTTTTCGGTCGATCCTTTTAAAAGTAAGGAAATCTGAAAAAAACTATAATGGCGCATTCTCGAAAGTTCATGTAAAATTTACAAGTGTCATCCAGAGATAGTAACAAAGGGAAATGCTGTCAAATTAAACGTCGCAGAATCCTTCGGTTTTGTGGGTTGGAAAAAATTGAAGATATTCAGTTTTTGTCCATTATGTAAAACTGAAGCAAATTGAGAAACCTCGTGTATTGTTACACATTCTTGAATTGTATGCCAAACTGTTCAGATATTTTAAGAAATTCATAACTAAAAAATTGAAACTGAACTGAACGGAATCTATTTATTCAGTATTTTCGTGATTGAAAAGAAGAAAAAAACTGAAAAATCTCATGAATTATTGATTGCATATTTTTGAAAGCCTACAGAGACTGTATGCCAAATTAATTATACAGATATTTTAAGAAAGTGACAACTGAAAAATGGGAGCTGAATTGAATCTATTTACTCAGTATTTTCTTGTTTGGAAAGATCAATAATAAGATCTGTGCAAAACACCTTTTCGGTAGATTGTTTCAAGCTAGACAGCAATCTTTCGTATAAATTGATGTTTTTCTTTCTTAGCTTGTATAAATAATTTATATGATCAGTTCATTATAGGCTTGTATAATTACTAAAAACGAGTTTGAAACTTCAATGTGCATGATTATACAATGAAAGTGTCACTTAGGGGGTAGCTGTCCCTAAACTCAATGACCATCTTACCATAATTATACTGTCATTTCATTTTAAAATAATTGGTTTAATTAAAAAATGTTCTCCATCAGATTTGTCACACTAACATGAAATGCAAAAAGTGCAAAATTTCGAGATTGATTACAAAATGGAACATCTATGTGCGTTTGAAAATTGGACATTCAACAAAGAAATGTAAGGTGGACGGACAATTAAGCTCGCCTACTAGACTTTTTATCACTTAAACCTTAGTTAAATTCATTTTTGAAACAATCGCGACGAAACTTTGGAGTGTTACATTATTGATATGATAAATTTGATGATAGCCCCATTTTTTCAAAAGAAAAGAAAAGAAAAGAAAAGAAAAGAAAAGAAAAGAAAAGAAAGAAAAGAAAGAAAAGAAAAGAAAAGAAAAGAAAAGAAAAGAAAAGAAAAGAAAAGAAAAGAAAAGAAAAAGAAAAGAAAAGAAAAGAAAAGAAAAGAAAAGAAAAGAAAAGAAAAGAAAAGAAAAGAAAAGAAAAGAAAAGAAAAGAAAAGAAAAGAAAAGAAAAGAAAAGAAAAGAAAAGAAAAGAAAAGAAAAGAAAAGAAAAGAAAAGAAAAGAAAAGAAAAGAAAAGAAAAGAAAAGAAAAGAAAAGAAAAGAAAAGAAAAAAAAACCAACAACAACAAAGATATTTTCGAATGTCACGCTATACGTAATCAAGGTGGATTGATGTTGATATAAAAGTCAACGCCAAGGCAAGGATGATATTCGACAAGGATGAATTTGCTTTTTGTACGGAAAGTGACAGAATTCTATATTTAAATGGCACTGTTCTGGCTAGTATTATCTTTATAGGCAATGACAAATCATACAGTGCCGTTTAAATTAACAAAAAAATTAAAAAAATTATCATTTTGCGATCAAAAATTAAATTCATCCTTGCCGAAAATCATCCTTGCCTTGCCGTTTTTTGGTGTCGTGTAAATGTGGCTAAAGTCGTGATCAGATTCACAACAATATATACTACCTACATTAATCAACTACTCTTCGGGGAATTCGCTTAATGAATTTCAAAAATGCACCTGTAATAATTGATTGATTTTTGGCTCAAAGCGAGATAATAATAACCTTCCTGTCTGTGTTCAAATAATAAATGAATGTTTCAATATTAAACCAACGACAGACTATATCTATGGCGTTAACCGATTAAAGAATGGAGCACTATAGCTTGGCTTAAAGTAGTTCAGGACTCATGAATTTTACGATAAACTTCCCTTCAAAATTCCTCCGAAGAAAGAGGTGCGTAGGTTGAAATAAAAATGTGAAATAAAAAGGGGGTCACCGAGGTCACTCTTGAGATATGAGGGGGTAGATGTGGGGTGTTTTAGACACTTTTTACGAAAAATGGCCTTGCGACATATCTGGTCAAATTATAAAAATTAGAACAACCAAACATATTTAAAAGCAAACAAAGAATTAGCCTATGATGCAGAAAAACACTTGGTACAAAGGTTTTAGGGAAAAATTGGCGAAGAAGCGAAATATCAACAATAATATACGAAAATGGCCTTCCAGAATACACGTTTTTGAAGGATAAGACAGAAAAATGATAAATCTACTCAAAATCTTAAGCAGTGTACTTTTTTTCTTTATATGAAAAGCTTATCAAATCTTAGCAAATCATTCATTAAATCAGGGGATCACCGTATCATTTAAAGAGTTAAAGAAGAACAAAGGATAAAACTATTCGAAAATGAACACCAACAATCCGCCATTTTACCGTTGTTCTTGCCTGCTTTTACGACCAATAATATTTGCTAAATTCGAGCTTTTGCCCCTACTTTGCACAGTGTACAATATATATTTTGTGATAGAAAGATTTGCAGAGTTTGGTCAATAAAATGTTATTTTTCTTCGCTAAAAGTAAAATTTCTTTGCTTTTTAATCGCTGACTCGTAGACTTCCCACGGACAAGCGAATGTTCTTTAATAAATTAAAAGTGCGTGCGCTCGAATGCGCGTGGAGATGCGCAGTAGCAAGGGTTTCGAACTACCTTAACTTAATTACGGAAAAGAGTCTAGCCCTATTTTTTGTGATAATAGGTTCTCATCGAAAACGTAAATTACTCGTACTCGTCATTAGATCAGTTATAATCACTTTTTTTTCCAAAACAAAAAAAAACAAAAAAACAAAAACCAATTACTCTACGAATGGTCTATCACTCGTAAATGTGTGAGCTAGATGTTTAAGCTTCTTCGAGCTCGTGTAGATTTTTGCTTGCATTTTTAAGATAAAAAATCTACACTCGAAGAGCATACACAGCTAACTGATAAAAAATCTAGCCAAAAAAGAGAAAAAGAGTACATTTGAGTTGATGAATTCTAAGCGAAGGGTAAATAGTTTATTAGTTTGAATTAGCTGGATTCGGCCAATCGTCAAAAAGAACGAATTTTACAAAAATCTATGGAGAAGCTAAGAAACGCGAGCACGATTGACCGCCAAAAGTGTGCCCCGAGAATGCCTGGAAGTTACATTTATCCTTACTGATATCCCGTATACTTAATACGGCTGCGCTGATTTTTTGTTTCGGCAGAATCAAATATCAGTTCAGAAAAATAGTTTTTATAAAGTATGCTATCATACAAAAGAACTGCAAAACCAAAATTCAAGCGGTTTGTTTTGAGTATTTCGTGTATTTCATGAATTCATACCTAGTAATCAAGGGTCTCTTTAATTAGTCTGCCGAGATCCCAGCCTTTCTACAAAACACACAGAATTTTGTTTTTACCGTGCCAGCCCTTTGCTTTATTATGTAGTTTATTGCTCATATAGTCCCTTGTCCAGAGCTGCTCGAGTTCGAAGTATATTTTAGAAAATTTGATTTCAACCATCTTTGTTTATACCGTCGCTATGGCAACACAAATCGAAATGAAATAGACAAAAATGTAATCCTTGATTTAAGTCCAATAACTAGTGTAAAAACCGTTCTGGTTGGTCAAGAGTAAGTTGCTCAATTCGTGGAATTAAAAGCGGAAGCATGGTCAATAAAACCTATATATCGAGCCACCTTAATAAGGCGTCTTTGCGAGATTTAAGGCGACTTTAATTATAGGGCCCAGAGAAAACCTTAATAGAGTGATTTTCATCGGAATGTGAAACAATTACTAATAGTCAGTGTTTAATAGTGTCTAATAGTTGTATTGTAACAAAAGAAAACAGTGGGTGTAGAGTCTACTAGTGTCTATTAGCTTAGTAGCTATTTCCATGTATTTCACAGTCCGGTGAAAATCACTCTATAGAGGTAGTGAGTGTAAGTGCCAGTACATGAAGAAACTACTATGCTGCTGCTAAGAGATTATTGTTTTTTTTATTACATTTTGTTACTATAGATCGATTTCACGTGACGTCACGAGAGGACTAAAATCTAAACTAAAATTCGGAGAAAGCTGATTGCCTGATATTTTGTATGTATCATGAAAAGAAGTCGTCTCTGGAAATTTGGTCTGATTCTGTTCATCGCTTGGCAAATTATCGGCACCAAAATTGTGTCACGCCATGCAGTCACGCATTTTCAAACGCCGTAAGAACACATCAATTTGCGACAAATTTCACCTCATTTGCTTTGGCAATGAACTTAATTGTCATTTTCTATATATATAATCAATAAAATGAACAAATAAATGTATTTTTAATATCATTTCGATGCTTGGTATTTATGGTCGCCATATTGGTGTTCATACATTCTTACCAACAACAAGCCCACATTCAAACATTCGTATCTTCGTGGTGAAAAGCTCTTTTGACTCAATATTTTCTAGAGTTGCAAAGATTTAGTTGTTCTTTGAGGTACAAGTATTTTTATTTTATTTGATGCTCTGAAACCGACTTTATTTTTCTCGATGACGGCAGTGAAATCGATCTATTAAAACGTAACGTTACAATTACGTAACGTAACGTTACGATTCTTGTCAGCGCACGTAGATGTAACGAGTAACGTAACGTACAACTACTTTTTAATTAGTAAAGAAAAAGGAACTTCATACCTTTCATTCTTAGTATATTACAAATCAAGATTTGTCAGTTAGGAGTAATTGGATATTGTGACCGAAATAATCAGTAATATGATACAAATACGAAAGTATATCCTTGATCTTTTAAAATAGACATTATAGTGCCTCTATTTTGGCATATGACGCTTTAGCTAGATACAGATGCTCTGTTTTTGGTGTCTTCTTATCTCATTAAATTTAGACTGCTATTTTTATGCAAAGGTCTCTTTGAGTAATGTGCCTTACAGCGCCAATAAACTGACATGTGACATTATTCAGTATTTTCTTCAATTTCCTTATGTCATTTCTAATAAGCTTTCAATTTCCTAGCATTGCTTGCTGTTCAAACAACAAGATTAGTCAACTGAATTTCATTGGCCATAAAACTGCGCGCGTTTCAAGAACCCGTTCGCACATGCGCGTGAAGGGGGAGGGAACTGGGGAAGGGAAGAGGAACTGAATATTTTGGGACTAAATTAACAAAGGCAAAATTAATTGTTAGGGGGAGAGGTTGGTCACCTTAGTGTCACCGCCTTCCGTAGAAAGTAGGCTTTAAAATAACGAACAATGTTAGCGCGCATTTAATCTTTGACATTGCAGATATCAAGACTGTGGACCACTCCCAGATTGTATTTATGGCCGTGTGGGACCTGGCAAGATGGACCCCTCCTCCCCTAGTCCAGTCCCAGACTCTCTTTCTTGCCGCTCCAGGACTCGCGGAGAAAGAGAGTCCAGTATAACTTGCATGCGCATGTGCAAAATGAGCTAATCAATTGATTAATTAGTATTTTGCGAGCTTGCAATATGCAAATGTAAGTGTTTGGTAGCAGTGGTAGTGATGCGTATCGAAAAATTCACAAATACGTCTTTCACAACTGTCCATCCGTAAATGGCCTGTAACTGCTCAAACTTTGGTAAAAGATTATAGTTGGTTTTTCCAAGTGCATAGCTCACTGAATCAACAAATGGCTTTCCAAAATGAGACTGGTATCGTGTATACAAAACACTTTCTTCTTCAGCCATCTTGAATCATTAGATGACTTTAGGATTTGTAACCACGCGATCACCACATGAATGTGGTGATCGCGTGGTCACTAAGCTGACATGCGCATGCAAGTTATACTGGACTCTCTTTCTCCGCGAGTCCTGGAGCGGCAAGAAAGAGAGTCTGGGACTGGAGTACTCCTCCCCCTGTTAAACATAAGCCTTTAAAATGACTAGGCCCGGGTTGTTCGTATTAGGGGTTGTAAAAAATGTCGACTGAACTTATCGTCGGCGCATTTAATCTTTGACATTGCAGATATCGGGACTGTGGACCGCTCCCAGATTGTTCGTCGCGATGTTCGTGGCGGATAAGACTACTTTTATTTACTTTGCCATCGCGTGCGCAAGGCTCTGGACGTGCGCGCGGACGGGACCGTTTGCTTTCGGCTTTTGAATTCTATTGTTTGACAGCCTTGCGCGCGCGATGGCGAAGTTACTAAAAATAGCCTTAGTCGCCGCGAAAATCGCCTCCACTTCTGAAGTTTCTTTCAGAACCAAATTTCATTTTCCCGAAAATGCCTTGTAAAGTCGTACCCGCGATACTTTCGTCAGCGGTCTCTGTACCTCGAAAATACTCGATTTGCGTCTTCATTTCGGGTACTAGGATCATCCTACTACTAGGATCATCCTGTCTCGCCGGTAGGAATATCCTAGGCACTGGGAATATGTTTCGGCCATGTATAAAACGGAAAAAGTAGAGATACTTCGCCAACTAGGATTAGGAACCGGCTAATTTTGGGGCTCCTGTGGTAGCTCGGGTGACCTTCATTCTTTGAACTCTGCTTCGGCTTGCTTCGGGTGACGAAAAATTGTCATGAAAACTAAAAGTAAAGTTGGTTCGCTTGCTAGGATGGTCCTTGTGCCATGTAAAGACTCCCTTAATTTTAAAAGAATTTTATCAGAGCCCGCCTTGGGGTTATGAAAGGTCTTATGGGTTTCCTTTGTACATCACGTGATCACCTCATGGTCACTTCTCGGGTCACGTTTGAATAAACAAAGATGTCAGGCATGCTGAGTTACACAGGTTACAGTTGGAGGGAAGAAGTCGAAAAAACAAGCCCTTTGAACGTACTCAAAGTTCACCCGTAAGTCTTTCAAATCTATTGAACTAATATACAAGCTTATTGAATTAGTTGATATTAAGCTTAAAGTAAAATGTACGTGAGCGAAGCGCTGTCTCGAATCTTAATGCACCCGACTGAAGTCTGTTTAGGTTGTTTTTATTTTATGAACTCAAAAATAGACTTTTATTGACCAAATTAAAACTTCAATCAGTCATTGAATTCTGTAATAATTTAAAGAAGTGATTTTGCTTGTAAAATGGACAACTCCCGCGAGCGAACCAGCGACGTGCCGCGCTTTGTTTACCATTGGCCTTGTTTACAAAATAATGACCTCTTGAAATATGATGTTTTTGTGTATTTGACCGGGCTTTGGAGCTTTGAAACCGCAAGGGTCAGAGTTTGACATATTCTGAACTGTAATATTACCTTCATTACTCGTGCCCAGGCACGAGTAATAAACTGCAAATGTTTACTATGCTATGGGCTTCATGCGTGCGTGCGTAATTCGGGAATAGACACGAAATGTCAACCCGAAAGATATCCAAACCTCGTGCGCCCGTCCGAGGGTGTTTAAGTCAATTATTAACTAGACGCACTCGTGCGTTCACTCATGCCCATGTAAAAGAAGCCCAAAATCGGCGTAAAAAGGACATTTAGATTAGCTGCCGCTAGAGTAAGAGCGATTGACATGTTGTCGTTAATAAACGTTTTAACAAGACGCACGTCGAACCGTACACTGGTTGCCTGTAGTTCAACAAGCCGCAGTAGTAAAGATCTTTAATTTGTCTTTCAACAGCTATTATCTCACATGCAAAAATATTACCTGCGAATATACCAGTTTATTCAACTTTTTATTACTCGTGCCCAGGCCTTTAGGCCAGAAGAGGCCTTTCTTGCGCAATTGGTCACTTGTTAAAGCTCCTGATTGGTTAAGAGCGTAAGAAACAATGCCCTTCATTCATCACCTTTGAGCGAGCTAGTGCGAACTCTTCGAAGGCCCTCGAAGTGAACGCCAGTCAAGAACTTTAGGAATGCAAGATGGCGGACAACCCAAATAATAGCTTTCAGAGACAGGCTTTTCCAGCAGTGAGACAATAGAAAATGGAGCTTTTAACTCGATATATACCTAGACACTTATAAGAGCTTCAGAATGGGCTGTTATTTTGAGCTTGATCTCCAATACTTTGACCAAATATCGAACTCTCAATGGAGTACTTGAAACCGAAGCTCCTGCGATAAAGAAGTGAATCCTTTGAGCTGGAAATCTACGAATTTCTCACCCTACATGTTGCTAAACGAACGCATATAGAGGCAAGTAGTCAATTAAATTTTTCATTCAAGCATTCAAGAGATCTTGAGAGGTTTTTGTACTGAATTTTAACACCGAAATTCTGGCTAGACAATTTAATTTATTCATATATTTTCATGGAACCAAGGCTCTATTTTGACCTGATGCGTTTGGTCACGTAATGGATAAAACATCTGAAACATGAACGAAAAAATACACGATTTATTATTGTGTCAAAAACGTCGTTGTAGAAGTCTTTACAGCAAACACTTGAGATATATAGTGAAATAAAAAGTTGAATAAACTGGTATATTTTTGCATGTTGGAGATATCTAATATCCATGCATAAAGGCAAACACTAATAGCTGCTGACAGACAAATTGACTAATCAGATATTCTTTAAAAAGGTCAAAAAAGGTCTTTATTATGTTACGGTTAAGTGAAGAATGCGTGAAACGGCTCTGGGAAGAGTACGAACGGGGCCGGTCATTGAAGCATCTCCTAAAAGGGTCTCCCAGGGCACGAGTGAACGCACGTGTGCGTCTAGTTTCACTATATATCTCAATTGTTTGCTGTAAAGACAACGCCGTTTTTGACACAATAACAAATCGTGTATTTTTTCGTTCATTTCAATTACGTTTCAGATGTTTTATCCATTACGTGACCAAACGCATCAGGTCAAATAGAACATAAAAATAAATTGAATTTCAATAAACTTACGAAGGGCACTAGGACAAAGTCGGTGTGTGTGTGTGTGTGTGTATGCACTAGTCGAAGTAAACCTCTACCCCCACCCCCAACCAGGGACAGGCCTTGAAATGTGTCTATATCTATATTTGGATTTGAGGCCAGTAACCACATGGCCTCATAGAGGTCTATTTTTTACTCGTGCCCAGGCCTTTAGGCCGGGAACGAGTTATAAACTGCAAATGTTTTTCTCTTCTTCCTGTTTTCGTCTCGAGAATGCAGCATTCTTGCGCAATCGGTCAGGTGTTACACCCCTGATTGGTTAAGAACGTAAAAAACAATGCCCTTCATTCATCACCTCCGTAGTGAACGCCAGCGAGGAACTTTAGGAATGCAAGATGGCCGACTACAAAGAAAATAGCTTTCAGAGACAGGCTTTTCCTGCAGTAGCACAATGTAATTTGGAGCTTTTAATTCGAGATATACCTAGACACTTATAAGAGCTTCAGAATGGGCTGTTATTTTGAGCTTTATCTCCAATACTTTGACCAAATATCAAACTCTCAATGGAGTACTTGAAAACTGAAGCTCTCGCGACTCGGGGGAATTCCTTTGAGCTGGAAATCTACGAATTTCTCACCCTACATGTTGCTAAACGAACGCATATAGAGGCAAGTCAATTATATTTTTCATTCAAGCACTCGAGAGATCTTGAGAGGTTTTTGTAATGAATTTTAACACAGTTTTGGCCAGACAATTTATTTATATATTTTCATGGAACCAAGGCTCTATTTGACCTGATGCGTGTTTGGTCACGTAATAGATAAAACATCTGAAACATGAACGAAAAAATACACGATTTGTTATTGTGTCAAAAACGTCGTTGTAGAAGTCTTTACAGCAAACACTTGAGATATATAGTGAAATAAAAAGTTGAATAAACTGGTATATTTTTGCATGTTGGAGATATCTAATACCATGCATGATAAACTAACCCCAGTTAAACATTATACTCTATTGTCAAACTTGATAGTACCATTTAAGTAGTAGGAGGAGGAGAAGGAGGAGCAGCAGCAGTAGCGGCAGTAGTGTCAGCTAATATGAAATGGTTTTTGTGTATTTATTTCATGTTCAAACTACAAGATTTTACTTTTATTGTATTTTCTCAATTAAATGCCAGGACATATAAAAACCAGGTTCATATGAACTGGAAGTCTACAGGGCTTAGTTATAAATACTCCCAGTGAATTATGAAGAAAATACTAATATTAATAGTATTCATAGTAATGTAGATTTTCTGTTGTGCAATAATGATCTCTACCAAATTGAATTTCAAACATCTATAACACTTTTACAAAAACAAGATATTCGTTGCTCTATTCTAAATAATTAAAAGTAGTGGATTTTTGCTTTAAAAAGTTCCCTTAAATATTTAGTATGGTTCATCAATTGATGATACAAATTGTGAAATGTGTCAAAATGTGACTACAAAGTACTTCAGTCATAGTATGTACTGAAAAAGGGTATATATCTTTTTTTATAAAAAAAAGTGCAGTGCTCAGTTGACAAATTTTAAATACAATAGATGTCAACCTTTGCTAACCATGGTACTCTATTAAATTCAAAATGTCCTTGTCTCATCAGTGGAAGACAGTGCAAATGAAAGTTAAGTTTAAAATGTAAAACTAATCAAAATTACACAACACTAGCTGACACTCCCAACACCTCAAAACGTTATGAAAGTTAAATATCATTGAAAGTGAATTTAAATAGGTACAATAGCTTTTTATGAATTAAGATAATAGTTTTACAACTACACCTATTTTCATCAATGTTTGACCGAGCTATGATGGTCTATGACCATTTTAGTTGAAACTTGATAAAAGGTTATAAGCTATGTGCAACTTCACTTACTGCCCTTCATGTAATCGTGGCTATGAGTGATCTATTTTAAAAGTTATCATTTGGTTTGTTAATGAAATGAGAAACAGAAAAAATTCAAAACTGCCATTTCTTATAATTCCCCACCAACATCAATCTGGCATCCAGTCTGGTGCATCATCATCTTGCTTCTCCCTGTGAATCCTGTAATATATAAAATATCAATATAAATAAGAATGAAAAAGGATAAATTGTGCTCTGTTCACTCTGTACATTCCATTTACCAACAGTATATCTGTCTTCATTGTGCAACGTCACTTACTGCCTTTCATGTAATTGTGACTATTGATGATCTATTTTTAGAATTTATCATTACAAACCTGTCTTCATAAACAGCTTCATTGATGCCTAAGTTACCCTTTCCAGACGTACCTTCTTTGTGACCTTTTGAGTAGAGAAAAGTTAGTTAAAAGCTATTCCATGTTTCTGTCAAAAAATATTTAAGATGAAATGTTACTTGTGGGGATCATTAAGTATTTCCTCTTAGGACATCAAAAACGCAAAAATTACCATTGGTGCGTTCATATTTTGTGTTTTCACAACACCTTGGTTACCGTTGCTATGTCCAATAAGCTATCAAATGTTATCTGAAATATGCACTAGAAAAGTGGGATTGCATAATATTACATATAAGTGGTCTATGCACTGACGTCGTTCTGGGGGTCAAAACAAAAGAAAGTCCGATCTCCAGAGAATTGAAAACTTTTCTTATTTAAATTATCTCATTGTTTTGACCCCCAGATGTGACGTCACATGCAAGGGGTCTATTAGTCTATGAATGTGTAGTTCCAGAAATTATCCATACCCCCCCCCCCCCCCACGGAGGGATAAATAATTTCCGAGGGGTAGGGGGAGGGGGGGGGGAGGAGGGGGGGTGTTTACGTTAACCACGTTTTCTGAACGGTATTTTTACAAAAAATACTCTAAAAATACTCCAAATGCCATAACCAAGCCTCGCATATGAAACAGTATTGATCACTCAGCGTCTTTAATCATTTCTTGAAGCATAATTTGCACTTTCTTTCAGCTTAGATCAGTCTTTCGATGCCTACATGTTCGATATAGTCGCCATTTTGATTTATGAGAATGACCGCTGACCGGAATGACTGTTGACCATATTCGAAGACAAAATGGCTGCCGCGATCGTCTATAAACAACGTCACTTTTTCGGAGTATTACTCCAATGTCACAGGTCTTGCCAAGGCAAAATATCGAGAAAAAGTTGAATTATGTGGATTCGATCCATATCTTTTGAATAAAAGCGATTGTAGTGAAGAATTAGCAAAGTTTCCATGCGTCATAGTAGAATACTACGCACTCGAAACCTCGTGGCCAACTGGAAAGCAGATGAAGGCTTACAAGTCTCTAGAAGCATACAGTTTCATTGAAACCTTTTCTACATAGTAATATGATTGGAATTTCCTAGAGGTAGGGGTACACATGTTATATCAAAGTGGAAATTCCAGGGGGTAGGGGGGATTTCTAAACAACCTCAAAACAAGAATTTCTGCGGGGTATGGGGGGTCTGAAAAAAAATCCCTTCGTGGGGGGGGGGGGGGGGGGGTTATGCATAATCAACAATGAATAACATTTTTTAACTCAAGCCGGTCTTTCTCATTTTCCTTCTTAAGGTAGTTCCAGAGTCTTAGATTTCATCAATGAATTTCCTTTAAAATCCTCTCATTTAAAGATAATTGTTTGGCAATTCAAAAACCGAGAAAAAAAATAGGGGGTCACCGTACTGGTTTCTGAGCTATACGATGTCGTAAAAGGTGGTATTTTCAATGATTTTCCGCGATTTTTTGCAAAATGTACGTAATCCATATGATCTGAAGAATGCGAACAAAATTTTTCCGAGAAAAGCCTTGATCGTCTCAAAAGAGAGATGTGAGGTTTATCTAGCAGTTGTAATCGTATGTATTGTTTGATGAGTTGCAAACATGATTAAAAGGGCATTCTAGAATCAAATTCCTACCCAATAGACGACTTTCAAAAATGGTGGCTTAGTACATGAGAACGAGGCCACAAAGGCCTTGTAACCATAAAATAAGCGTGCGATACCTCTATGGCTATCAAAGACGATATACTCCTCTTCCTTTTGCAATACCTCTTTTCTGTGCATTTTATAGGATATACTTAGTCTCATTTGACGGCATGTTGATTTTGGAGGTCTTTCTGGCCTCGTTCTCATGAACAATGAGCCCGCCATTTTTGAAAGTTGTCTATTATGCACTCCGAAATCGTGTACGGACTGTAACAATATGGAAAATTTACAACAATCCAATCAATGAAGTTGTATTTTTATTTTTTAAATCAGAACAGAACAGAACAGAACAGAAACAGGAGCAGGAGCAGAAACAGGAGCAGGAGCAACAGCAGGAGCAGGAGCAGATGCAGGAGCAGGAGCAGCAGCCAAAGCAGGAGCAGGAGCAGGAGCAGGAGCAGGAGCAGGAGCAGGAGCAGGAGCAGGAGCAGGAGCAGGAGCAGGAGCAGGAGCAGGAGCAGGAGCAGAGCAGGAGCAGGAGCAGGAGCAGGAGCAGGAGCAGGAGCAGGAGCAGGAGCAGGAGCAGGAGCAGGAGCAGGAGCAGGAGCAGAGCAGGGAGCAGGAGCAGGAGCAGGAGCAGGAGCAGGAGCAGGAGCAGGAGCAAAGCAGGAGCCAAAGCAGGAGCAGGAGCAGGAGCAGGAGCAGGAAGCAGGAGCAGAGCAGGAGCAGGAGCAGAGCAGGAGCAGGAAGCAGGAGCAGGAGCAGGAGCAGAGAGCAAGGAGCAGGAGCAGGAGCAGGAGAGAGCAGGAGCAGGAGCAGGAGCAGGAGCAGGAGCAGGAGCAGGAGCAGGAGCAGGAGCAGGAGCAGGAGCAGGAGCAGGAGCAGGAGCAGGAGCAGGAGCAGGAGCAGGAGCAGGAGCAGGAGCAGGAGCCAAAGCAGGAGCAGGAGCAACAGCAGGAGCAGGAGCCAAAGCAGGAGCAGGAGCAGGAGCAGGAGCAGGAGCCAAAGCAGGAGCAGGAGCAGATGCAGGAGCAGGAGCAGGAGCAGGAGCAGGAGCAGGAGCAGGAGCAGGAGCAGGAGCAGGAGCAGGAGCAGGAGCAGGAGCAGGAGCAGGAGCAGGAGCAGGAGCAGGAGCAGGAGCAGGAGCAGGAGCAGGAGCAGGAGCAGGAGCAGGAGCAGGAGCACACAGGAGCAGGAGCAGGAGCAGGCAGGAGCAGGAGCAGGAGCAGGAGCAGGAGCAGGAGCAGGAGCAGGAGCAGGAGCAGGAGCAGGAGCAGGAGCAGGAGCAGGAGCAGGAGCAGGAGCAGGAGCAGGAGCAGGAGCAGGAGCAGGAGCAGGAGCAGGAGCAGAGCAGGAGCAGGAGCAGGGAGCAGAGGGAGCAGGAGCAGGAGCAGGAGCAGGAGCAGGAGCAGGAGCAGGAGCAGGAGCAGGAGCAGGAGCAGGAGCAGGAGCAGGAGCAGGAGCAGGAGCAGGAGCAGGAGCAGGAGCAGGAGCAGGAGCAGGAGCAGGAGCGAGGAGCAGGAGCAGGAGCAGGAGCAGGAGCAGTGCAGGAGCAGGAGGCAGGAGCAGGAGCAGGAGCAGGGGCAGGAGCAGGAGCAGGAGCAGGAGCAGGCAGGAGCAGGAGCAGGAGCAGGAGCAGGAGCAGGAGCAGGAGCAGGAGCAGGAGCAGGAGCAGGAGCAGGAGCAGGAGCAGGAGCAGGAGCAGGCAGCAGGAGGCAGGAGCAGGAGCAGAGCAGCAGGAAGCAGGACGCAGGAAGAGCAAGCAGAGCAGCAGAGCAACGCAGGAGCAGCAGGAGCAAGCAGGAGCAGGAGCAGGAGCGGAGCAGGAGCAGGAGCAGGAGCAGGAGCAGGAGCAGGAGCAGGAGCAGGAGCAGGAGCAGGAGCAGGAGCAGGAGCAGGAGCAGGAGCAGGAGCAGGAGCAGGAGCAGGAGCAGGAGCAGGAGCAGGAGCAGGAGCAGAAGCAGAAGCAGGAGCAGAAGCAGAAGCAGAAGCAGAAGCAGGAGCAGAAGCAGGAGCAGAAGCAGGAGCAGGATTCAAAGTAGCAGCAGGAGTCAAAGTAGAAACAGGAGTCAAAGTAGGAGCAGGAGTCAAAGTAGGAGCAGGAGTCAAAGCGGGAGCAGGAGCAGGAGTCAAACCAGAAGCAGGAGTCAAAGCAGGAGTCAAAGTCAAAGTTTGTTATCAAGGGCCCGGAACTACCTTAAGCAAAGATTTCTCACTTTGAAATGTCTTTTTAACTCGTGGATTGCAAATCGAATATGCAAATGATCAGCTTACTACTTCGTGTATGACAACATGAAATGGCACTATTCAATCCATCCATTGTCTGACTAGAATGTTGCCATACATTAAGTAGTAACCTATTGTGTCACTCACTCATTCACTCACTTTCCTGTAAACTTCTGGTCTGTCAAACTTCACTTCTTGCCTATTCCCGATAATAGGATACGGTGATAACTTCTGTTATAATAATTTTCAGCGATCAGTATAGCAGGCTCGTAACATGGTATATGCGATCAGGGATCAAGCTCGATCAGGGATCAGAGGCCAGGGCTCAGGGATCAAGTGGGTGGGATCGAGGATCAGGGACATTGGTCATGATCAGGGATCAGCTCAGTTTTTTGCACCAAGGATCAGGGATCAAAAATTTGTAAAAATATGGGCTTAGGAATCAGAATCAGTGAGACGATCAGTGAGACGAAAATATACCATGTTACGAGCCTGGTTTAGCACTCGAGAAGATTTGAACGTAATGTAACTGTTTTAGATTTGTATACAAGCAAGAATTTTTATGCACACGATCTAAGCTCGGTAAAAATGCTCGGTAAACATGTCGACCGTCGACTTACCTCGTGGTCTACATGTACACGGGTCTACACTCCGCGAAGATTGTACGTGTCGGATTTTAGGCAAAAATGCCAATAAATCTGAATAAATAATTTCTTATTCCTTGCCACATTTTGTACTGAACTACTCTCAGCTCCCTCTGCAGCTTGGAATTCATCACATCTCCAAGTTGAGCTGTTCGATACTCGGATGTGAAAACACATGGACTTTGTAGTCTCTTCAAATAACAAAAATCATCGCAAGTCCAATATCAAAAATCATCGCAAGTCCAATATCAACAAGCCATCCAAGCATTTAGTGTTTCTACTCTATCAGCATGAGAGTAAATGTTGAAAAAAAAAAAAAACGAAATCATATTTAAATACCGAACTGCCGAAGAACACGATGGTCGGTTGCTAGAGCTTTTCCTCCCGCAAGGTTCTCAAATTTAATTTTTGACTCACAGAGGAGTAATTTATTTTCGAAATGAAGCAAATTATTAGAACCTGTTCATTAGAAAGAAAATCCTTAATTTTTCTACAATTGTAAAGGTATTTTGGAAGTTTTTTTAATTGTGACGTCATAAATGATACATATATTTAGTAACAACATCAAAAACTTGTTAAGCAATGTTCAAAACTTTACAGACATTTTTGCTACTCAAAAAGAACGTTTATAGTGAAAACCCCATCTCAATCAGATTAAAGGGTACGAAATTACAGCTTATGAAAGAAATTCAAATTTCCCGCCAAATGACCATATATGGTCAAAATTAAGGCTATTTAAACGCCAATACAATGAATATATTGGCACAGCGGCAAACACAAAGTTGCTTAAAATCAAAATTGTAGTTTTTTCAATTTGGGATGTGTGGTGTTATGACGCGTTTTCGTCATGAGGCACGTCATTATGACGTCATTATGACGTTTTTGTGACGAAAATGCGTCATAACACCACACATCCCAAATTGAAAAAAACTACAATTTTGATTTTACGCAATTTTGTGTTTGCCGCTGTGCCAATACATTCATTGTATTGGCGTTTAAATAGCCTTAATTTTGACCATATATGGTCATTTGGCGGGAAATTTGAATTTCTTTTATTAGCTGTAACTTTGCACCCTTTAATTTGATTGAGATGGGGTTTTCACCAGAAATCATAGAATTGTATAGAAAAAACTAATATGGTGTTGTTACTATTTCTTCCCTGAATTTTTTTTCTGATGCCAAATTTGGACATCGTTAATGACGTCACAATAGCGCTCTAATGAGATGTAATTGCCATCAATTGACAGGTAATTTATCAACCTACTTCCCCACGACGTTTTGCCACATTTGATGCATTCTACTTTTGTCTAAGGCCTAAAACTCTCAGTTTTGAGGCTTCCGGGAGGAAAAGCCCTAGCAACCGACCATCGTGAAAGTAAACTGGCCGTGGAACCGCTACGGCCCCGCTGGGCGAATCGGCATCACTGAAAGCGTAATATAAAAATTAGGTACTACCTAATAGCGGAGCTCCCATTTAAATATAAAAATAATTTTAAATACTTTGTTTTATTTTTTGACGTTTTTGATTTAAATGAATTGGGCTTCCTGTGGTAATAGACAAACAAAGATTGCATTTTGTTGTAAAAGTCGAAATAAAGATTATAGGTCAAGCTTTATTTCTTGCCCTTCAGTCTCCTGAAAATTATAAGGCTTTCAGCCTCAGTCACCATAGTGATGCTTATTCAGATTCAGTCAGATTTTATAATTGACTTTGAAGTAGTGGTTCATAATTCTCAGAAATAGAATGCAAAAATCCCTCAAACTGATTTCATTCACATAAATATTGTTCAACCTGATTTCAACATCCTTCAATTAAACAATTAAACATTGCAGAACATTATATTTAGATTTTTCTGTCTTGACAGTATTGTGGCATCTGTTTTTTGTACTATGTAGAATAGAATGACACAGATAAATAGTTGTCTTTACACAAAACAAGAATTCTCTCTTCCAGGTTCCACTAATTATGACTTTAGATGAAATTGTAAAACAACTCAAAACAACTACTACCTAAAAGCAGAGCTCCAATTTCAATTTCAATATTTTTATGTTCTTGATTCAAATGAATTGGATTTCCTGTGGTAATTGTAAAAGCATTTTTAAAATAAGTTTTGGTTTTGGTTTGTATAGTGGGCTTGTAAGCTCAGTGACCTTTATTACAGTGAATTTTAATATTCAGATTCACTGTCAGATTTCATAACTGACTTTGTAGTGGTTCATAATTTTCAGAAATATAAAGCAAAATCTCCAAACCCTTTTTTAAATTGATACAAGTAATTAAACCTTTTCAACATCCTGAATATTACAGAACAACATATCTTCATGTGTCTGTCTTTACTATATTAAATTTGTGACATATATCTTGTTTTTTTGTGGTTGTTGTTGTTGTTTTGTTATTTAATGTGGAATAGAATGACACACTAGCTAGATGAATGCTTGTCTCCCACTTGTCTCTTCCAGATTACACTGATAATACAGTTTTAAGTGACTATAAAAACAGCCACTCGACATTACAAGAAAACAAGGAATTAAGCATTTTCAGTCTGCATTTAAGGTCTCGTAGGGTTCACTGACAGAGCATGCAAAATTCCTTCTTTTATTCCTGTCAATTTTTACTCGTGCCCAGGCCTTTAGGCCGGGAACGAGTTATAAACTGCAAATGTTTTTTTTTTCTCTGTTTTCCGCCAGAAGAGGCCTTTCTTGCGCAATTTGTTAAAGCTCCTGATTGGTTAAGAGCGTAAGAAACAATGCCCTTCATTCATCACCTTTGAGCGAATGTAGCCCTCGAAGTGAACGCCAGTCAGGAACTTTAGGAATGCAAGATGGCGGACAGCCCAAAAAATAGATTTCAGAGACAGGCTTTTCCAGCAGTGAGACAATAGGAAATGGAGCTTTTAACTCGAGATATACCTAGACACTTATAAGAGCTTCAGAATGGGCTGTTATTTTGAGCTTGATCTCCAATACTTTGACCAAATATCGAACTCTCAATGGAGTACTTGAAACCGAAGCTCCTGCGATAAAGAAGTGAATCCTTTGAGCTGGAAACCTACGAATTTCTCTCCCTACATGTTGCTAAACAAACGCATATAGAGGCAAGTCAATTAAATTTTTCATTCAAGCATTCAAGAAATCTTGAGAGGTTTTTGTATTGAATTTTAACACCGAAATTCTGGCCAGACAATTTAATTTATTCATATATTTTCATGGAACCAAGGCTCTATTTGACCTGATGCGTTTGGTCACGTAATGGATAAAACATCTGAAACATGAACGAAAAAATACACGATTTGTTATTGTCAAAAACGTGGTTGTAGACGGTCTTTACAGCAAACAGTTGAGATATATAGTGAAATAAAAAGTTGAATAAACTGGTATATTTCAGTTGCATGTTGGAGATATTTAATATCCATGCATAAAGGCAAACACTAATAGCTGCTGACAGACAAATTGACTAATCAGATATTCTTTAAAAAGGTCAAAAAAGGTCTTTATTATGTTACGGTAAAGTGGAGAATGCGTGAAACGGCTCTGGGAAGAGTACGAACGGGGCCGGTCATTGAAGCCTCTCCTAAAAGGGGCTCCCAGGGCACGAGTGAACCCACGTGTGCGTCTAGTTTTCATTAAATTCCAGACCCAAACTTGAGCTGTATTTACACATTAGTGGGGTTGAAATAAGTTCAAAATCATTTTTTTACTTATTTTATTATTATTAGAACTAGTGCAAAAAGTTCACCGTAAAACAAATGTCGTTGTACATTTTAAGTCTTATGTACTTGATCGAGTGTTTGTTTAAACTTGGCCACAGTTCAACGTGCATAAAAGTTTATTTTTTTAAAGACATCAATCCCAAATAAAAGATAAAAGATCAAATATAGGTACAAGAGACGTTTTGACATCATTTTCTGGCCAAGGTCTTTACCTTGAAGTGCTTTCCTAATTGTTGTCTTTCGAAGCATAGTCCTAGATCCTTGTTTCACGCTCAATGCAGATGATTCTTGATTTCCAACTTTGGCTAGATTTTTAAGCAGCTTTACTGAAGGCATCTTCACGAAACGAAGAATACACGACCTCGATGACTCGTTCATTATGAGAAGTTTTTTGAAGCTACAAATCCAACTAAAAAGTCGTCCAACTTTGAAAATGCTCTCTGTGTCCTTCGTCTTTCGAACAGTTTTTGAAATGACACCGGGCCCGAAAAAATTCAAATGCACGTTGTTTTTCGCTTTAACCTGTCAAGATTGGCACAGATTAATGATTAATTTTTACGAGGTTTCTAGAGTAATATTTTTAAGTTTTGCAAGTTAAAACTGCAAGGAAACTGTAAATTGGCCAGCGGTTACCCCTGTGGGATGTACAGGGACGTACGTACGGACACTGGGCTTCCTGTGTCGGTCCATGAAAAATCAGCTCGATGGGTTTACATACCATTTTTTCTTAGGTATGGTGCTCCGCGCGCGCGCGCCGGGGAGCTCCGCTATTAAGTTTAAGTTTGGTGGCTATTATGAGTACTTTTATGGAGTAATTTATTTTATTCATAGCAACATTTGGTTCATAGAGAAACTTCTCTCATAATTTGTACATATTCAATAGCTTTGTTAGGAGTTACAAACGTAAATTAACAATATGTATAAAAATTATAACTTTCTGCACAGTGAATTGCTCAGTAGTTCAAATGGTTCGTTGCTGGCTAGGAATCCAGACTCCCGGGAAGGCCGGTTCAATTTTTTTTTATCCCCTTTTTTCTTTTTTCTTAGCTTCATTATCTTTTTCTTTTGTTCTTTCATACTCAAGTCCAATATTTTTTGCTAAAGAAATTACATTAGCTCATATTATTAATAATTATCAAACTGACTCTCTAAAAATGCCTTTAAATGCTTTACAGATGGGCCCAATCTTAATGTTTAAATTTGTGAGAACAAAGATCTATCATTTAAAAAAAGTATACATTGCTTTAATTGACTTATATTTTTGCTTTCAAATAAAAAACTCCTTATTTAACTAAAATTTATTTTGGGCTTCCTATGGTCATTGTTATCTGTCAATCCAAGGGGACAGTCCACGAGTTACTTCGCCATTGGCGGGTTGATTTGAATAAGATTGGATTCAAGTTGAGTGAGTTACCTTTATTAATTAGAGTGTTGTCCTCTTCAGTGCCTACTGTCACTGTGCATTCCTCGTGATCCTGTAGTACAGATAAATGCATGTCACTGTGCAATTTTTAGAATCATGTGGAAAGGTGTAAATAATTGACAGGGGATTAAAGTGCCTATAAAGTCTAGCCAGAAATAATTTCTCTCAAAAGAACTTGGCCTCTGAAACAAAAATGTTTTGAAAAGTGGGTCTTTCAATTTCTGTCGACCAGGAAAAGCGCTGCAAAGTTGGAGAAAACGCACAGGAGGAGACTGAGACCTAGGAATAAAGTTTAATTTAGACGCTACAAGCTCTTAATACCCTTGTATATTGTTGGTGGTATAGACTATATTTAACTTCTGCTACAAATTGTACTACTATGATATAGCTATTTTCAGCTCCTTCTTTGGGTCTAAATGCCATGATTCCGGACATTACGTCACCTGTCAATGTTTATTACCAACCAAATGAGTTTATTATTAACCAAATTCGTCCCAGTCTTCCAAACTATGCGGATGTTTGTGGCTACAGCCTCAAAGAGGTGAAACCACTTAGTCATCTTGTTGTAAGGGTGTCCACAAAAAGCGTAACACCACAGGAAACCCAATAATGAACTTCGGGACCAATCATTGATCGACTTCAAACGAGAAGACAATGATCGATAATGATAAACAAAGGACACTTTGAAATAAAATAATTTCGATTCAGTGTTAAAGTAAACAGAAACGAAAAGATTTTAAAAGCGAACTACCACCTGAGTCTGTCAAGAAAACAACAACAAAAAGGCGTGTTGAGTTTACCACCGAATGAATGCCATGCGCCCAACAGATACAAGTTCGTGAAGATTCTCTTCTGTCAATCGACTAATTACTTGAGGCAAAAATTTGCTGTGGAAATTCTTACAATCAAGAATTAAAACAAGTAACAAGTTCATCTTTAAAAGAGTTACATAAAAAAAAGTCAAAGAAATAATTTATGTGACGTTTTTCCGTAAATTACGCCACGTGCAGCATAACTTTGCTTACGAGACTTCAAAGCCGTGACCGACAGTGAACGAAAATCCTGCTTTATTTCAAGCCTAAGATATTCTTTTGGTAGCATATCGTTAAAACTAACTAAATAAATGAGATAAGCACTGGTGTTTTGGCTCAATTTTCTAATCGTCTGTTTGTTTACTAAATCAGAAGTGACTCAACCGATTGTGTTTCGAAGGCTTTTATGTCGGGAGCGTAGTAAGTTGTTTAGTGGCTGTGAATATTTAATTACATTTTGTTACATCATCTTCTACGAAAAAAAATATTTTTGGCATTTGTTTGACAGCTACACTTTTATGCTTCTGGAGTTACAGCAAATTGACAATAAAAATTTATTTTCAAAAAAGCAACCTAAATGGTCATCTAAGCGCTTAATAGTCTGATGTAAGAAATTACAGTAAATAGCCAGTATTTCAACACTGTATCTTATTAACTTACTGACACTTTTATTTCTATCCCATAAGCAGATAAGGCTGTAGCCACATGTGCTTAATAAGCACCTATTTTTGTCTGGAGCAACAGCTTTGAATGGATGGATACACCGGAAAAAATCTCACATCTTTGATGTCGCTTTAATTATATTTCCTCCAAGATACTCAACTTACGCTAGGGCTTATAGGCACTTTAAAGAGACAGGTATGTGCAGGGTACAGCAAAAAACACCACTGACACAATAGACAGCAATAGGACTAAAATTAACAATTCTGGACTGTACTAATCTCAATATTATTGGCTCAACTTTTATTAGTTATTTCTTTTAGTTTCCTTTCTTCCTGACAATATTTAGCTCCTTTTTAATATGATATGTGCCAATAACTGTGTCATTTTAAGGGTCACTACAATATAGAATATTTGCATTTACCATTTCAAGTTGAGTTGGTACTTCATCTTGATTATCTGTCTGGCTTCCCTCATTTGACTTGCTTTCCCTACTGATTCCTTGAACAGTTAAGGATATGTCCTTCTCTTTTTCTTCTTCCTCTTTTCTTTGGTGATCCTCTTCTTCTTTTTTTCTGATATCTTTTTCTCTTCTTTGGCAATCCTCTTCTCTTTTTTGGATATCTTCTTCTCTTCTTTGGCAGTCCTGTTCCCTTTTCAGGATATCTTCTTCTCTTCTTTGACAGTCCTGTTCCATTTTGAAGATATCTTCCTCTCTTCTTTGGCAATCTGCTTCCCTTTTAATATCTTCTGCTTCTCTTCTTCGGCAATCCTCTTCCCTTTCACGGATATCTTCTGCTTGTCTTCTTTGGCGATCCTCTTCCCTTTGCTGGTTATCCTCTGCAAGTCTCTCTCTTTGTAGCCTTTCTCTTAAATCATTTGCATACTCAATTGCTACCTACATTAAAACACAAAGGAATAGTTCTTACATATGACCACTGATTCTACACTGGCAATTGAACTGGCATTGCATCACAATTGAAGGAAAAACAAACTTTACCAGGACTTGCTCATATATCAGATTTCTCTGATGTCTTCTGTGTACAGGATGTGGCTGCTGGGTATCCTGTATAAAAGATTGTGATTACTTATAAGAATATTGGAAAAAAATTATAATACATAATAATAATATTGCTGATATACATACTTGAGCAAAAGCAAAATTGAAAATTCAAGTGTTTTTGTAGATCAATGGATTAATTTTGTTTAAAAGTATGTAAAATTATATAAAATCAAGAAAATATGAAGAAATTTCTTTCATGTATTTTGTTTGCATGTATTGCAAAAGTAATAGTCCAATCAGCCTTAATTAGGAATCTCTGCATGTTCAGCATCATTGGTTGAGCACAGTTTTGTCCATCATATCAGGAATGTTATTTTATATATCAATGTCCTCAAATTTATCGAACCTGGACAGGAAAGTGATCTTCTTCATCTGGTTCTTCATTCTGAAGGAGGTACAGAAATATAAATCATTTTGAATGGAAGTTGTTTTAGTAACGTTTTTTGCATTTTCAGTAAGAAGACGCAAGACAAATGTCCAATATTACTGGACAACATGTAAGTTAGTTAGTTAGTTAAACCTTTATTTGGGTATTCCTTTCAAAATACAAAGTATTTTGTTATCAATAGGAGCCCTAAATTAAAATTAAAAAAAAAATAATAATAATAAAAATAATGATGACAGTAATAAGAAAAAAATATATATATATAAACTAATTATTAAGATATAAAAAATATTAAAATACAATAAAATCTGACTAAAAATATTAATACTAAGATAATCTCTTAAATCTAGAGATATATATCATATATAAAAGACTACTTCTTGCTTTCTAAAAAATTATTATATACTACTGAGCCATTATAAAAAAAGCTTTTCTTGGCGGTCTCAGTTCTTACTGATGGCAAGTATATAAAATTACTTCTTCTCGTGGCTCTCGAGGCAACATCCTTATTCAATTTAAAATAATTTCTTAAAAACTGTGGGACTTTGTTACTTAAACATTTCTTCACTAAACCTAAGATATGAGTATTACGGCGATCCTCTAAACGCTGTAATTTAAGATGGTTAATAGACGCTCTACTACATTTAGAATTAACGATAATTTTCGAGGCCCGTCTTTGCAACGATTCTAACCTTTCTACATCTGCTTTATTACAGCAGGCCCAAACAACATCACAGTAATCAAAAATGGGCAAAATTAACGATTTATACAACTCATGTGCTGCATGTATAGTAAGATTCTTTCTAAGTCGTCCTAAAACACCTACTCTTTTACCAACCTTAGAAGTAACATAACGAACATGGGCTTTCCATGTAAGACTATCGTCAATAACGACGCCTAAATACTTAAAATCATATACTCTGTTAATTTCATAATCACCTATTTTGATAGTTACTTCATCAAGAACTTTGGAAAGCCTAGCATCTGTTCCAAAAATAACAAATTCTGTTTTTCTTTTGTTTATGAAAAGAAAATTACTTTGGGTCCATTTATTCACTTCATTAAGTTCATCATTTAATGTTTTTTCTAAGATCTTAATGTCCTTGTGGGCTGCAAATATAACAGCATCATCAGCATATAACAATATATTACACTTGTTGATAACAGCAGGTAGGTCATTGATGAACAGCACAAACAACAGCGGTCCAAGAATTGAGCCTTGTGGCACACCAAACGCAATATCACAGGGGTCTGACAAAGTACTTTGGACTGTCACCACTTGTCTTCTATCTGTTAGGTAATCTTTAAACCACCAAAGCGAGGGTTGTCCAATACACACGAATCGAGTCGATTCGTAAATGGTGGTTTACGATTCGTAACAGATTGTGAACTTCATTGAAATGCATTGCAGACAGTACAGGTTATTGATATGCATAAAACATGAATAATTACACCAAGGGATAATGAATATTTACGTAATGGTAAAGATGGTTTGCGAATGGCATCTCATTATCGATTCGTTTAAATGGATTGTGCATTCCTGTGTTGCGCACATGCGCAGATGGGCATATAGTGGACTTAGACTCTGGCAGACTCAAAGCTGCTCGAAGGGGGCCTGTCGATTCGTACGATTCGATCGATTCGTACGAATCGTCAAAGGGGTTTACGAATCGTGCATCTCATTATCGATTCGTGTAAATGGTTAGCGCATGTTGTTGGGATTCCTGTGTCGCGCACATGCGCAGATGGGCATATAGTGGACTTAGACTCTGGCAGACTCAAAGCTGCTCGAAGGGGGCCTGTCGATTCGTACGATTCGATCGATTCGTACGAATCGTCAAAAGGGTTTACGAATCGTGCATCTCATTATCGATTCGTGTAAATGATTAGCGCATGTTGTTGGGATTCCTGTGTTGCGCACATGCGCACATTGGTATATAGTGGACTTAGACTCTGGCAGACTCAAAGCTGCTCGAAGGGGGCCTGTCGATTCGTACGATTCGATCGATTCGTACGAATCGTCAAAGGGGTTTACGAATCGTGCATCTCATTACCGATTCGTGTAAATGGTTAGCGCAAGTTGTTGGGATTCCTGTGTCGCGCACATGCGCAGATGGGCATATAGTGGACTTAGACTCTGGCAGACTCAAAGCTGCTCGAAGGGGGCCTGTCGATTCGTACGATTCGATCGATTCGTACGAATCGTCAAAGGGGTTTACGAATCGTGCATCTCATTATCGATTCGTGTAAATGGTTAGCGCATGTTGTTGGGATTCCTGTGTTGCGCACATGCGCACATGGGTATATAGTGGACTTAGACTCTGGCAGACTCAAAGCTGCTCGAAGGGGGCCTATCGATTCGTACGATTCGATCGATTCGTACGAATCGTCAAAGGGGTTTACGAATCGTGCATCTCATTATCGATTCGTGTAAATGGTTAGCGCAAGTTGTTGGGATTCCTGTGTCGCGCACATGCGCAGATGGGCATATAGTGGACTTAGAGTCTGGCAGACTCAAAGCTGCTCGAAGGGGGCCTGTCGATTCGTACGATTCGATCGATTCGTACGAATCGTCAAAGGGGTTTACGAATCGTGCATCTCATTATCGATTCGTGTAAATGGTTAGCGCATGTTGTTGGGATTCCTGTGTTGCGCACATGCCCAGATGGGCATATAGTGGACTTAGACTCTGGCAGACTCAAAGCTGCTCGAAGGGGGCCTATCGATTCGTACGATTCGATCGATTCGTACGAATCGTCAAAGGGGTTTACGAATCGTGCATCTCATTATCGATTCGTGTAAATGGTTAGCGCAATGTTGTTGGGATTCCTGTGTCGCGCACATGCGCAGATGGGCATATAGTGGACTTAGAGTCTGGCAGACTCAAAGCTGCTCGAAGGGGGCCTGTCGATTCGTACGATTCGATCGATTCGTACGAATCGTCAAAGGGGTTTACGAATCGTGCATCTCATTATCGATTCGTGTAAATGGTTAGCGCATGTTGTTGGGATTCCTGTGTTGCGCACATGCGCAGATGGGCATATAGTGGACTTAGACTCTGGCAGACTCAAAGCTGCTCGAAGGGGGCCTATCGATTCGTACGATTCGATCGATTCGTACGAATCGTCAAAGGGGTTTACGAATCGTGCATCTCATTATCGATTCGTGTAAATGGTTAGCGCATGTTGTTGGGATTCCTGTGTCGCGCACATGCGCAGATGGGCATATAGTGGACTTAGACTCTGGCAGACTCAAAGCTGCTCGAAGGGGGCCTGTCGATTCGTACGATTCGATCGATTCGTACGAATCGTCAAAGGGGTTTACGAATCGTGCATCTCATTATCGATTCGTGTAAATGGTTAGCGCCAGGAGCCCATTGTTAGCGCATGTTGTTGGGATTCCTGTGTTGCGCACATGCGCAGATTGGTATATAGTGGACTTAGACTCTGGCAGACTCAAAGCTGCTCGAAGGGGGCCTGTCGATTCGTACGATTCGATCGATTCGTACGAATCGTCAAAGGGGTTTACGAATCGTGCATCTCATTATCGATTCGTGTAAATGGTTAGCGCAATGTTGTTGGGATTCCTGTGTCGCGCACATGCGCAGATGGGCATATAGTGGACTTAGACTCTGGCAGACTCAAAGCTGCTCGAAGGGGGCCTGTCGATTCGTACGATTCGATCGATTCGTACGAATCGTCAAAGGGGTTTACGAATCGTGCATCTCATTATCGATTCGTGTAAATGGTTAGCGCAATGTTGTTGGGATTCCTGTGTCGCGCACATGCGCAGATGGGCATATAGTGGACTTAGACTCTGGCAGACTCAAAGCTGCTCGAAGGGGGCCTGTCGATTCGTACGATTCGATCGATTCGTACGAATCGTCAAAGGGGTTTACGAATCGTGCATCTCATTATCGATTCGTGTAAATGGTTAGCGCATGTTGTTGGGATTCCTGTGTTGCGCACATGCGCACATGGGCATATAGTGGACTTAGACTCTGGCAGACTCAAAGCTGCTCGAAGGGGGCCTATCGATTCGTACGATTCGATCGATTCGTACGAATCGTCAAAGGGGTTTACGAATCGTGCATCTCATTATCGATTCGTGTAAATGGTTAGCGCATGTTGTTGGGATTCCTGTGTTGCGCACATGCGCAGATGGGCATATAGTGGACTTAGACTCTGGCAGACTCAAAGCTGCTCGAAGGGGGCCTGTCGATTCGTACGATTCGATCGATTCGTACGAATCGTCAAAGGGGTTTACGAATCGTGCATCTCATTATCGATTCGTGTAAATGGTTAGCGCCAGGAGCCCATTGTTAGCGCATGTTGTTGGGATTCCTGTGTCGCGCACATGCGCACATTGGTATATAGTGGACTTAGACTCTGGCAGACTCAAAGCTGCTCGAAGGGGGCCTGTCGATTCGTACGATTCGATCGATTCGTACGAATCGTCAAAGGGGTTTACGAATCGTGCATCTCATTATCGATTCGTGTAAATGGTTAGCGCAAGTTGTTGGGATTCCTGTGTCGCGCACATGCGCAGATGGGCATATAGTGGACTTAGACTCTGGCAGACTCAAAGCTGCTCGAAGGGGGCCTGTCGATTCGTACGATTCGATCGATTCGTACGAATCGTCAAAGGGGTTTACGAATCGTGCATCTCATTATCGATTCGTGTAAATGGTTAGCGCATGTTGTTGGGATTCCTGTGTTGCGCACATGCGCACGATGGGTATATAGTGGACTTAGACTCTGGCAGACTCAAAGCTGCTCGAAGGGGGCCTGTCGATTCGTACGATTCGATCGATTCGTACGAATCGTCAAAGGGGTTTACGAATCGTGCATCTCATTATCGATTCGTGTAAATGGTTAGCGCAATGTTGTTGGGATTCCTGTGTCGCGCACATGCGCAGATGGGCATATAGTGGACTTAGACTCTGGCAGACTCAAAGCTGCTCGAAGGGGGCCTGTCGATTCGTACGATTCGATCGATTCGTACGAATCGTCAAAGGGGTTTACGAATCGTGCATCTCATTATCGATTCGTGTAAATGGTTAGCGCCAGGAGCCCATTGTTAGCGCATGTTGTTGGGATTCCTGTGTTGCGCACATGCGCACATTGGTATATAGTGGACTTAGACTCTGGCAGACTCAAAGCTGCTCGAAGGGGGCCTGTCGATTCGTACGATTCGATCGATTCGTACGAATCGTCAAAGGGGTTTACGAATCGTGCATCTCATTATCGATTCGTGTAAATGGTTAGCGCAATGTTGTTGGGATTCCTGTGTCGCGCACATGCGCAGATGGGCATATAGTGGACTTAGACTCTGGCAGACTCAAAGCTGCTCGAAGGGGGCCTGTCGATTCGTACGATTCGATCGATTCGTACGAATCGTCAAAGGGGTTTACGAATCGTGCATCTCATTATCGATTCGTGTAAATGGTTAGCGCATGTTGTTGGGATTCCTGTGTCGCGCACATGCGCAGATGGGCATATAGTGGACTTAGACTCTGGCAGACTCAAAGCTGCTCGAAGGGGGCCTGTCGATTCGTACGATTCGATCGATTCGTACGAATCGTCAAAGGGGTTTACGAATCGTGCATCTCATTATCGATTCGTGTAAATGGTTAGCGCATGTTGTTGGGATTCCTGTGTCGCGCACATGCGCACGATGGGCATATAGTGGACTTAGACTCTGGCAGACTCAAAGCTGCTCGAAGGGGGCCTAGTCGATTCGTACGATTCGATCGATTCGTACGAATCGTCAAAGGGGTTTACGAATCGTGCATCTCATTATCGATTCGTGTAAATGGTTAGCGCATGTTGTTGGGATTCCTGTGTTGCGCACATGCGCAGATGGGCATATAGTGGACTTAGACTCTGGCAGACTCAAAGCTGCTCGAAGGGGGCCTGTCGATTCGTACGATTCGATCGATTCGTACGAATCGTCAAAGGGGTTTACGAATCGTGCATCTCATTATCGATTCGTGTAAATGGTTAGCGCCAGGAGCCCATTGTTAGCGCATGTTGTTGGGATTCCTGTGTCGCGCACATGCGCACGATGGGCATATAGTGGACTTAGACTCTGGCAGACTCAAAGCTGCTCGAAGGGGGCCTGTCGATTCGTACGATTCGATCGATTCGTACGAATCGTCAAAGGGGTTTACGAATCGTGCATCTCATTATCGATTCGTGTAAATGGTTAGCGCAATGTTGTTGGGATTCCTGTGTCGCGCACATGCGCAGATGGGCATATAGTGGACTTAGACTCTGGCAGACTCAAAGCTGCTCGAAGGGGGCCTGTCGATTCGTACGATTCGATCGATTCGTACGAATCGTCAAAGGGGTTTACGAATCGTGCATCTCATTATCGATTCGTGTAAATGGTTAGCGCATGTTGTTGGGATTCCTGTGTCGCGCACATGCGCAGATGGGCATATAGTGGACTTAGACTCTGGCAGACTCAAAGCTGCTCGAAGGGGGCCTGTCGATTCGTACGATTCGATCGATTCGTACGAATCGTCAAAGGGGTTTACGAATCGTGCATCTCATTATCGATTCGTGTAAATGGTTAGCGCAATGTTGTTGGGATTCCTGTGTCGCGCACATGCGCAGATGGGCATATAGTGGACTTAGACTCTGGCAGACTCAAAGCTGCTCGAAGGGGGCCTGTCGATTCGTACGATTCGATCGATTCGTACGAATCGTCAAAGGGGTTTACGAATCGTGCATCTCATTATCGATTCGTGTAAATGGTTAGCGCATGTTGTTGGGATTCCTGTGTCGCGCACATGCGCAGATGGGCATATAGTGGACTTAGACTCTGGCAGACTCAAAGCTGCTCGAAGGGGGCCTATCGATTCGTACGATTCGATCGATTCGTACGAATCGTCAAAGGGGTTTACGAATCGTGCATCTCATTATCGATTCGTGTAAATGGTTAGCGCAATGTTGTTGGGATTCCTGTGTCGCGCACATGCGCAGATGGGCATATAGTGGACTTAGACTCTGGCAGACTCAAAGCTGCTCGAAGGGGGCCTGTCGATTCGTACGATTCGATCGATTCGTACGAATCGTCAAAGGGGTTTACGAATCGTGCATCTCATTATCGATTCGTGTAAATGGTTAGAATAAGTTAAATTTTACGCTGAATTGGTTTTAGTGGAACTGACCGACTTGAGTAAAGCATGTTAACCATCTGGGATTTTGATGTGTGGTACGTATCGAATTTATAAGATTATTAAGCTACCTAAGTTTACAGTGACACTCTAACCGTGAACACTTGGTTCTTTTTTAAAACTGTTTTTAACATGCATTCCTTGAGAGAATGAACTAGAATTTAGTTTCATTTTGATCACATAGTATATTTCAGCTAATCTATTAAATAAAGTCAAGTGTTCATGGTTTGAGTGTCCTCACTGTTAGCTTAATTAAGTTTATAAGCTTAATATGTTTTTGTAGAAAAGAAATTTAAATTGATTTATAAGTTGTTGAAAACGTTAGATATCGAAATTATTTGTCAAAATAGTCTGCTTTTGGAGATGTAACGAGTTTGAAGGCGCAGTAATGTGAAAATGAAAATCACTCATCTTGTATCGTAATACGTCTCTCGTTGCGAAACGAGATAGCTTGAAGCGTGATATTACCTGTGAAAGATTTCTTGCGAAAAACATTCGTGGTCACAGGTCTCGTGCTGTTGTCAATGAATACATCAAGAAAGGAAATTTTGTTGTTAATTTCTCTTTCCATGGTGAACTTGATGTTGGGATGCCTGGAGTTGATGAAATCAAAAAACACAAGTGCATCTTGTTCACTGTCAAAAATGCAGAATGTATCATCGACATAGCGACGGTAGAATCTTAGAAAATCAAACTTTTCGACACGCGTACGTGAACATCTTCGCACGGATAGGGCGTCACATATATATAAACACCTAGATAACTCAGAGTCGTGCAGAAGCCTTGCTAATAAGGAATGCTTTGTAATTATATAGACCACGCTGCTTATGAATTTTCTTTAAAACTCAAAGAAGCGTTACCTATTAGTTGGTTGAAACCATCTCTGAACCAACAAGTAAAACATATTAATTTACAATTAATACAATAGCCCTTCTTTCTTATTGTTTGTTTAACTTATATATAGGTTATGTTCTTTGTTAATCTCCACTACTGAAGATGGCAAATGTTAGTTGCCGAAACATGTTTAGTAAAAAAGACAAATGACATGAAGTTGAGATCTGTTGTATCTTATTTAAAATTCTAAGAAAGGAAACAGTTCCAAAACTTTCATATTTTCAAACAAGTCAAATAAAGCATTTCAACAGCTTTATATTGCAGAAGAGCATATTTTGATTTTTTGTCTTCTCTATATTTGGGATATCTTGGATTGTTTTTGTGGCTGTTGTTGTTATTTTTCTTCTTTAGTTAATTAATATTTAGACTAGAATGACACATTAGGTGAATATTGTCTCTTCCAGTTTATGTCTGATAACATGGTTTAATAGGAGGCAGCATGGCCTAGTGGTCAGAGCGTTGGTCTCGCAATCTGGCGTTTCCAGGTTCGTCATTCCCGCTCTGGCCACTAGCTGAGACTGAATTTGTTCCGATTTCGATTAGTTCAAATTCAGTTTCTCGGCCATGTTTGTAATATAGCCAACTGGTTTGCCTCCTTGCCAGTTGGGATTCTTAATCCATTTATGTTTGATTTATATGATTTAGTTAGGATTTGTAAATTGAGCTGAAAAGCCCTGTTGAGGGAGTCTCAATCATGTATGTATGTATGTAATTAATTACATGTATCTGGCATATCAAGAAAACATAGAATTAAGTATTTTCAATTTGTATTGAGGTCTAATGGTTTTTACAGCAATTCATAATTAATATTAAAACAAATCTATTTTGGATACAAAATTTCATCTTTTTCTTATTAATTTTTCATTAATTCCAGACTCAAACTTGTGTTTTTCAAATTTAAATAAGTAATAATTCTTTGAAATATTTCCTTTTTATTCAACTGAATTGGGCTTCCTGTGGTAATAGACAAACAAAAATTGCTACTATCAAGCTTTTATTTGCATTTGCTTAAGGGTTTGTAATCTTTACCCTTTAGTCTCCTGAAAAATATACTAGCAAGCTTAGTCATCTTCATTAGAGAATATTTATTCCAATCAATAAGTTAATTTTGTTGAGTGAGATTTGGCCTAAATTCTCCAAAACTGAACCTTTTGAATTTCCCTCAACTGGATATACATAACAAGATTTTATTTCTGATTTGACAATGTTTTTGATATATCAAGAGAATAGAATGAAACAGGGGTATAGTTGTCTTGACACAAGCAATTTTGATTTAGTTAATATGTGTATAAAAACAGTTCAATAACATGAAAACAATTTAGTAAGAATTATTTTATTTGTAATTAATAATTGAATGACATACATTAAAACTGAATTTAATGATTTAATGTATATGTAGTTATGTAGTTAACTATAGCTCATGTTTCTGATACTGTAATTTCAAATTTGAAGAACATAAACAATTTTTTACAATTTTAAAAATGAAGAACTTAGCTCATGATCGCATGAAAGTCATGTTGTCATATTTTGATAAATGATTCTTATGTACATAATGTTAATTTATAGGAAAATGCAATACTAGAAATTGGATATATCATAAAATAAATGTAATATTTCTATTAATAATATTTCAATCCAAGTTCTGTGTGGTGCTTTAGCCTTGATTCCAGTGATTTTTTTAGAAAATTGAATCTTGTACATAAAAAAAATCTTTACAAATTTATATCTTTGAAAGGTAACTGATTTATTATGCTGCTAATTCAACCAGGACCACTTAGATGAACTGATATTTAATCAATTTATTGCAGCTCTCAACTCTACATTGTTATCAGCGTGTATGAGAACACTATAATTTGAGTTTTTAATTCAGTTATTAGTTCTAAAGTATGTATGGTTTTACTGGTTTTTGATTGGTCACTATAATTCAAGTGGCCCCAATTAAAGCACTGTAAGAAGATGGGCTGTTATCATTTGACACATGATTTTTTATGTGTGTACATGTATATATTGTGTATATGTCACAGGAAATATTTTTTTAAACAAACATTTCATATTCTTCATCTGCATTTTTATTACTTTTGTTAATCTATTGTTTTTTTGTTTTGTGTTTTTTTTTTTTTTTTTTTTTTTTTTGTAGGATGTAAACACTGAAGTGTGCAAGCAGTTATTTTCTTGACTGTCAACATTTTCAATAATATCAAAACATATGAATAGGTGGCGGTTTCTTTTTGTAATGCTTTATGTCTTAGACAACCATAATGAAGATGTCAAAAAGGCATTCTAAATAATGAATTTTAACTTTTTCATGTTTCTGGCATGAATTTATAAATATAGTGTAAAATGACGTTTGCAGAAATTATTTTATGCTGATGTCATTGTGATAGCATGATTGTATTTGTAAAAAATACTCCAATTTGTTTATGACTTTTAAAATATAAATTAGCTTCACATCATAATGTTAAAAAATAGAATTATTTTTTTTTTGGTAATAGAGTTGCATTTGTTTATGTATTTATGACCGAGATGAAAATTGGATTGTATGTCATTTTATCACTTTCAACAATAAATTTAGCCCCTTAGTTGACTTCAAAAGAACTCATCAGTGGTAAAAATTAATGTACTAAATGTGCATTTATCAGCTAATTCAGCAAAAAATATGACCACTGTCTTGTTTTTCATCTCGATAAATAAATAAGTTATTGTAGCATGTATTGTTTGTTTATTGAGAAATGCATTTGTTGATATTATAATAAAGAACTCTGATATTAAAGTAGTGGTTTATAGTAGTTTTGCATGGTTTTGCAGGGGTGGATCCAAGGGAGGTGCGTTGAATGCGGTTGCAGATCCCCTTTTGGACAATGGTGATAGCCTTTCACAAATAAACACTTTTTTCATCAATAGTTTGGGTCGAGAAAGCGTTAAAACATACCCCCTCTTTAAATATGCTGCCTGAAGTCTTTATTTAGTTGCTGGTGTTTACACACATTGAAGTATCCAAGAATGGGCTTTTTTGAAAACGACAAAACAATATTGTCATCATAGTTCCAGGCATCTTCGATCGGCGCTTCGTTGTAATATTTCAAATTCAGGAATCGAAAATCAGTGACCAGTTTTCTACGAATATTATTTTGGAATCAGTGACCGGTTTAGCTAGATGTCAATCATGTCTTTATTTAGTCGCTGGTGTTAGAACACAAATTAAAGAATCCAAGAATTGACTTTTTGAGAACGACAAAACAATAAGCCTTCAGATCGTCATCTGATTGAGGCAATGATTCGGTGTCACAAATTCAGGAGGCTTTTTGAAAACGGCAATACACAAAATTTTAATAGTTTGGCCCTGACTTTTTTACGAATATCAGCACTTTTAGTGGAATGGCTCGTTTGGATCTCAATGAAGACTTTATTTAGTAATGTGGCAGCTTCGCTTCGTTGTAATTTCTGAATTCAGGAATCGATAATCAGTGACTTTTCTACGAATATCACTTTGGAATGACCGGTTTAGATGTCAATGAAGTCTTTATTCAGTCGCTGGTGTTAGAACACAAATTAGAGAATCCCTGAATGGGCTTTTTGAAAACGACAAAACAATATATTCATAGTAATCCAGGCAGCTTTGCTTCGTAGTAGATATCAAATTCACGAATCGATAATCAGTGACTGCTTTTCTACGAATATTACTTTGGAATGACCGGTTTAGATGTCAATGAAGTCTTTATTTAGTCGCTGGTGTTAGAACACAAATTAATGAATCTCTGAATGGGCTTTTTGAAAACGACAAAACAATATATTCATAGTAATCCAGGCAGCTTTGCTTCGTAGTAGGCAGTATCATGTTCACGAATCGACGAATCGACTAATAAGATGCACGGATCGTAAAGAACATTCACGATTCGTACGAATGGACACGAATCGTACGATTTACAACCCGGGCCCTGATGGCCCTGAATGCAATAACCACAGGGTGACCAAGCAGTGGTGGTGTATCAATAACCACAGGGTGACCAAGCAGTGGTGGTGGTGTGAGGGTGGTGTGTACAATGAGATAAGAACCACAGGAAGACCACACATAAGCGGCAATTGATATCTTATTCTAATTAGAATATTTAATTTTATTCTAAAGAGGAATATAAATATGCACAATTTGTGCATATAAATAAGATTCACAGTGCATATTAATAAGATTCGCAATCTCTGCATATCAATGAGGTTCACGATCTGTTACGAATCGTAAACCACCGGTTACGAATCGACTCGATTCGTGTGTATTGGACATGTCTGACCAAAGCTCTTTCCCAGTGACTCCATATCCTTTCGAGAGTTTTTCTAGTAGCAATGTAAGATTACAAACATTAAAAGCCTGCAACAAAAACATTACCAATTAGTGCTAAATCATGCTAGTCCTGTTGTATTTTAACTAGTGTGTTTTAGCTCAAAATAGTGAACAGTATTGGACAATTAGTATTTTATGTTCTATTTTGACATTACCTAACAATTTAAAACTCAGTGCAAAACTTTTAAAGAATATTTTCTGGTTTCCTCACCTCAACTGGATTTCCAGTCTCTATGCATTCCTGCCCTTGAAAAAGAGTCTTTTTTTTTGTAAAAAGAAAATGGGTTTTCAACATTTAATTGAACAAATACACCGTTACATACAAAAGCAAACATATTCCACAAATATGACTTGTAATTAACCGTGGACCTTTACCTGGATAATGAAAACTCAGCCAATAAGGAAACGTGAATATAATCCTGCTTCTGTTAAGATAGAGATACATTTATACATGTCTAGTGGATAAGTTGGCAGGACTGATTAGTTTTACCACCATTTTTACCCTAGCACCAAACAAGTATTGTATATATTATTATGACTGACTGGCATGCATGGCTTTGTAAAAAGTGCAACTTCAAAAATTAAGCAATCATAAAGCATTTCCAATACATCAAAAAACGTTGAAACTCAGCAAAAACACTAAAGTAAAGATGCTGTTTTTCTGCAAAGGGCCTATTGTCAAACCAAACATTTTACTACAGATATAAAATCACTGTCTAGAATTACCTCTATAATCAGAGCCAACACCAATAAAAGAAATTGAACTAACATGTTCAACTGCATCTGTTAGCATAGAAAAGGACAGTGTTACTGATATTCAGCAAATAGGCAAATGCATTAGGCCATGATTAGACCTTTGTCTGTTAGACAAGGCGCATTTTCGAAAAATCAGATACCTGGAGGCATTTTGGGGTAGAGGCTGGTAACATAACTATTCTAAACCGATTTTTCATGCTGAATGCGAATATAACTGTTACCAAGACGTATTCTGCAATCTTATACGTGTAAATGACGTATTTTGTGAATTGCTACAGTCATTTCATGCTAACGGCTTTTTCACGTAATTCCAATAGTTCCCAAACTTAAAAACAATTACCATAGCTGGAAAGAGCACATCAAAATCAGTAAAACTGTGAAGTTTGAAGGATATCAGTTGAAAAATCAAGGAGATACGAATTTTCAAAAATCGAAATTTGTTTCGGTATCTCTTGCTTAACTGTAAGTGTTTTCATACAAAATTTCGTTTTTTGAAAATTCGTATCTCCTTGATTTTTCAACTGATATCCTTCAAACTTCACAGTTTTACTGATTTGGATATGCTCTTTCCAGCCATGGTAATTGTTTTTAAGTTTGAGAACTTTTGGAATTACATGAAAAAGCTGTTAGTATCAAATGACTGTAACAATTCACAAAATACGTCATTTACACGTATAAGATTGCTGAATACGTCTTGGTAACAGTCATATTCGGATTCAGCATAAAAGATTAGTTTAGAATAGTTATGTTACCAGCCTCTACCCCAAAATGCCTTCTTCACTTTTTGCGATCGACTTTTTCAGGTTTGCGCCTTGTCTATGTGTAATAAACGTTTGTTCTTGGCAAAAATTGTTTGATAGCTAGTCTATCAAAAACATAACGAGTTAGCCCGAGAATTACCCGAGTTCTTTTTTTTTATTTTTCGATTTTCACGATGTTGTGTATTTACACTTCATAGACTTCACTCAGCCATTGACACACAAACTCATGTTTAATCAACAATACCACAGGAATCCCAATGGGGCTTACAACGTTATGTCTATACACATCATTCTCCCACACTTACTTCAAAACATGGGTTGCTCAGAAAAATGTCTATCCTATGCTAATCATTACATATACTTTTAAAATCATAATGCTAAACTTGAAATAAACAACAACAAAGTTCAAAGTCTCTTGTTAGTCTTATATTCAAACAACTAAATAGCAAAGCTCAAAATCTATTTTGGTAAATAGTCTTTCATCCATACAGGCTGTCTGTGATTCCTTGTAGGTCTTGGATGTTCTTTGGTTGCTTTGGCCTCGGGTTGTGTGGTTGGAGTTTGCTGGTCTTCAGAAAGTACAGTAGTTTCCACATCATTACTATTGTCTTGTAGTGTGCCTAGAGGTGAGGTCTCTACCTGAGGTTGTTTACTTGTAGAGGTTTCTGTAGATGGTATGGAGTGTTCCACACTAAGGTCTTGAGGTATGAATGAGGGTTCAGTTGCTGTTGCAGTACTTTCAGGAACAATGGCCTCTGCAACTTCCATTTGTAGGTATGCATGGCGTAGATCCAGTTTTGAGAACTTTTCTCCACCAGCCATATTTGTGTGAGTTTGGCTTGAATTCCTTTCAGTGTTCCAAGTTGATCATCAAAGAGACTCTCATGTTAATGTAGTATTTGGTTAATGTCAATTAGTGTAGACATTTTATGAATTTGTTGCCAGTTGAGTTGGATGTTCTTCAATCATTCACGTCCAAACAGCGGTGGTGCATCAGTTTTGATGACATACAAGGGCAGCGTGAGTGACTGACTTCCATATTTGACTTCTACATATCCAAGTGGTTTTACTTCCTCCCTTGTGTAAGTTACAAAGGTCAGAGTTGATTGCTTTAGGGGCAGATCAGAGAATTTATCTCTGTATAGGTTTTCACTGATAATGGACTTCCCTGATCCAGTGTCGAGTTCCACATGCACTGGTACATTTTCAATGTGGACATCAACCATGATAGGGTGTTCAGATCCACCACTGATGTTGTACATTGAAGAGAAGTCGTGGTATTCATCATCATCAGTCTCAAATGGGTATGGATCTTCTTTTTGCATTTATGGCAAGTAGCTGATTTAAACTTACACTTTTCTGCAGGATGATTTTTCCTTCCACAGTGTTTACATTTCACTCCTCCTATAGAGGTACTTTCTTTCTTAGAAGATGGATATGGGGTGGCAGGTGTAACTCAGTGAACTTCGTTCATTTAGTTGGCCGCCAAAATTGCAGTGCCTTGCTAATTTCTTCAAACGTGCCACAAATTGGGCAAGTGACTCGGACTCCCAATGGGGCTTACAACGTTATGTCTATACACATCACACGATTAAAATAATCTTTTAAAGAAATATCTGCATTTTACAGTCAAAATGCAAATGCATTCCTAGACAATGAAACAGTTCTTTTTTATTCCTTTTATTTATTTTCTTTCTTTCTTTCTTTCTTTCTATTGGTTGGTTTAACTGTTTTAGATTAATGTACAAGCAAAGTAACGATTTTTAGGCAACGATAATTAGTCGTTTAACAAAGAGTGAAAGAGCCAATGAGTCCAGATGTGACTACAAAGACTGTTCTGTTTGTTCAGTAACCGAATAGAAAGTTGTGGTTTGCCTAGTTTGTCATTATCTTCTTTGTAATGTATAATTTGGAGGACTTTTTGGAACACTTTCATCATTCTCGTAGACTCCATATTGACAGAAAAATTATAATAATTTTTTTTTCTCGAAAGCATTCTTTCTTTCTTTTCTATTTATTTTTGTTGGTTTGTTTGTTTATTTGTTTAATTGTTTTGCTTGTTTATTTATCATTTGACCAGTAACCATATGTCCTCTTAGAGGGCTTTTATTTATAAACAGATGATTTATAGTTTTCCTTATATGCAAGGGAATCATGTACTGTACCCTTTATTAAGCATACTGGATTGAAATTATTCCTTGCTATAATTTCACTTTACATTTGACTTTTCATACCTCCTATTTCCAAATATCCATTTTATGTAATTTTTCTCAGTTGAGTTTACTCTCATTGTGCATGCTATTGTGCAATTCCGCTCAAGATTGACAAACGATGGCACAAATTTGGTCACTAATTCGGTCGGATAGATAACAGTGTGCAGCACTACAACTGGATGATACTAGAGACTTTAAGCAACGACGACGACGACGGAAAATCAGACGACCGGAAGTGAAAAATGTACTTTTGGTAGCCACTGCGCATGTCACACAAGAAATCCGAGTCGTCGTTCAGATGTGGACGTTCGGCGACATGTGCTTATAAAGTCGTCGTAAAAAGGTAAGCAATTCTAGGCTTTTTTCTGTTCAGATAATCGTGTTTGCCAAACTTTATGTCATGCAAGTGTTTTAGGAAGGCTTTCTTGCGATAAAGGTGCATTTTCATAGCGATTTGAATTAATTTCGAGGCTTTTTTTGATTCATATAGTTTGACAGTGCTGTGAATTTGCAAGATCGACAACATGGCAGAACAAGCCTCAACCTCAGGAATCACGGATAAGACTAAGTAAGTTAATGTACGCCATCTATTTTCATGTTTAAATAGATAAGGGAATATTTTGGTTACGAATTGTCAAAATTTGTTTTTTTTTTCTTTGTGAAAATGACTTTTTGACAAACACAACACTGAACAAAAACAACTGCAGAGCTTTGTTTAGAAAATAAATAACTTATGTACTTGGATTTTATTTTCCAATATTCTTTTAGATAGAAGTATTAAAAGAGTAATAATTATTCAAACAATCAAAAGCATATTAAAAAACCATATTTGATATACAATAATTTTTGAGCAGAAAATATCAGGATTTTTTAGCTATTCTATTAAAGAATTGTAACCTTTAAGTTTAATTACAATTTGTCATTTTGTATTTCATAGTAGGAAATATTGTACTTTCTTTTAATACATCTTTCTCCTTATTCTAGAAATGTGCCTGTCTTTAAGTTCAACAAAGAACATGATACACACCTAGCTAGAGAACTGCTGGCAGTTGAGCCATATAAATTTAAGAGCAGAAGCAGAGACAGTGGACAGGCCTGGGAAAGTATTGCAAAAACTCTGAATGCTATGAAAACAGTGGTACCACACTTCCGAGTTACTCAGAAGGCTGTTCGAGACCGTGCAAAGATTTTGATAAAGAACTATAGACTTAAAGAAAGAGAAGAGGAAAAAGCCTCTGGGATTGAAGTACCAGAACCAACTGAGCTTGACATTGCTTTAGAGGAAATATCTGAGCAAGAAAAAGCACAAGCAGAGCTAGACTATGAAGAATCTGATAAAAAGAAAGATTTGAAAGATAAAGCAAATGCAGAGGAAATGAGACTTCAGGCTATGGAAAAACTTGGAGAGACAAAGAAGCGCACCAATGAAGACAATGAAGAGACAGGCCAGAAGAAGAGGAAGAGGAAAGCAAGATCTAATGGATCAGAAACCCTTGACTTCATGAGAGAGAAAATGGAAAGAGACATGGAGATGAAACAAGAAGAAATGAAGCAAAAGAGAATTGACCAGCAAAAAATCTCTGATCAGCAAAACAGCCTGTTGGAACAAATGCAACTGCAACAGGTCAACCAACGTCAACAGATGCAAGACATGTTATCAGCCTTTATGCAACAAAGCCAGCAGCAAAGCCAGACTATGTTGGCAATTGTGGAAAGGCTAACAAAAAAGTAAAACTGAATCAAAGGTAGTACTAAAATAGCATTTGTTGAGTTAGATATTTTGCTATACTTGTAAACTTTGATATCAGTCAGGCATTATTCATGTTACTCTACATCTGCATATTTACACAGTTTTTGTTTTGTAAACAGTACAAACAGTATATCTGTGAAATACAAATGACTAAAGAATACAAAGTAGTACTAATAAACAGGAATTAGCACAAAATAGCAGCTATTAATTTAATGTTACTTATTTTTCACAGATATACTGTTTCTACTCTTGTTTCATAAGAGAGCTTTTCAAAGACCTTTTTCTTGTCTTTTTTTGTAAAAGTTAAGTTGTTGTTAATTAAACCATTATTTGTGTTACAGAGTTTCACTACATTTTTATGCAAAATAATCTTCAAGGCTGGGAGGCTGAACATCAAAAAACTTGGATGTGCTGTTACCGTATAGGCATGTGAGAGCATTGCGAAGGAGGGCTGATACTATATACATTTTTCCCACACTGCTTAAGCCAACCTTCAAATTTTTTTTGAAATCCAAGAATTTGAAATAATTTATAATGTCACCAAATAACCACTCTACAGCAATGCGGACTTCACTCATAGACTTATTGAACTGCTGCATTTGGGGAGTTAAGACAGCATTCTTGAATGGAGCTTGTAAATGCACTCTCAGTGGGTATGCAGGGTCCCCATAAATACAAAGAGGCTGCCTAGTTGGTGAGATTGCATTTTGCTGAAGATGGACCAAGAGCCTAGAGTCTGTCAACATTCTTGCATCATGCATTCTTCCTTCTGTAATGATAAAAAATGATTTCCCATTCAGCAGGGCAAGTTGTAGTAGGGTGTTCAATACAATAACTTGTGCTTCAATTTAATAATTGAATTTATAATTTGTACTTCCCTCTTTTTTATAAAGGGTTAGAATGCAAATCACTTAACAATACATAGAATCCCTTACCAACTGGGCCATACATGTTAGCAATAAGGCCATTTGGTAGTGCCACTGATTGAAACTTGATGCTGTGTACCCTTTTGTGGCCGTTGTACATAAGCCGTTGTCGTTCCCCAGGTTTACAAATAGGTCTGACAGTTCCATCGACAAACCCAAAGCAATTATTTAGGGCTGCTCCTTTGGCTGAAATTGCATCTGCATAGGTTTGTAGCAGTGCAGGGTTTAGAATGTCGTCATTCCAGTCAGTTATCTTATGGTTGTGAGTTTCATATATGTAGTCTAGAACTTTGTTAGTTATCATGGCTATTACAGGAACTGGTCTGCCAAAACGATGAATAAGATCTGAGTATCTGGAAGGGTAAGAGAGCCTTTTTAGCAGCATACAGAGTCCTTCCGTTCCCGAAAAAATCGATCTTTGATTGCATTTCATCGTTGCTGGAATCTGTAACACTTCTTCTAGTTGCAGAATGTGACGCTTTTCAAAGCGAAACTCGGCGATACACTCAGCTTCGTCGATATCATCAAGGTCGAATTGCTGATAGGAGTCGTAGGGAAAATCAAGGTTATTTGAAGTGTTTAACTCTGTTAAAACTAGAAATTCATCATCATCTATCCATCCTTCGCAATATGCAAAAAATAAGGCTTCTCTGGTGGCTTTCAAAGACGTCATATTCAACAAAAATTACTACTACTATCCTAGGGAAAATGGCGTCGTCTTCGCATTTGCTTAGTTTTGTATTTCCCGCCAAAGGACGCCGACCTCGATCCAGTCTCACATGTTCACGTCCGGCGTCGACTATGCGGTCGTCGTGAGTTGCTTAAAGTCTCTACTAACCCAACATGGACGACCCTCCCATCATGCCTTGTGGCATACTACCTACAATCATTGCCAAAAAGAGTTGGTCCGATGTGAAAATTTAGGGACTCATTACTTATAATGCACTAAATGTGATTGTATATGTGCATCCCCCGCCCCCCTTATCAATGTTGATGGGTGCTTTAGAGTGTGCTTGACTGAGTTTAGGCTGGTAGGTGCACTCCAACATTGAAAGGGGGGGAGGGGGCCATAAATAACAGGAAAATGCATTGCGCGCGCTATAATGACAAATCGTGCCAACCGTTCTGGCAATGATTGTATATACTACACTTATGGTCTCTTATGATGTGCATCATAATCCTAGAATGTTTATTATTATTACTGATATAACTATGCATCCACTGTGGGACATGTCTGCTTATATAAGACCTCAATAAACACCTTATTTTCCTGGATTTATTTATGAAGCGTGTAATTCTCTCGACTGGTATTCTGCTGGGTTCTCAATCACGCTTATGAAAATATCACTGTTCAAAACAAGACTTGAAAAAAACATAAGCTTTATTTCCATGTATATTTCTTAAATTCATTTTTGACAATAAAAGTACTACATCTAAGGGAACTGTGTGTGGTTCCTGATAGATTCTAGGATGCTTTGGTTAGGTTTTGAGAAGACAGTTTCCGTCGGCCCCGGGTCTTATTTCAAGTACAATCAATGAAGCTTTAAAATCTTCTATGAAACAGCAAAATATTCAACAAGAAATCTCCTCTAGATTTGTAAACGGTAATTCTATCTAATGTATAGAAAGAACAACAATAATCCTGAAGAAAAATGCTGAAAACTTACATCGAAATGTCATCTCTGATGGTGGACATTCTTGATCCATTGGACTGTGCTTTGCACGTGATAGCATTAACACGCCCAAAGGCATTTTGTCTGGACACGAATCAGAAAAAAAATCCCTAATCCTAGACTGGGCCACCACAGGTAGCCCAGTAACTATATACTAATTTTTGTGAGGTACTACCTCATTAAGTATTTTGTACATGGAAGCTCCAGGCTGGATCAACTTTTTATCCACAACTCAAGAGCAATCATGGCTAGTTGGCAATACTTCTGATGATAGAGAGTGTATAATAATTTTCTAAATCTTTCTTGTCCATGGATCGGATATTATTCCTTGCAGTCTTGAAGGCAAATGAGTAAGTGAATTTTTACTTTGAGCAATATCCTTTTTTTCCACTCAAAACTGTGATTTCATTTCAATTGCTGTTGAGCTTTGATTGACCTGCTTTATTTGCTCTTCAATTGCCAATTTAGTGTAGAACGGTTTGTGTTAACCACCTATTCATCTTTTCTTGTACCTGTTGATGCTGATGTTGATGCTTCATTCAAACTGACTTCAGATGCAAAAACGTAGTTCTCTCACTGACCCTGTGCAGTTTTGACTTGATTTCTGTTTATAAGGAGCCACTTTTGAATCACAATTTTGTCATTCATTTTAAGTTTGAGTTTTGAACATCTTTTTGTAGTTTCAAAACCTTAACTCCGAAGTACTATAAATACAACAATACATCTGATCTCCAATGAAGTGGATCAGGCCGTTTGAGTCATTTTGCGTTTCTAAGTAGAACTTTTTATTATTATTATGTAGATATACATCGACAGGCTGATTGATGAACTAGATCCTCGCTCAGATCTTAGATACCAAGGTAGGAAACAGTCATGTGAAAATATGTTGCCTCGATCTTGTCATCAATCTTAAGCTATTTTATCAGAATACCTGTCTTTGCATTCTTATATATACAAATTCCTATTGGTGTGATTTTCAGGTGGTGTGATTTTCAGATGGTCTGATCATCTGTGTTATTGGTTTAAAACCACCCAATTAAGGTGTTTCAAAGTAGTTGTTGACGCGCTACACCTCTCATTTTAAATTCGCGATTTAATGGACTTCTTCTCGTCAGATCAAAATATCCTTTAGACCAATTATCAAGCAAAGATTGAATTTTTGAATGATAGTAATTTTAAGTCAATCTGTGATTTTACAGCAAAGATATTCAATGATTGTTTAAATCAGTCTTTCTAAAATATCTCCCGTTTACGATGAGCTTTTGAAAAACGATAACATAGGCCTAAAACTTCACATTCATGCACACATACTTATAGTAAAATCAGAGAGTTTAAACAGAGCGATTTCGAGTACTAGACGCAAACATTTTTTATGCGTATTTTGCGTCGCAAAAACTAAGGTATAGCTTGTCATGCAAAAAAGAAATACTCGGCGCTCAAACATATGCGCCAAAATACTGAAAACACGTTGCTATATTGTTGTTCTTTCTCTCTGGTAAATTGCACTGGTTTAAGTGTTCATTTGGCGGAGTTATGATTTTTCTTCTGATAGTATGTGGGATTCACTAGCTGCGACAATTTTAACTTTCAAGCGGCGTAAGAGATATCTTTCAAGTCATCACTGTTTAGAGCCCAAAATCACGGATATACTTACTCAAAGTATCATAAAACACGCAGCAGAAATTTATTAAATTTGATATGTAAAGCAACATTTTAAAATTTCACTTGAATACAGTGCTTCAAACGCGCCGGAGTAGAATCAAACCCGTGTGTACAAATGCATATATGACGATGGCGTGATGCTTGCTGATTATGTCACGCTACATTCCTTCGCACCCATGTTACGATGCATTTGCATATAGTGCCTTTACACTTCTTTCGATGCAATGCCTGCAACTAAAAGTTCGAGAAGTAAGAAAAACCGTAGACTTGCTGCACGTTTGGCAAGAGAAAAAAAAAATGGGGGAGCCGCAACTAATTTTTCCAATTTCGAGTTTTGTGTGATCCTTTCAGTATATAGTTCCTAGTTCAAATAAAACCGCGGTATGCAAATGCGTCGTAACACGGGTGCGAAGAAATGTAGCGCGATATAATCAGCAAGCATCACGCCATCGTCATGCATTTGTACACACGGGTTTGATTCTACTCCGGCGCGTTTGAAGCACTGTATTCAAGTGAAATTTTAAAATGTTGCTTTACATAACAAATTTAATAAATTTCTGCAGCGTGTTTTATGATACTTTGAGTAAGTATATCCGTGATTTTGGGCTCTAAACAGTGATGACTTGAAGAGATATCTCTTACGCCGCTTGAAAGTTAAAATTGTCGCAGCTAGTGAATCCCACATACTATCAGAAGAAAAATCATAACTCCGCCAAATGAACACTTAAACCAGTGCAATTTACCAGAGAGAAAGAACAACAATATAGCAACGTGTTTTCAGTATTTTGGCGCATATGTTTGAGCGCCAAGTATTTCTTTTCTGCATGACAAGCTATACCTTAGTTTTTGCGACGCAAAATACGCATAAAAAATGTTTGCGTCTAGTACTCGAAATCGCTCTGTTTAAACTCTCTGATTTTACTATAAGTATGTGTGCATGAATGTGAAGTTTTAGGCCTATGTTATCGTTTTTCAAAAGCTCATCGTAAACGGGAGATATTTTAGAAAGACTGATTTAAACAATCATTGAATATCTTTGCTGTAAAATCACAGATTGACTTAAAATTACTATCATTCAAAAATTCAATCTTTGCTTGATAATTGGTCTAAAGGATATTTTGATCTGACGAGAAGAAGTCCAATAAATCGCGAATTTAAAATGAGAGGTGTAGCGCGTCAACAACTACTTTGAAACACCTTAAAACAGTTGAATGGGATTCGATTACTAGCGTGACTGCTAACACTGTGATCAAGACTTGTAAGCAGAAGAAAAATGTATTTTTCCAAAGTATACTAAGGGTATTATTGTTAGCAACAATAGTTTTTATGTTATCCCTTATTTTGAATGACTGGTGTAAAAAAGTGGGAGGCCTGGGGCCGAGATGTTGGAATTGATTATCTGGTTACCCCCCTCTAGGGGAGCTTTGCCATGAAAAATTTGAAAAGTAGGTAGCTTCATTTTTCAGCTCTTGGTTTTCATTTGCAAATTTTTAGCGGTAAGATTGTTTTATTTGCGTTCATTTTCATTCCACGCTATTTTTAACGTTTTCCTCTCGCTTTCTTCTGTCAAGAAAGCCGCTTGCCCATTGCGTTATAGACGCACTTGAGAAAATATAATTATCAATTAGACAACAGAAAGCCGCGCGCCCATGGCGTTATAGACGCACGAGAGAAAATATAAAGAACGGTTAACAAACGTAAGAGTGGCACGAGGCGTAGTTTGTTAAGAGTTCTTTATATTTTCTCAAGTGCGTCTATAACGCCATGGGCAAGCGGCTTTCTGTTGTCTAATTGATTTATAACAGAGCCTAGAACGTTAAAAATGAACCCGTGCAGCCCATGGGGAAATAGTTCATAGATTTTTCAGCCAATCAGAGCGCGCGTTATATGTGTCGCCATCTTAACGAACGATTTGAAAAAGACGATGACGAAGATAGTGCGCGCGCAGTGCAGCCCATGGGCAAATAGTTCATAGTTCAATAGCTTTCTGGCCAACTGGAGCGCGCGTAAGATTGTAGCTATGTTATAAAGAACTCTTAACAAACTAGAGTCGCACTCGGCTACGCCTCGTGCCACTCTTACGTTTGTCTCTGTATCTCGAAAATACTCGATTTGCGTCTTCATTTCGAGTACTTGGATCATCCTACTACTAGGATCATCCTGTCTCGCCGGTAGGAATATCCAAGGCACTGGGAATATGTTTCGGTCATGTAAATGGAAAAAGTAGAGACACTTCGCCAACTAGGATTAGGAACCGGCGAATTTTGGGGCCCCTGTGGTAGTTCGGGTGACCTTCATTCTTTGAACTCTGCTTCGGCTTTCTTCAGGTGATGAAAAATTGTCATGTAAACTAGAAGTAAAGTTGGTTCGCTTGCTAGGATGGTCGTTGTGCCATGTGAACACTCCCTTCAGGTAATTTTAAAAGAATTTTATTAGAGCCCGCCTTAGGGTTAGGAAAGGTCGTATGGGTTTCCTTTGTATATCACGTGATCACCTCATGGTCGTCCTCATGGTCACTTCTCGGGTCACGTTTGAATAAACAAACATGAGGCATGCTGAGTTACAGGGAAGAAGTCGAAAAAACAAGCTCTTTGAACGTCAAAGTTCACCCGTAAGTCTTTCAAATCTATTTAACTAATATAAGCTTATTGAATTAGTTGATATTAAAGTAAAATGTATTGAGCGCAGCGCTGTTTTTAAGATTACGGCTCGAATCTTAATGCACCCGACTGAGGTCTGTTTTGGTTGTATTTATGTTATGAACTCAAAAATAGACTTTTATTGACCAAATTGAAACTTCAATCAGGCATTGAATTCTGTAATAATTTAAAGAAGTGATTTTGCTTGTAGATTTGGAAAACTCCCGCGAGCGAGCCAGCGACGTGCCGCGCTTTGTTTACCGTTGGCCTTGTTTACAATGACCTCTTGAAATATGACGGTTTTGTGTACTAAACCGGGCTTTGGAGCTTTGAAACCGCAAGGGTCACAGTTTGATATATTCTGAACTGTAATATTATCTTCATTTTTTTAAGGAATCATTTTACAATATTGTGATGAAGGTCAAATGGACGCGAGGTATGCCTAGTGAATCACTGAAGTTATGTGCAAAAAAGATGTTGAAGTTGTAATGTTTCTTATACTTTGTGTTTCCATTTGGTTTATCAATCTCAATTTGCACCATTTTATTGGTTTATTGCAATGTTGTTCAAATAAAATTATGATTGTAAACAATTTGTTTTAAATGATGGTACAAAAGAACTATGATTGGGTGAAGGATATGTATCACTTTCTGATTGAAAACAGATTAATGGTCTTTTCACTTCACTTCCTATTCTTGACTTGATCTCTGTTCTCATTTAGACTGTACACTATGCTAAAGTCAGTGTACATGGTGTATAGCTCCCTGGCAAAGGCGATTAACACTGGAAAATTTCTCTTGAGAAAAAAATTTCAAGAGTGAAGAATAAATGATTTACCAGTGTTTTCTGTATTTTGGGTATGTTCTGAGTTTTGGTTTCCTGGACAATTGTTACTTGAAAGTTGCTCTCTTTGAGGTGATGGGAACAGACTATGTTACCTTGAAGAACATGCCCTCTCTCTCTCCTTATAGCATGAAGTCATTTGAATTTCATCAACTTGTCAATTTGAAAATGGAAGTATGAAATTTTGTTTCCCTTCTCATTGCATTAGCCTTTTTTGGTACTCTGGTAAACACAGCAGTGTGTAGGCATCACTGCTTCTTGGATTTTTTCCACAAAAATAAAATACAAATATGTAAAGCAAAACAAAAAGTTTTTAAAACTTTTTCCTTCTCCTTTAGTAGTGAACATAAATTGTTGTTGTAGCTTAGGAAGAGGCCTTTTGAGTCTCACTTTGTTGTTGCTCGTTACCAGGCCTGCCACCTATTTGTCCATTAATAAGAATAAAACAAATTTCTTTCTCATGTATGCTACTTAGATGAAGTGGCTGCTTGATTAATCTACACTGGTCACGGTGAAGCCATCCAGATTCCACTCTTGACTTTCAGTATTTATTAGAAGAATAATGTAGTGGTATAAATCTGAAGATTCAAATCAATCTTAACAGTAAACATAGTAATAAACTTAGTACATCTCCAAAGTATACTGTTCTCTTGAAACCATGAGAATCTAAAAACCTGCATGCACAAGTATAGCACAGTGAGCCCAAATGTTCATTTAAATGTGGTTGGAACATTGTCGGAACACTTAAACTAGGTCCTAACAGAATATCATTTTGGCACAGATAGGATCCTTTGTTGGGGTAATCCTTCAAATAGCTCGCTGATTGACCAAATTGGCTGCTTCGAATAGGCAGATACAATTCAAATGGACTTGGAACAGTGTCGCCAATGGCTTTCTTAAGGGCTGATCAGAAACTAATAAGGGGATTGAAAGGTGTAACCAGGTCCCATGCTCCAGAATATTCAAATTATGCAAATGAGGCAAAGGTGCTTTTTGACCATATTTTGAAAATGAAAGCTTCAACAAAAATATATTTTGTAGCTTTCATTTCTAATTTCTCGGTCATTATTAAAGTATATTTTTTATTTTTTATGACTTTGGACATCCTAAAGTGCAACTTTGTACTCTGAAAAGAAAGTTTACAATCAGCTCCAAATGTTGAGTTCTCAAGGCAAACAGTAAGTGGATTTACAAAGCATTTTATTGCTCTTTCAGCTACTTTAAACCTCATTCAGAACAAATAAATAAACAACATATTTAGTTTCTACTTAAGGTAGTTGCCCTGGCAGTTTTTTACCATCTCAGATGCATCTCAAATTTAATACAGAGGAAGTTTGTTAGGTATATTTTACTATTTTGGACTTTTTTCCCGGTTTTTAATCTTCAACTCTTAGTTTTCGAAGTTGTAAAGTAGGCCATTTTACCGGAAATAGAAATGCACAAGTCTTGTGACCGAGTGAGGAGACTGGGTAGGTTGCTAGGGAAAAGCTGTGTGGCTGCAATATTTTGATCAGCGGACTATCATTTTCCCACCTTTGCTCGGAATGGCGGCGCCACGACAAGAACGTGAAGAAGCTTTGTCAGAGTTTTCTGCTGAATTTGTCAGGAATGGGTAAGTTGTTTGTTACCAATGTTGCTGTAGTCTGAAGAAATGATGAACTCAGATAGTTAAATTTCATGATTGAAGGTACGGTCAAGCTCCACGAGGCCTGATCGACCTTTTAAGGTCGTATATAAATGGCGCTCGGCCGGGCGAATCTTCGGAGGACATGAGGAAAAGAATTTATAAAAGACTTTGGTGCATTATGTGGGTAAGCAAACACATTTTATTAGTATATCACTTGTTTGTGTCGAGATTGAATTCACTTTTGTCCATTAGTTTGGAAGTAAAATTGGTAAAGAGGAAGTTCACGAGGCTCAACCAACGTATGTATATCCGGCATCTCTGAAGCGCGTGGTGAGAGCAGTGCTCCCACACAAAGTAAAAGACTATTCAGATCCTACTGGATCAAAGGTAAGCTTTTTTTTACGACCTATGTTAGAGACAGAATGCATCTTTGACTTTGAAAACGGTTCCAGTGAAATGTTGGATCTAACTTGTGTCCAGAACGAGTAAGAAAAAGTTAACTTACCAAAAGTTTTGAAACCACTTTGTTGTACTCTAGTTTAAAACATTAGATTGTAACAAAATCAGTTCAATGCTATTCAGTGTTGGGTACACACACATTGCCAATTTTAGATTAGTACTACAATCAAAAGTTCACAAAATTTACTAGCAAGTAGAATTTTCATCACCCGTTCTGGCACATTGTCCAGCACTCAAGATCATCACTTTCTTATCTGTGCTTCTAAATACTGCCTGAATGTTCACACAATAGTCACAAGTATAGCAAAACTTTCAATGCCCATACCCTTACCACTCTGTTTATCTCCATTATCCCTAGGTATACCATGTGAATATTGGAGACCTTGCAAAGGCAAAATGGCCACCAAGCAAGAGATGATGATCAGACTGAATATATATATAATAATGTTGTTTCTGTTCTATCTTTATTCCTTTATATTTCCTTTTTTTTTTCATAAATGACACTGAGATATAGAATTGCTGTTTGTAAATATTTTTATTACTTTTCATTTTCTAATTTTGTATGCACATGTAAAAAAGTGAACACACCAAACTCATGGAAGATATATTGGTCTAGCACCATTTGTGGCTATTTTTAGAGTTTTTACCTGTGTGATTTGTCATACATTATGTATTAGTGAAATTACTCTATAATTAAAAAAGAGAAATGTATAAAAACCCAATTGTGTTCGGCTAATGGTCAATACAAATATAACATGCAAAGAAAAATTAACCACTGAAGCTGTACTATGGTGTTGAGTGGTTTGTATAACTATTTTATAATTACATATTATATATAGACCACCAAACTAAAATATCATCAAAATCATTCTCACTGTATGAGATTTCTATAAGTAGTCAATATAATTTGAGTGGAGCCCGAACCACTGCGATCTCAAAATACTTAGGATAAGAACAACACTCAAACCCATGACCTTATATACTGTCAATTGAAAACATTTGTATAGAGTGGTTTTCATAAACCCATGAAATAAAAACTAATAGTTACTTTGTAATAGTCAAATGAGAAAAGAAAACAATGGAATCAAGGTCTACCAACGTGTATTAGTTTAATATCTATTGCACGGGTTTATGAAAACCACTATTGCATCAAAAGCTGAGACTGAGCAGGTTTTTAGGATATTAGTTCATGATGAAATAATTATGCTTATGAACTTTATTTGAATTTGGCAACACTTGCCTGGCATCTATTGTCATCATTTTGAAATGAAGTTGATTATCACTCATTTTATCATTATCTAATATCCCATAAACCACTTCTGTTTTAGCTTTTAGGATCTATGATCTACCTTTTTCAAAACTTTTTTTAACTAGGTGTCTAACAGTTCAAATCTGTCTCTGGTCTTAGATTTAGTGAACATATATATTTATATGTAGGTAGAAATTAATTTATGTGCAAAAAATCATTGAAATGTTCAACTGTTTTTCTTGTTGAGTGGACATGAGCTGTGTGAGACCCGACGGTGTTCATTTGACCCACAACGACACTGCCGTCCACTGATTACAGTGACATCTCTTTCTGGAATGGACTCACCATCAACTGTATCCTGCTCTTCATCATCACTGGAATCATCTTCGTTACCATACGTGTGTACCACTGATTGCCGCTTGACCCATTTCCTTCTGGCCTCTTGATCCTCTGCTCTTGCTACTTTAAGCATGACCCTTTTTTGTTTTGCCTGATCTGTCTTCTTCTTATCTAGGTGCTTTCTCCTCTCGGCAACTGCTTCATGAAGTGCCTTGACAATTGCTGGTACCACAGGAAGGTTGAGCCTTTCATATAAATCAATGACCCAGCTGTATTTCGAGCCTCTAACATCATAGCACCACGTCATATTTCCCTGGCATAGGCCACAATTTGTCGAAGTGATGTAGTGCAACCTGAAGAAGTTAGGATAGTAAACATATAATTACCATTTGGCAACAGTTTGCATGATCTGAGACAATTTGAATGCAGTGTTCGAGCCAAGCCACGCCATTGCGCCATTCCAGTAAAGAATTAATTTGTCCCTCAAAAAATAGGGTAGAGGGTCAAATTGGCCCCTGTTAATTTTTTTTATTTTTGTCTTTGGAGTTCCTGTGGTGATATTTTACCTCTTGGGGTTCCCGCATGCGTTAGCTGTTTACAATCTCTAGGATCCCTAGCGAATTCACTCCAATTCAATGGGTAGATATTTCAAAAATTCTGTCACTGAATCGACTCAAAAAGCAGTAGAAAATTGTGATGATGATGATGAAAAACAGCAGAATGAAGATCCTAAAGATGGCAGGAAGGCCAAAAATGTACAAACATTTCAAGACAAATGGTGGCTCACTGAAGGAACACTCTTGGTCTTTTTTTTCTGTATTTCATTGATGAAACAAAACAAAAAGAAAATGTCCCTCATTAAGGCAGATTGACCCTCAAAAAAAGAAAGAAGAAAAAAAAAAAAAACCCTGGAGAAAGGATGACCCTGTGTTGAAAATTCTGGCTCAAACACTGTTGAATGCCCTATAATTTGTGGTCATTGCAGTACTGGTTGCCTTTATAAAAGAAAATTAATTACAAACCTGCAAAGACTCTGGCTTTTTGATCTGAAATGTGGTAAAACATTGAAGTGGGCTTCGCAAAGGTTTGATTGCCCCCTTCCCATCTCACGGTGAATGACACTGTCTGCATCAGCTGCACGCTTCTCACATTCTATTCTGTATTCCAGCCAGTGGTAATCACACTTTAGCACATTCTTGGTGTCATATGGAACTCCTTCACACTGCAGATTTCATCCTCGTCACACTTTTTGCATGAACACTGCTTTGCTGGATGGAACCCACATTTACCATCATTATCCCACTCATGAACATTCCTGCAATGATATTGTGAAAGAGCTCTCATGCGTCTAGCATACTCCTCTGGTTCAGTACACTGTTGTAGACAGCAGAAGTGGTTGATCCGGGCAGACTTAATGAAGGCATCAGATAGGCAGCCACATCCCTTCTTGTGTCTCTTGCATCCACACTTAGCATTAACAATTTCGGGAAACTTTTTCTTATATTTTTCAATCATTGTAGCACTGAATGACTTTCTCTTGGCAGCTTCTTTAAGATTATTTGTGTGGGCTCTCCCCACATGACCACCACATTTATAGACCTTTGCATTGGGATGATGCTCTAACACTGCATTTGCTGAACTTGAATCAGCATCTTGCCACACAACTTCTACTTTACACCCTTCATCCTTTGCTTCCTCATAGCATTCGCCAGCTAAAATTCCCTCCATCGACTTAGATGTACCCTCAAACAATTCATCTTCCACCACATCATCATTACCCCTCATACATTTATGCCCATACCACAACAACCCACCTGTCAAATAATTCTTGATAATAAATGACCCATTCTTACTAAAATAACCACGCGTCTGCCAAACACCATCTGACATCACAACTGCCTTCTTCCAACTACCCAAAACCTCATCACCAACATCCTTCATCCTCTGTTTCTCTTCATCACACATTTCATTTAGAATATCCGTTATCTCTGGATTTATGAGCTTGATAACCTCATAAAATCGGTTCTTTGAGATACAACTTATTCCCAAGCATTCTTTTAATGTTTTGTCAAAGGTGGAAAATCCATGGCCAGTTATAAAAAAGGCCACCACCAATGCCAGGCCTACAACAGTTCTTTTTGAACCTTCAATGAGTGCGGAGCCTTGAAAATTAATCTTGCGTTTACTGCACTGATTGCAGGTAAGCTTGGCATTCAACGATCCACCAAGACCAGTTGGCTGAACTTCCGTTATAATTAGAATTCCTGAGAGAGAATAAAAATAATGAATAAAAAGTACCCTTACTGAGAACACATGGCATTCAATTGAAAAGCAATGCTTTTTTTTTCTGTTTTGGTCAACAGCTGTTGGAGTGTTGGGGATAAATTATACCTTCATGAAGTGTTGCAGTATTAAATACTAAATAACAAACAAATAAATAACAGAAAGACAATCTTCAGTAAGTGTAAAGCTGTCAATTACCCATATGGACTTTGAGTGCATTTCATATGTCTGTGAAATAAGATCAAGTAATTTGTACCTATTTAGTTGCTATTTAGTTGTTATTTAGTTACTACCACTGAACCAGAACTTTCTTACAATAGCAATACAACTGGATGTGTAGAAAGTCTGTTTCAATGAAAGAAACAATGAAGGTTCATTTGAAGTAATAAAGTAATTAAAAGCTATTATACAAAGTCATTTGTCTCAATTCTCTTGTGTATTTGATGTCTCCAGAGTATTGCTATTATAAGAAAGGTCTGGTTCAATGCTAGTGACTAAATAGCAACTAAATAAGCACAAATAACTTTGATCTTATTTCAAAGACATGCACTCTATGTGCATTGATGGAAGTTTTACATCTACTGATGAGAAAGGTTGTTTCAAAAGAAACAAATACTCAGCAAATTTTAATGATACATTAGACCTGATTACCCCATTTTCAAAGTAACTTAATTTAGCTCATTTTCGCATAAAAGAAATGTTAGCCAAATAAAACAACACCATAAGTTACAAAAAAAAAACCCAAACATTCAGATGAGCTGTTTCTTATTATGTGTTTTCTTACCTTCGCAATTTGGCGAGGCACATTTAGATGTAGCATTTATTTGATTGACAAAATCAACTATTTGGCTTGATTCGCATACAAATAGCCTTCGTTCGACATCGACTTGAGGTTGAATGCAAGTGGTCACTTCAGTTTCGTCTTCAGAGAAGACAAAATCTGAGTCAGATTTCCCTTCCTCTTGACTTGAACTCGATGATGGTGGATCAAACAGACAGTGTTTCAGGTCTCTTGATACCAGCTCATCTTCAACTTGCTTCTGGGTTCGGTAAACTGTTTTACCAGGACTGGTATACTTTAATTTCTTGTTGCCATTACGTTCTTCTACGACCTCTTCATTCCACCGCACGGGAAGAACAAACTTTTGACGTGATCCAATCCCTTTGCCTCTTTTAATGGCCCCCGACTTTCCCTTTTCTCTCTGAAGTGCAGACCGCTCTCTTTTTGATAACTTTCTGGCCATTTTTGGTGGCATTTTAGATCTACATATCTAGCTTTTCAATTTGTTTTTCTTCGAACATGGGTGATATGTCTTTGCATGACGTGACGCATGCGCAGTTTTTCTATTTTGGGCAACACCTAGCAACGCCATCAAAAAATAAGCCCCAGGGGGATATAGTGCTCAAAAACATTCGATTTTATGCTCCAGCATGCATTCTGAACAGCGGATTACCATTCAATATGGCGAATTTTCGTATTCAGCAAGAATTGATGGTATTTTAAGTAAAAAAATAGACATTTCAATGTACAATCGATCTTTTTAAACAGTGAATGCTGGATTCTGTGGCTTTAACTACGAGATGAAATGTGATTTTTGAGTGAAACTTCGGTAAATCAATGGTAGCAGTACAACAAACAAATCTGTGCTTAGGGAACGTTATCCGATACATTTCTTGTAAGTATGATCAGAGAATGTATCGCTAATTATAAACCATATTAATAATTCACCAACTGAGTTCCCTAAACATAGTTTTTGTCTTTGTGTAATTATCAATAATATTGTTTGATTGCAACAATCGTATCTACTATATTCGGGGAATAAAATCGATTTTTCATGAAATTTGTACTTTTTCATTAATCCAATTAACACCTTCTGTTTGTTTGTAAAAATACAAAATGTGCAAAATTGAAATTTATGACAAACCAACTCTCTGTCATTGAGCTTATTTTTTTGTTCCACCTCATTCCTTTTCTCTAAATTTCTTCCAAAATGACATCATTTTTAGCAGGGCAACTACCTTAAGCACTTCTATTTATTTGAATTTTTTTAAATGACTGTCCGTTTACAAGTATAAAATCTATGTAAGATTACTTTGTATTCGAGGTTTCAATTCAAGTGCTTCCTTACCAGAAAATTACCTTGGCATTGGCTCCTCTTTACAGTTTAGTCAGTTACCTTGACCTAAAATTCTGTTTCGTTTGGAACATGATTTGATCACTATAAGCAGCTGGAAAATGAGCAAACATGTAGATGGGGAAATTGTGCTGCCATTGTTCTGCTAAAATAGTCACAAGATGTATACAGGAATGGTGGTGTGTACAGTTGTTGTCTGCACTGGAAAATCTGTCATGAACAGATTTGATACTTTTGCTTCAATCTTTCTGCAAAATGTGCACTGATGCTTGAATCTTTCAGCAGATGATCCAATACTTGTGGACCCAGTTGTTTTTCTTTACTTTCAGTCTGTTGATTATGCTTGATGCTGCAGTTGTAGATGAATAGCATGATGTATGCTGTCACTCTAAGAACTCTCTTCCACATGGAGAAATCTTCACACTTGATAGGAAGTTCTTTAGCTGTGACTGCTTGGACTAACGTTGGCTTCCTTCTTTCTTTGTTGACCTCCATCATATCTGCTATACCCTGTTTTGTTGGGCATTGATCCTCAGTCTCTTGTAGAAATTGCAGCCATCTTCCATGTAGTTCCTTAGTTGTTATTCGTTTGGTCAGGTCATCTGCTACGTTTAACTGGTGTTGCTCTCACTACTAGGCAATAGTATGTGAAAATTATGTGAAAAGTATGTGAAAAGTATAAACATGTGAAAAAGTATGTGAAAAACACCTGTGAAAAAGTTGGAAAATTTCACATACGTGTGAAATTTTCTTCCTTTAAGAAGTACTATGTGAAACTGGATGTGAAAAATTTCATTCATTTTCACATACATGTGAAACACCCCAACTGCTGCTTGTGCCATGTGAAAAATACATGTGAAAATGTTATACTTACTTCACATGCATGTGAAACATTTCCTATCTTGTCAATGACATGTGAAAACATGTGTGAAAAATATTATACATGTGAAACGATGTTTCACAAGCAAAACAACTATAATTTTCACATGCATGAGAAACAAAACAGTTATGTGAAAGTATTGTATATCTGAGCAACATATCCATTTCACATCCCAATCCCAATATGAGCTAAATAGCTAGTTAAATAGAGCAATGTTTCTTCAACTACACTTAATTTAATGCTATAATTCATATCAAATGTCTCTGAAATCGTATAAATTATGCTATGAAAGGATATATATATGCGAAGTTGTACTATCCATACATGAATCAATCACTCCCTTTACAGTAATACAACTGCAGTCATAAATTACAGTCATCTGCAAACTTATCAATATGGACTACCACAAGCAAGCATTATAGCTAAACATTTTGTTTGACAAATCTTTGTCGAATTATTTTGCCAACATCGAGTAGCCAAATAATGTCATTCTGTTTGTCATCATGGCCAACTACTAGAGGCTTTGAAACTAAATTTAAACTTACAGTCTTCTTTTGTGAAGATGATTGCAGATTAATAGTGTACAGCCCATCTTCAGTAATATTATAAGGAAATGTGGTCAATGTCACAAACACATGATGGACTTTAAACAATTCAAAAGTAAAAAAGTACTCAATCATTCCAACTTCAAATTCATCGTGTTCAAAAACACAGACACAGTTATTTGCTTTCCAAGTGAAAGAGCGTGACGTGTCATTGCACTTGTCTTGAAAAGAAAGCCTTTTTGTTACATGTTGCTCATCTAATTCAACTTTTAATTGAGCCTTGACATGCTTTTGCTCATCATCAGTTGGCTTATAACCACCGACTTCCTCATTCTGAACTCCTCTAGTGTGTCTGTGTTCATCGTCTGTGACTGAAGGTCTTGAGATTTCTATGCATTCTGACATCTTCATGAACTGGACCCAATCAAATAACTAAAGATATAAATATTGCAATAAAATTTATCAATATAATTGAAGAGACTTAATGATAAAGACCTAAACAGGCAAGGGTCGATTGTGCAGCAATAAGCATTATTGAAGTATTTGAAAATCATATTATTTACCCTATATGTTTCCATGACATTAACTTCAGGATGTCGTCTGTTTTTTACCCTCTGACATATCCAGCTATTAAATCTTTCATAGACGTACATCCACCAGCTGTGCACTGGCCCTTGCACTTTGATGCCGTCAACAATGTGATGCAAAATATGTAAGCTGATTGTCTGAAAGTGAAATGAAAGAGTATATAATTAATATGCTAGTTATATATACACATGTAAATATGTATATATATATATATACTTTTATTGCAACTATGAATGCTGAGACCATGTATTTTGCAATGGCAACATAATAATGACATAATTAATTTCCATCATCTAACTAGCTGGACAAATTAAGTTTTCAATTTGTTATTGCCTGGTATTGAAGCCTAGTGTAAAATATAGAAACAACCCATGCTCTGACAGTAATGATGCTGTTAGTATTATTTTATTGCTGTCTCCTTCTCCTGACCCCACCATCCAATGTTAATGTAAAAGAGGTATATGTATTCATAGCTAATTAAGTAACACTATCACTGGGCCTCGATCTGCCTCTGTATCTGAATATCTCTATAATGATCAACTTTAATTAGTGGACAGGGGAGGGGTACATATTTAAATATGATACAGTGAGCATGAGGACACATCAGCATTTGACACAGACTGTTAAATTGAAAGAATGTCTCGTGTGCTGTCTATTATCAGCTGTAAATTTTTACATTTTATCCCACAAAATTCACTGCAATACCCTATAAAGAATATATTGATGAAATTCCTGCAAATAGATACTTCTGTTTACCTGAATAGAAATAGGAAAATCCCTTTCTATCTCTGCACATAGGATGTCAACGTCAATTTTGAGGCCTTCCAATGTCCTTCCATCTTGCACCTCATCACATATGTGACTCAGCACATCTAGGAGATGAAAGAATGTGGTCCTTTGTCTTTTTCCAAAACAATCCCTCAAGCAAAACTTTAGAATTCCATCAACAGCAAGCTGTAAGGAATAGCAGCATTAAATAACAGATTAAAGTGAAACAAACAAAATGAGCTTCATCAAAGGGTGTTTTCTATTTAGTGAAACCAACGGGCCAGAATGGCCTGATTTCTTAGGACTGATTCCACAGCCAGAGCTAAGTAGGAATTGATATGTACCATTTGAGAACTGGCCATTCTGGAAAGGAAAACACCCTAAGTTTCAAAACACCTCATGAATTTGAGTGCATGACTTTAAATTTAAGTCCCTTCGGATGTTCACATTTTGGATCCTTCAATTATCTTTACTAAATATGTTAATCTATATATATGATTTGTGAAGAAAGGACGAGGACTCCAGCCATATCCAGTTGGTACAACAATCCTTTTAACACGTTCATCTGCCATCTTGAGTTGAGATTTGGTCAGAAGAAATGGTGGGCCTATAATCATCATCAAAAACATTCTTACTACCATTTTCGTTCAAGCATTAAGCGCGAAACAAATTTCGTGTTTGTTTATGTTTGAAATGAGACGTTGTCTGGTGCCACACCAACGTTTTTGATCGTGCATTTCAGAGTTTTCACTTGCAGAATGAAAGGTTTTGACAGGTCTATAATTAGGATTGGACGTGGGAAACTACATCTTTTTCCTTTATTTCATATTTTGATTCATTTGTTTCATTAAAAATGACAAAAATATGAAATGATGAGGAAAAATGTAGTTTCCAACCTTCACAGCTAATAACAGACCTGAAAAAAAGCTTTAATTCTGCCAAAGAAAAACTCTAACAAACACGATCATAAACGTGGGTGCAGCACCAGACAACGTCTCCTTCAAAACGTAAATAAACGCAAAATTTGTTTTGTAGTTAATGCTTGAACGAAAATAGTAGTATTGTGACCTTCAACTGTACACAGCACATGCACACAATATATACAACCTCATGCAATGTACATAAATTTGGGTTTAAAAGAGTGTAGAGTGTAAACATATTTGTAATACTATAACAGTAAACTGCACAATTTCATGCAAATTAGCACTCTTGTTTTCTATTGTTGAAATAGCACAAGTTTGGAAATAGATGTACATTCCAATTCACCTTCACTGTGGTCAAGCCCATCCACCAAACAGCAACATTTTTTTATTTTTTTGTAAAATAATAATGAACAAATGCTATTGTAAAAAATACCTTGTTCACTGTCCAAGGAGCCTTTGAATCTCCCCAAAGCAATTTCTGATTCCTTGACTTTGGCACTATACCCTTTGCCAGTAAAAAGATCAAAGAATGCAGTTATAACATTCTTAATATTGTGCATGACTTCAGGAAAATTTTGTTTTGGCCTGTCATTGTTTGGGAGGAGCATGAAACAGTTCACGCCTTTGGAACCGGTGGCTTTCATGATGTTTGCTGCTTGACTTTGGTTCTTTGCCTTGTTATAAGCCACAGCATTCCACAACAGATCATCATTGGTGGTGTTCTGAGGAGCAGTTCTGTTCTCTACTCTTCCACTTGGAAAATCTCGAGGATTCTTACGACGCAACTCATGATTACTTGGCAGGAAACGCCTGTTTTCTAAAAACACTACTTTGTCCAGGACTTTGTCTTTGTATCCTGTAATTTGGAACAAAAAAATGAATGGATTAAATAAATAAAACTACCTGTTTCTAGCTGAAACTTAAATGCTTCAAGGCATGAAGTGAGATATAACTAACTGTGGGGTTGCAGGCTTAATACTTGAAAGAGATTATAATTATTATGTTTTCTGGTCCTGCTTAACTTCAGAATACCTGGACACTTTTTTGAATAACAATGGATCTTTTGTATTTTTGCATTGTTTTCAAAGAGTGCTGTTCTAGAATACATTATGTTGGATGGCTGTTCTGAAGTTACTCCACAATTTCATGTGACACATGAATCCCCTGGACAACCAAAACCAGTGTCTGATAATCAAGAAATAGGACATACATAACAATATTTTGAAGATGTATATACTTTGTGTAAAGAGCTTACCTCTCAAGTCACACCACATGCACGCCTGCAATGCATTGGGTCCTGCAGCATTAAATGCTTTGGCACATCCAGGGTAATCAAGAACAAAATTTAACAAAGATGATTGAAATTCAAATGACTCTCTTTTATAGGCATCATAGAACTTTTCCCCATTTAGCTTTAACAGCTCATCTACAACAATTTCAAGGTAAGGATCCAGGTTGTGCGGTTCTCCACCTCCATCTTGTGCGGGAACAATACCAACAAGCATTATATTTCCAAAATAAGAACGCACACTCCTTGGCAAATTTAAATTGCTCAACATAATGGGCCACATTGAGTGTGAGACTTTGTTATTGCTGAAAGGATTCACCCCATCAGTGGACAGCTGGAGTTGTACTGTTCGAGTATCACTATTCTCTTCAAATGCCTTAAACCACGACGGACTATCGTGAATATCTGTCATGATGTTGCTTCTTGTTTCAACATGATTCTGCAAAACTTCTGATATTTTGGCATTTCCATACATCCGCTTCCAACGGGGACCCAAAGGATAGTATTCAAACTTCCTGCGAGGCTGCTTTTTGCTTGAATATCGACTTTCGCCACACAAGGGACATGCATCCAGTTTTGAGTAGTCGTATCTGTTACTTTTACGAAAGACAACACAGTCATTTACACAAACATGGTAATGTTCCAAAGGCAAAAGAAATGGCTTAACAAATTTCACTGCTTCCAAGTAGGATTCAGGTAGATTGTTTGGGGATGGCAGTAAGGTCTTGTTTAACATCAACATGCTTGAGAGCGCAGTTTTGCTCACCGCAGGAAACTCTGTAAACCACGCAAAGTACCCAGCCAGGGCTTGAAGAACGGTTACCTCACAGCCATCATATAGTTTGAGTTTGGCATATTCACTCGAATAATCATCGTCGTCTTCAGAGGAAGAACACATTGGTGAGGGTTCACTAAGATTATCATTGTTGTCTTCATCGAGGGAGTCACAGTCTGAGTCTGAAAGTTCCGCGATTTCGTCCACTAAATTTATACCATCTTGTTCTACCAAAGATTCATCGGATGTAGAATGTCGAGGATTTTGCTCTTTTTCTTTACTAGTAACAGGAACCGACTCTATGGAGGAGTCACTACAAGACGATGCAAGCTGAGTTTTCGAATCAGAAGGTCCCGCGACGACGGTTTCTTCATCAGAGGAAGAACTGGACAATTTCCTATCATACCAGCCAAAAACTTTCAAATGCCGCTCCACTACTCTACCAGATTGAGTTTTTTTCCCTTTACACATACCACATTGACAAATACGCTTAGCATTTTTCTTTAAACTAACATGTTGTTTCGAGAACGGCATGATGACTGTTATGACCTGGATTTGTTCGTTGTAAGAAAAGCATCATGGGTAATCATGAGCCTATACACGTGCTCAATCCTAATATGGTCATGAGTCCAAGGTTCACTGAAATACGATCACCATTTGTAAACAAACCAAGGAAAAGGCGCGCAAATTTGAGAGGACTTTACTCTTCACTATCGCCGATCAAGATTATATTGTGCTTAGATTTGGTAGTTCACTTTAGTAGTATTCAGTATTATTTTAGAAATGAGTAGCGAAGAAGCTCTCTTAAAGGCTTTAAAACAAAACCCAACTCTGCTACAGAAGTTAGCTGGATTGATCGATACAAACATAGCAAAGAAGTCAAGTGATTCAGACACCGAAGATGAGACCGAACCCGGGAGTGAAACAACCTCATCAGAAAAGCCCATGCCTGCTTGTCCCAAAAACACTTTCAACAAGGAAAATTACAGTGCAGAGGAACTGCTTTCTCAAAGGGCTAAAGGGACTAAAGCAACCGATGCCCAGCAAAAATTCCGGGTACGTAGCATATGTTAGTTAAGCTTAAGTTTAATTTAAATTGTCTCACAAAATATGTTATAATTTCAACAATCTTTAATTCAATTCTTCTCGTAATTTGTAACAATTACTATAATACATTTCTTGATCGATTTATTACCTACTCTTACATATAAATTTTAGCTTGTTGTTTGGCAGTTGTGCACGTGTAAATATGCCCGTTCACTTGCATGATCGTCCGCCATTTTGGATTGGGAAGTAGCGCGCCAAAAATGGTATCAGACTTTTGGATGCCTTTTTTCTTCTCAAATGGTTCTCAAGCTTTCGCACGCTGATCATGAATGCTTTATTTTATAACAGTAATTAGAAATGGTGGACGACATTGTGATCATAAACTGGCGTAGCTATAAGCCATTTTCAGTTACGGTTCAATTCGATTGATATGTAAGCTTATATGATTTTCACGATCACATGTATCTTGTTACAATTTTCAGTATGTTCTGAGGGAAACAGCTAAAGTTACAAATATATGGGAAGACCCTCCATTATTGAGGAACATTCCCATCAAGACAATGGAAAAATTTGAAGCAAAAGTATGTTCATTATATCATATACAGTTATTCTTAGTCTGTGAACAGGCAAGGGGGTTATGTTAGGGAGGGCAATGAGAGGATTCCCTCTCCTGTTCCCTTACCTCCTACCCCCATTCAGACTTATGTGGTAAATAAATATATTTGTATGTATTAGCTATATGAGGTGCTGATCAAAATTCAAAATATAATTCAACAGACCTAATTTAGTCATAACTGTGAGACATAACTATGTGATTTATTGATCATTTATTACTGATTTCTTAAAGATGATTAAAGAGCTGCCACAGTTAGAAAACAAGAAGAGAGAGGTTCGCAAAAAGTTATCAGAAAGCTTGGTATACAGGCAGAACCAACTCAATAATACCAAATATTGGGAACGCTGTAATAAGGTAATATAAACAACCTCCTGTTTGTGGAGGGAGCAAGCTATAGCCTGCAGAAGCAAGCAAGCAATGCAAGGAAGTATCTTAATATAAGAAAATATACAAATTCAAATATAACGTGTACTCAAAAACTAAAGGCATAAGCTTAAAGATATACTTTTCCTCTGATGTAAACCAGAAACCAATAATTACCTGGGCTTGGGGGTTGTTATACTGTTTTATAGTTAATTAATTTACAAATATTTTTGTCAGCCATGCTTGAGGATGTATATTAATATTACATTATTAATTAGCTTAAGAAGTACCAAGGCCTAAAATGTGAACGAAAAGCAGAATCACAACCACCAAAAACTGTCCAACATATTGTGAGTGAAAAATTACAGTGCAGTGATGAGGAAGACACTGGCTTCAACTTTGACAGTGGGTAAGTATAATCACTTATAATAATTATCTATAAAACATTTGTCAGTTAAAAATGTCAACTTAGCTAAATTAAAAAAAATGTTTCATTTGTAAGTCCAGGGGGAAATGTCCTTTATTCTATGTTAAGACTCAAAGATGAGAGTTCAGAGAAAATGTGCAGATTCTAAAAAATATTTTAGAATAAGTAGACAGATTGTATAACTAGACTATTGTTCTTGATAGGGACGTGCTTTACATGATGCATGGGGCCACCAAAGTTGGTATGGCCTCCTATATCCGACACTCGAAAGTGAATGGTAAGTGACCTATATGTATACACCTATTTCAAATAAGGTTGTCAGAGCTAAAAAATAAAGGCGATGGAGATAGATCATTCTACTATATATTCATGGTTGGGTTTTCTATTTGTTTGTATTAGGAAAGTCCACAATCAGACATTCATATCTAATGTACTGAGCAAAACAAATGGAATAAAGAACCCAATTTTTAAAACTGTTTGATTGCTTTGGAGCTTGAATGACCTATTGCCTATCACCTTTAGCTCTGACAATCTTGACAAGGAAACATTAATTAAATCAAAAAAATGTAAACAAAATGTCAACAACTGATGATTAATTAGCTTAATAGCTAAAAATGTTGTTTTTTTAATTCTCAACAGATGAATTTGTAAGGCTTGTTCTCCAAAGAAGGTATGAAGGCCATGAAAAGATCAAGCTTCAGCAGCCTAATAAGGCAAATGTTCTTGGTGATATCAATGTAAGTTTTTTCCTTAGTCTTTGAATACAGTCTTGATGCACAGTTTTTCATTCTCAAGACATCTGTAATATGCAATTTCTGGAATCCAGGCCTCCATGAATACTGAATTTTTCATCTAATATATAGCAATGTTTTTGAATGAAGTAAGAAATTATCTGCCAATGCCTACATAAAACTAGGATTATAACATTAAGCCTATAGCTAACTTATGACCTCATATGTACCCATATGTACATCTCAGAGCTTATACCTGATGAATTATAGTAATCATAACATTACTTATATTTCCTAGATTGGAGAACAGCTGTATTGGCCTGAGAACCAGTTGTTGTTGACAAAAAAGAAGGATGGTCCACCAATTGCAAGTACCTCTACCAATGATAATAGCCTGACTAATTATAATGGCATAACTAATAATGCACCTGAAATTAATAATAATGACCAGAAAAATAATGCTTCAGATAATACCTGTACAAATCCAACTAAAAAGCACACTGCCACTAAAACTATAAATAAGAAAAAAGCTAACCTGGCACCCAGCCCTGACTTCTACAAAACGCCTTGCAACAACCAGGCCAAATCAGGTACCTCATGTAGAAAAACCAAACACAAGGGCTATGTATATATTGTGGAAGATACAACAAAATCTCACCATAGTAATGAGCAGGAACCTGTTCCACCGCCAAAAAGGCCCAGGAAAGCCAACAGGAACCTTGATTTTGCATACAATTAACTATCTAGATTTAGCCCAGTTTTCACTAGTGACTTATTAAGCAACATATATGCAGACTCAATAGTGTTCTATCATTAGCAGTAACTAGGTATCCTCAGGGACCCTGGGTATCAGGGGGAGGGGTAAGACGGAAAGGGCATATCTCCTATGGTATATTTGAGCACCCTAATTATAAACTTGTCTCCTCCCCTGGTGCCCTGGTCGCTCAGGATGCTAGTAAGGTTTAATTTTTGATAAATGCCAATTCTGACGTTAATTTTATATTATATTGAGTATTTTTATTTATATATATTGCTTATTCTATATTTCCATTTTAAATTCTACATATTTTATATAAATTGAATTCTATATGCTGAAATTGTTCAGATATTCCAAAGATATTTGGCACTTTAATTTGTTATAAAGAATATTTATGCATTTCATGATTTTTAGGGCTCATTTTAAAATCATGCCCATGATATAATTAATATAAGGTTCAGTTCCAGACTGGCCTGTTACAATGTCTTGATAGCTAATTAATAATCAATTGATTTTTTTTAATTGACTTGTATTAAAATTTACATCAATCAGCATATACATCTAGTTTCATGCATCTGCAAGGGGGATTTTTCCTTCATAATAATATTTATATACTGTTTCAGTTCTAAATTTAAATACCAAATGAACTTTATAATCAAATGATAAAATTGAATACATTTAATGATATATATATATACATATATGTATATTATTTGTGATCACATGTGAAAGGGGAATGTTTTTTATATTTTTATTTATAAATTATATATAGCTGATTTTATCCAACAAAATATAATATTACTATGAATTTCAGAATGAGATAATTATGTTCCCAATCATGAAATTTATGATAGTTTATTTATTATACCAAATATAAATATACATACATATATATCCGATGATCAAATTTTATATTTAAATTTTATATTTTATCATGCCAAATATATATCAAATGATCTATATTTTTATATTAATAAATTGGTGGCTGATTTTTATTAAAGTCATATTATAAGCTTAAATTTGTTTCTCCTTTAATTTATGGATTTGTTTTAATTAATTATATCAAATTATATTCTAAAATATTAACACTTTTCACATGTAAAAACATTTGAAAAACATTTTTCACATAGTAAAATGTGAAAATTCTGATTCACATGTGAAAAAAAAAAAAGACTTTTCACGTGTTTTTCCATGTGAAAAATAAATGTTAATCTTTTTATAAGAATACATGTGAAAAGTCTTTTTTTCACATGAAAAAACATGTGAAGTCTTTTTTTTCACATGTTTGAAGCATGTTTTCACATGAAAGGATGTTTTTTTCACATTATTTCAGGTAAAAAATGTTTATATCTGAAGCTAACTTTTCACAGGTTTTTCTTAAAATTTCACATGGTTTACATAGTGTGAAAAAGACCCACCGTTTCACACATTTTTTTCATGTTTTTTTCACATGTTCATGTGAAAAATACATGTGAAACAAATGTGAACAGTGTGTGAAATTTCCAATGCTTTTCACATGCATTTCACACACATTTCACATACATTTAGATAGTAGTGTCTGTCCTTTCTAGCTTTTTCAGGACTTGAACATAGTTGTTTGGCAGAAGATTTGAATCTCTTTTCCAGGGATAGCTCATCAACCATTTGTCTCCATCCAGTTTACATGATTTCTCTATCAAGTCTAACTCCATCCTTTCTTCAAGTAACATGATTTCTCTATCAAGTCTAACTCTATTCTTTCTTCAGGTAACAGTTCAGCTTCTTTGCACATATATGACTGCACAGCAACTCCCATTGCTTCCATCTTCCAGAATCAATTAGACCAATTGGGCTTGAAAGACATAAAGTTAGAACTTGCTTTGGTTTTTTAATTGATTGTTCTGCAATCACTTGCAACCAGACCATTCTTTACTTTTGTCTACCCTACATGACAACTTGGATAGTTAATGCAAATGAGAACATCAGTTGGTCCAGTTTTTCTTCCAACTTTGGTGATGTATGTCCTCATGTTCTTGCCTTTAGGCTCCATTGACTCTGCCAGGTCACTTCTTATCATTGACAAGTTTGTAGTAACACAGTACTGGTGTGTTTGTAACTGTGCCCAGGGTTCGTACAAGCCTTGAAAGTCCTTGAAAATGCTTGAATTCAAAAATAAAAATTCAAGGCCTTGAAAGTGCTTGAATAACAAAGTTGGTGCTTGAATGTACTTGAATGTTCAGCTCTTGAAATTACGATAAATGTTATGAATTTTCCATTGGTATTCTTTGGAAATTCAGCTTTGTTCTCATGATTTTTATGGAAATATAGAACGAAAAAAACTCGAACAGAAACGCGAAATATAGAAATTTTAAGTTGGGATACCTGTGTTCTATTATCACGTGAGTTTTTAGTCATGCGTAGTAGATATTGCCAATACAAAGCTTGTCATTTCTCAGAATTCAAAATGGACCAAGCTGCATTTCCCCTACCAGATGTTGTTCTTTTGGAGATATTTAAACATTTAACAGTTTTTGAGAGGATAGCTGTTGTCACCTTGGTCTGCAAAAAGTGGCATCAATTGATTCACTGTGCAAATTTATGGAATATTGTCGATTTTAATTGGAGGCGATCAGTCACCCTAAAGACATTACAGGATTTTGTGTTTCCAGGGACACATTCTGTACTGCTGAACGAATGTTGCTTCTTGAATTGGGATGATATTAAAATCGTTTTAAAGAGGTGCAGATGCTTAGAAGAATTGACTTTGTCTTACATAAGCTTCAACGGAACTTGTGCCATATGTTTAACTGATCTAAATATACGATTCTTGCGCTACCTTGATGTGAGTAATTGCGTACTAGCTGACTCTCTATATGAACTGGTCGCATCAACTTGTGAAGTCTTGAACATATTTCTTCTCCAGTGTTCAACAGGTATATCAGAAAATACTTTTAAAGACTCACAATTCAAACAGCACAGAAATATATAAGTAGTAGATGTAGCTCATGTACCAGAAGCTCTATCTTTGTCATGCATTTTAGAAATGCTCAAATACAATAATAACACTGTCTTGCTGGACATTCGTGGTCACCAGTTAATGGATCATGAGATCGAATTCATTGCCACAGCTATGGCCCAGAGAGAATTGTAGAAGTTGAGGACTATTGTCATCTGTTATACTGAAAATCTTCTTTTCAGATATGTTTGCTTGTATTGTTTGAATTATCCTAATAAAAGCGAAATATTTAGTTAAACAAACTCTTATAATTTCAACGATGACAAATTTGGGGTTTCTGTGTAAGGTTATGACGTGCATAGCCTGGGGAGAGTAGCTGGGACAAAATGGCGTCACTTTGAGCTTCGACAGGTCGTGTCCATTTACATAAGAATAAACCAATGGGGAAGTGTAAATTTAATGATGCGTGGTTGGTAAAGGATTGTTGGCGCCCTTGGCTGCTTAAGGTATCGCAAGATATTTTTTGGCGCGATGTCGTGTCTGTATGAAATCTTTTAGTATTTCAAGCATGGGAGAGTCTGCTTTAAAGAGTCATTCCAAGTCAGCAGGACATATCAAAGCCTTAAAAAATCTGGAAGCATGTATGTGTTTACTTATTGTTATTGTCTATAATGTTGTTGAGATATAAATATTTGAAGTAAAGATTAATTCCTTTCAAATTTTCTCATCGAAATATTAAATTAAGGTTTAATTAAGCTAATAAGCTTATTCTTGGCTAACCAATGCTATATTTATTTCATTATTGTATTAATCTGTACATATATTTATCTTTTATATTATATTTACTATAAAATTTATCATTGCTAATCAATGGTCATATTTATGGATATCATTGATTAAAGCCATTTATTATTATTATTATTATTATGATTACTATATTTACATTTTCAGCATCATCAATAAGCAGTTTTGCTCCAGAAACGACACATCTTCATCAAATCCAACTCAAGAGACCTCTACAGCTCAGACAAATTCAGGCCAAAGTAAACTGCAATCAACTTTAGTTTCCTTCGTAAATAAGGATGAAACGTTAAAAGCAGAAATTTTATGGTGCTTAAAGATGTCTGCTTCGCATTGGTCCTACCATTCTTCTCAAAACAATAGTATGTAATTTTTGCTTTTATATAGATTGTATATAAGGATACTGACTGACTTGTAACTTTTTTAGGCAGTCTATTCGAAAGAATGTTTCCTGATAGTGCTATTGCCAAGGCATTTCAATGTGGTGAAAAGAAAGTCTCTTACTTGACAAATTTTGGTCTTGCTCCATATTTCCACCATTGCCTCACAGAGAGTATAACAGAAAGCGAAGATGGCTATGTTTTGCTATTTGATGAAAGCTTGAATCACAAAAATCAGAAAAAACAGCTTGATGCATATGTCAGGTTTTGTAATACGGAGAGTGTGGAAACAAGGTACTTTGGATCAGAGTTTATGGGACATGCCACAGCTGATGATCTTATAAGACAATTTGAATAATGTAACAAACACACCTCCTAGAAGAGGAGTACTTCAAGTATCAATGGATGGGCCCAGCAGTGAACTGGAAATTTTTCAGAGCATTTGAAGAAAACATGGCTCTTGAAAATAACATAAATCTTATCAACATAGGCAGTTATGGACTACATATCATCCATGGTGCATATAAAAGAGGGATTAAGTCAACAAGCTGGGCACTAGCTGACACTTTAACTAGCTTTTACAACCTTTTTAAAAATTCCTCCAGCACAAAGAGATGACTTAGAGCAGCTTTTGGCTGAAGTTTCCATGTATGCGTTTGAAATTGTGTAAGACACGATGGGTAGAGAACAGCAATGTTTTGCAGAGAGCCTTGGTATTCCTGCCACATCTAAAAGGATTTGTGAAAGCTGTTGATGAAAAGAAAATTCCAAAACCAGACTGTAGGTCATATGAAATAACCAAGGCAGCATGCAGAGATATATAGATTGAAGCAAATGAAGTCACGCCTTTCCTTTTACGTTACCAGACAGATCAGCCAATGGTTCCATTCCTATCTACAGATGTTTTCAACCTGCTAAAAAGCCTCTTATCAGTATTTTGAAAAGACGAAACATATTCAGGCTTTGACAATAGCTGAAAAAAATGGCAAGGTTTGATGTAAATGACACATCAGTACATCAAAGTGGAGCGCAGTAAGCTTGACATTGGTTTTAGCACCGAAAGGGCTTTGCGTAGATCACAAGCAAGTGACCTACAAAAGATGGAGTTTCGTTTAAGCTGCAAGATTTGTCTAATTGCTATTTGTACAAAGATTTTAGAGAAATCACCTCTCAAATACCCTTTTACTCGCCACGCAGCATGTTTTGATCCACGAAGAATGACAACTTCACCAAGTAACTGTAAAAAGCAACTTCAAAGGCTACTTGGTTGTCTTGTGGACTTCAAACGTATTCAAGAGAATGAATGTGATAATATTAAGTGGCAATACAATAGCTTCATGAATGAAGTTGTAGCATCTAACAGATCGAAGTTCAAAGACTATGATATCAGCAAGGAGCGTTTAGATGTCTTTTACTATAGCTTATGTGGTAATCAAAACTATGCAAAAATTTGGAAAATAGTGAAATTAGTATTGTTAATTTCACATGGTCAAGCTTCAGTTGAGAGAGGGTTTTCAATCAATCGATATGTAGAAGTAGAAAACCTCTCTGAAAAAGGCTATGTATCACAAAGGGTTATTTGTGATCACATTTGCTCAGTTGGTGGCATTGAAAATGTTGCTTTAAATAAGGAGCTTTTAAAGTCAGCAGCATCCTCAAGATCTCGTTATGAGTATTATCTCAGAGAACAACAGAAGCAAAAAACAGAAATAGAGGCAAACAAAAAACGCAAGCGACTAATTGTTGATCAAGCTAGTCTCGAAGACAGTTGGAGGAAGTTCTCACTAGAAGCAAACAGAAAAGGAAAGCTGGAAATTCTCTCTGCAGCAAATGCCTTGTGGGCTAAAGCTGAGAGCAAAAAACATAAGATCAAAGCAGTTGAGGATGAGATTAAGAAGAAGAGGTCACAGCTAAAAGCCATTTGAAATTATCTAGAAACCAAAAACACTTTTATATATTATAAGTTCATGTTTTTCTATTGTGTTATTGTCATTATTTTTTACAGAGCTTGTACTAAATATACATTAAATATAACAAATATCAAAACAAAAGAACGATTAAAGTTGTACTAAAACATTTCCAAAAATATTTGTTTCAAAAATATTTTTGAAACAGTGTCTTGAAAGTGCTTGAAAAGTCCTTGAATTTGAACATCCTTTTCTTGTACGAACCCTGGTGCCCTTTAACTTGTCAAAAACGCTTTCCAGGGCCTAGCCCCAGATCCATTTGACCCCATCCTGCATCAAGTCCCTTAACGGATTCATGATGTCCAAGAGATTTGGGAGAAATTTGGCCAGATACTGCACTAGACCAAGAGCCTCTGAACTCCAGCTTTGTCTGAGGGTATTGGCATTTCGACTATTGCTCAAACTTTTACAGGGTCTACTTGCAGTCCTGTATCTGTTGCCATGTGACCGATAAAGAGAACTTCCAATTTCCTGAGTTTTATCTTTTTGGCATTCAGACACGTTCCTTTCTGCACACCTGTCAAGGAAAACCAGAAGCTTCTTGTTGTGGTCCCATGTGGCCTTCTTGTACGTGGCCCCATAGCCCACATTGAGGAAATCATCAGCAACTACCTTGATACCGGACAGACCCTCAGCTAACTCGTGCATCTTTCTTTGGAAGACTTCAGGTGTGGAAGAGATTTGCACTTCCATCAGCACCAACCAAAGGGTGTTTGGAAGGTTGTAAAGTATGTTGACTCATCCAATTTTATGTGCTAAAATCCATTTCTCATGTGTACCAGGTTCCTCTGTGTAGATGTGTTGCAATGTCTTCAATGGTCGTTAATTCTCCCAAAGAATGGCGCAATTTAGGTCTTGCTGGTCCAGGCAGATGTGTAACTTGCCATTCTTTTTGGTCATGGCTACAATGCAACTGATCTATTCTGTGGTCAATGGAACGGTGACTTCTTGTTTGACAAAGTCTTCCGATGCTTAATTAAGTTTGGGTCGAAGGGCCACTGCGACTTATTGGAGGCATGTTGTACTGGTTGGACTGTCGGGGAGAGCCATATCATGTATTCCCCATCCAGTTGTCCAACCCCTTCCCTAAACACATTTGGAAACTTGGAGATCAACTCTTTTTTGGAGACAGCTGTGTGTGGGTCTTACTGAGTACACAGGTCCACATCCAACATCGGGTTTGTTGAGATGGTTGTCTTTATACTGGATGATGTTTGCAGGCCTTAAGACCAAGAATTGGATGGATGCCTAGGCACAATACAATGCCACGTTGGTTTCCAAGACACTTTTACTACATGAAAGCAAGGGTACCACAGGGTGCCCAAAAACAGATACAAATATGAAATACAATACAGTAATACTACAGTACTGAGTCCCTCTGTTAGCTGGTCTGGTTGCACTTGCAGTTGCTATTAGACACCCCAGGATTTACAGTGGAATTTACATTAGTTTAGTTTTGACCATTCTGATTTGGAATTGGGTAGAGGTGAATAATAACTAAATATTACAAAGTATGAACCAATGTACTGTGCTATTACAAAACAACAAGCAACAAGTTGAAATATGATATGTACAAAATCAACTAACCCCAGTTAAACATTAAACTCTATTTACAAACTTGATAGTACCATTTAAGTAGGAGGAGGAGAAGCAGCAGCAGCAGCAGTAGTAGTGTCAGTTAATATGACTTGGTTTTTGTGTATTTATTTCATGTTCAAACTACAAGATTTTACTTTTATTGCATTTTCTCAATTAAACTCCAGGACATTAAAAAAACAGGTTCAAATAAACTGGAAGTCTACAGGGCTTAGTTATAAATTTTCCCAGTGACTTATGAACAAAATACTAATATTAATAGTATTCATAGTAATGTAGATTTTCTGTTGTGCAATAATGATCTCTACCAAATTGCATTTCAAACATCTATAACACTTTTACAAAATACAATATATTTGTTGCTCTATTCTAAATAATTAAAAGTAGTGGATTTTTGCTTTAAAATGTTCCCTTAAATATTTATTATGGTTCATCAATTGATGATACAAATTGTGAAATATGTCAAAATGTGACTACAAAGTACTTCGGTCATAGTATGTACTGATATCTTTTTATATAAAAAAAAGTGCAGTGCTCAGTTGACAAATTTTAAATACAATAGATGTCAACCTTTGCTAACCATGGTACTCTATTAAATTCAAAATGTCCTTGTCTCATCGGTGGAAGACAGTGCAATTGAAAGTTAAGTTTAAAATGTAAAACTAATCAAAATTACACAACACTATAGCTAACACTCCCATCACCTCAAAACGTTATGAAAGTTAAATATCATTGAAAGTGAATTTAAATAGGTACAATAGCTTTTTATGAATTAAGATAATAGTTTTACAACTACACCTATTTTCATCTATGTTTGACCAAGCTATGATGGTCTATGACAATTTTTTAATTGAAACTTGGTAAAAGGTTATAAGGTATGTGCAACTTCACTTACTGCCCTTCATGTAATCGTGGCTATGAGTGATCTATTTTAAAATTTATCATTTGGTTTGTTAATGAAATGAGAAACAGCAAAAATTCAAAACTGCCATTTCTCATAATTCCCACCAACATCAATCTGGCATCCAGTCTGGTGCATCATCATCTTGCTTCTCCTTGTGAATCCTGTAATATATCAAATATCAATATAAGTAAGAATGAAAAAGGATAAATTGTGCTCTGTTCACTATGTACATTCCATTTACCAACAGTATATCTGTCTTCATTGTGCAACTTCACTTACTGCCTTTCATGTAATTGTGACTATGAGTGATCTATTTTTAAAATTTATCATTACAAACCTGTCTTCATTAAGAGATTCATTGATGTCTAAGTTACCCTTTCCAGATGTATCTTCTTTGTGACCTTTTGAGTAGAGAAAAGTTAGTTAAAAGCTATTCCATGTTTCTGTCAAAAAATATTTAAGATGAAATGTTACTTGTGGAGATCATTAAGTATTTCCTTTTAGGACGTCAAAAACGGAAAATTACCATTGGTGCGTTCATAATTTGTGTTTTCACAACGCCTTGGTTACTGTTGCTCTGTCCAATAAGCTATCAAATGTTATCTGAATTAAGCACTAAAAAAGTGGGATTGCATACTATTACATATCCGTGGTTTATTAGTCTGAATCTATTTCTCAACAATGAATAACATTTTTTAACTCAAGTCAGTCTCTCATTTTCCTTCTTAAGGTAGTTCTGGGGTCTTAGATTTCATCAATGAATTTCCTTTAAAATTCTGTCATTTGAAGATAATTGTTTTGCAATTCAAAAACCGAGAAAAAAAGAGGGGGTCACCATATTGGTTTCTGAGCTATACGATGTTGTAAAAGGTGGTATTTTCAATGATTTTTACGTAATCCATGTGGTCTGAAGAACGTGATTAAAATTTTTCCGAGAAACGCCTTGACCATCTCAAAAGAGAGATGTGAGGTTTATCTAGCAGTTGTAATCGTATGTATTGTTTGATGAGTTGCAAACACGATTAAAAGGGCATTCTAGAATCAAATTCCTACCAATTACGCTCTCCGAAATCGTGTACAGACTGTAATAATGTGGAAAATTATGACAATCCAATCAATGAAGTTGTATTTATATTTTTTAAATAAAAAAAAATGGTAAGTACTCTCTTGAATTAAAAGAAAAAACAGGGAATCACCATATTATTTAAAGAGTTAGAAAAGCACAAAAGAGAAAACACATCGAAAACGAACACCAAATATAACCCATTTTAGCGATTTTCTCGTCGGCTTTTTCGATGGATAAGATTAACTAAATTTAAAAGTTTCAGGTTAAATAAATACCTACATTACATAGTGTACAAGATTTCTTGATTCAAGTTTTTCCGATATTTGGATGACAAAATATAATTTTTCTCTACTAAACTTTGAGTTTCTACATTTTCAATCACTCTCTTACTAGTGCCCAGACTCCCCACGGTAATACCAATGCTCTCTAATAAAACTGCACGTGCTCGAATGCACACGGGAAATGCGCAGTAGCAAGGGTCTGGAACTACCTTAAGCAAAGATTTCTCACTTTGAAATGTCTTTTTTTTTAATAAGATTGGATTCAAGTTGAGTGAGTTACCTTTATTAATTAGAGTGTTGTCCTCTTCAGTGCCTACTGTCACTGTGCATTCCTCTTGATCCTGTAGTAGAGATAAATGCATGTCACTGTGCAATTTTTAGAATCATGTGGAAAGGTGTAAATAATTGACAGGGGATTAAAGTGCCTATAAAGTCTAGCCAGAAATAATTTCTCTGAAAAGAACAAAAATGTTTTGAAAAGTGGGTCTTTCAATTTCTGTCAACCAGGAAAAAGCGCTGCAAAGTTGGAGAAAATTCACATTTTTGGACATCCTGTGGAAAAATTTTGAGAACCCTGGGAGACTGAGACCCAGGAATAAAGTTTAATTTAGATGCTACAAGCTCTTAATACCTTAGTATATTGTTGTTGGTATACACTATATTTAAATTCTGCTACAAATTGTACTACTTTGATATAACTATTTTCAGCTCCTTCTTTGAGTCTAAATGCCATGATTCCAGACATTACATCACAATGTGCCTTGCATTATGTCACAATGTCAAAGTTTATGATCAACCAAATGCGGATTTTTGTGGCTACAGCCTTGAAGAGGCGAAGCTACTTAGTCATTGGGTTGTAATGGTGTCCACAAAAAGCGTAACACCACAGGAAATCCAATAATGAACTTCGGGACCAATCATTGATCGACTTCAAACTAGTAGACAATGATCGATAATGATAAACAAAGGACACTTTGAAATAAAATAATTTCAATTCAGTGTTAAAGTAAACTACCACCTGAGTCTGTCAAGAAAACAACAACAAAAAGGTGTGTTGAGTTTACCACTGAATGAATGCCATGCGCCCAACAGATACAAGTTCATGAAGATTCTCTTCTGTCAATCGACTAATTACTTGAGGCAAAAATTTGCTGTGGAAATTCTTACAATCAAGAATTAAGGTAGTTCGGGACTCATGAATTTTTACGATAAACTTGCCTTCAAAATTCCTACAAAGAAAGAGGGGCATAGGAGGAAATAAAATGTAAAATAAAAATGGGGAGTCACCGAGGTCACTCTTGAGATATGAGGGGGGAGATGTGGGGTGTTAGGTGATCTTTTTACGAAAAATGGCCTCGCGATATCTGGTCAAATTATAAGAATTTTGGAACAACCAAATGTATTCAAAAGCAAGCAAAATTATAGCCTGGGGTGCAGAAAAATACTAGGAACTAAGTTGTTGCCGAACAATTTGCAAAGAAGCGAAAAATCAACAATAATATGCGAAAAATGGCCTTCCAGAATACACGTTTTTGGAGGATCAGACAGAAAAATGATAAATTTACTCAAAATCGAAACGATAGAGGTTTTTTTTTTTTTATTTATACGAAAAGTTTATAAAATTATGAGCATAAATTATTCATAAAATCAGGGGGTCACCGTTTTGTTTAAAGAGTTAGAGAAGAACAAAGGGTAAAAATCTTCGAAAACGAACTAAAAAAATCAGCCATTTTAGCGTTGTTCTCTGCTCCTTTTCGACTCATAAAAATTCGCTAAGTTTTATAGTTCGAACTTTTTCTCCTACTTTACACGGTGCACAACATGTTTTGATAAATTTGTTTGCAGAATCTGGTCGATAAAGTACTATTTTTCTTCACCAAAAAACGAATTTCTTCGGTTTTCAATCGCTGACTCACTAGTGCCCAGACTTCCCAACGGACAAGCGAATGTTCTTTAATAAAATGCGCGCGGAGACGCGCAGTAGCAAGGGTCCCGAACTACCTTAAAACAAGTACAAATTCATCTTTAAAAGAGTTAACATAAAAAAAGTCAAAGAAATAATTTATGTGACGTTTTTCCATAAATTATGCCATATGCAGCATAACTTTGCTCACGAGACTTCAAAGCTGTGACCGACAGTGAACGAAAATCCTGCTTTATTTAAAGCCTAAGATATTCTTTTGGTAGCATATCGTTAAAACTAACTAAATAAATGAGATAAGCACTGGTGTTTTGGCTCAATTTTCTATGTAAAGGAATATCTCTATATACCTGTTTTATGTTCTAATCGTCTGTTTGTTTACCAAATTAGAAGTGACTCAACCGATTGTGTTTTGAACGCTTTTATGTCGGGTGTTTAGTAAGTTGTTTAGTGGCTGTGAATGTTTAATTACATTTTGTTACATCATCTTCTACAAAAAAAATTGTTTTTGGCATTTGTTTGACTTTTATGCTTCTGGAGTTACAGCAAATTCACAACAAAAATTTATTTTCAAAAAAGCAACCTAAATGGTCATCTAAGTGCTCAATAGTCTGATGTAAGAAATTACAGTAAATAGCCAGTAGCTTGTACTCTATAATGGATTAGATTCAGAGTGTGTAAAAATCCTCTCTACTTTCCCTCCCCCTCCCCCTCCCCCTTCCCCCACCTCATTTCTCCCCCCTCTCCTTTAGGCTGTTGATATGATGTAAGTGTAATTATTTTTCTTTTCGATATTCCCGAATAATCGTTTCTAGTCTGCATTAAATGGAGACATAAGCTTGGCAATCATTGGACTGTACTAATCTCACTATTAGTATAGGTGGGCTCGTGCAATTTTGATACTCTTTGAAAAACACACTCGTGCAAATTAATTCCAAATTGAACTCGAAACCGTATATGTTTACCTTTTAATAATATACATGAAAAAATTTGAGAAAATAATCTCAAGAAGACAACTTTCAGCGCACGCTCGTTAAGATGCCATGGCGTCAGTGGCTCGCGCAAGTCATCAAAAATTGATTAACTGACAACCAGATCCTCATAGTTTTTGCCATTTTTTTCAAACAAACTACTTAAATGAATGAAAACCTCCATATTTGCACTGTTGGTTATGTTTTACATTAGCAGTATAAGGAAAAATTGATCTTAATGCGACTTTGAAATTATAAATTCAAATGTAATTTGCAGTGTAAACACCGGCTAAAAACAACATGGAGAGAACAAAAACAATATGGAGATAAAAGCTTACTAGCCTTACTCTAAGACTTACCAGGTCTAAGCCAATCAGAATCTCATATTTTCAGACGCTTTTGACTGCAGTAACATTACTGTAAACTATCCAATCACACGTGAGCGGAGTGGTAAGAATTACCGAGACCAGTAATGTTACCATTCACAAGCGCCACATGTTAACGAAATCGTGTTGAAATGAGTCCAAAAATTTCACAAAAAAGGCTTATGGCATTTAGTTGACGAAAAAAGGATAGAACTAGGCCGTTATTTCCCATGTTTGACACAAAATATTTCTTTATTTTGAGTTTGGCCTTGTCACTTGCCATTTCCGCTTACCTCAAACATTTGACAGATCAGTTCAGAGTCACGAGAAAATTACGATTGATGCATGATTTTACAAGACCTAAAAATCATCGCTAACTTCAAAATCTATTCAATAAAGGTCTATTTTTGTCCCCAGACTTTACAGAAAAATCACACATCGCTTCAAGTAAACTAGTATTAGACCTGAATCTACCTACATTCACCTTCGCGCCATTTTTTCGCGGAATTTTGGTCACTACGACATACATCCAAAACGGAATTCAAAGAAAAGTTCCAAAAATTACTAAAAGCGCGATTACTTAATCAGACTACTGTGATTATTAATTTCTACAGGAATAAGTCCAGGTCTGTTGATAACTCGGCTCCCTTCAAGTAATTGTAAACGCTGTACTTTATAAAAATTCACGGGAAGTCTTTTTTACAAACTGAAAACACTCATTCAATACAAGGATTTACTTTGGTGTAGGAATTTCAAATTCCTAAAAGTTTTAGGCGAGATTTTAACTGATCTACCTCGTTCATTCATGTTCATTGCAGTCCTTGTTGCACACGTGGATCCTGGAGCAACTTCTATTTCTTGCACTGTCAAAATCTCCAGCAGTGTCAAAGCGATGTCCGTTCTTCCTTTTTCCATTTCAGTGATGTCTTTTCTTCTACAGGCACAAGAAAAACATCCAGTGAAAGAGAGATGTGTCCCTGGTAGACCACCGAGTATCATTTTGATCATTCACAACGCAAGTAAAGGAGATCTACTATAGCTAGCCGCGATGTAGTAAGACTTACTGCTTACGTAATCAGATCAGGATATCGGATTTCACACAACACACGGGCCACTCAAAACTACTGTATAATGCTAGCTAGACATGCCGTGTACAAATTTTATTTATTGCTTTGTTGCTTTATTGATCCGAGTATTCAAGTTTAAGCTAGAAAATATTTCTTAACTTTGTCGTTTGGCGATTTTCCAGCCAGACAAAAGAACGAGACTTCACGCTCCATCAATCAGTAACATTACCAAATGTATTACGGTCGCACTCCTTGGAGTGCAAATCAGAGATGTTTTCAACTCCACTTTCTTCCACCAAAAATATACATAATTGCTTTACTGAAAAAAGCAAAAGCCTTTAATCTTTTATAATCGCGAGTTGGCTGCTGTTTATATATGTAAGGTTACAAAATTGTACAAGAATTAACTTTTCAGTCGTTCCGCGCCTTCCCAGTAAGACCGATAACATTACTGGACAAAGTGCGGGCTTTGAAAAAAACAGTGTATTTAATAGATAAATTCGTCTACGTACTGTGATTGACTTCAACGGTTTCGCATTGGTGATCAAGAACTAACAGTATTTATCATCTCATCTCAACAACACTTGGAGTAACGTTACTGGGTTTGGTAATGCTTACTCGAAAGATGTTTTCCTATTGGACACTTGGTGGTAACATTACCAACCATTCGTCTGTAAGCCCGATAAACAAGTTACTAACAGTCTCAGTTACTATCCGCTTATAAAGAATCAGTGAGTTAGTTTTAAAAAAAAAATATTGAGAGTCTACAGTACCGTGTCTGTGTAAAGTCTTATTAATATCTGTTGTGAAATCTACATGTTTTAAAATGCATCGTCTGTCCCTTAATTATGCTTGGAAATATATCCTTCTTATTTTTGATTTTTTTTAACAAACCGTTGAAGTCAATCACAGTACGTAGACGAATTTATCTATTAAATACACTGATTTTTTCAAAGCCCGCACTTTGTCCAGTAATGTTATCGGTCTTACTGGGAAGGCGCGGAACGACTGAAAAGTTAATTCTTGTACAATTTTGTAACCTTACATATATAAACAGCAGCCAACTCGCGATTATAAAAGATTAAAGGCTTTTGCTTTTTTCAGTAAAGCAATTATGTATATTTTTGGTGGAAGAAAGTGGAGTTGAAAACATCTCTGATTTGCACTCCAAGGAGTGCGACCGTAATACATTTGGTAATGTTACTGATTGATGGAGCGTGAAGTCTCGTTCTTTTGTCTGGCTGGAAAATCGCCAAACGACAAAGTTAAGAAATATTTTCTAGCTTAAACTCGAATACTCGGATCAATAAAACAACAAAGCAATAAATAAAATTTGTACACGGCATGTCTAGCTAGCATTATACAGTAGTTTTGAGTGGCCCGTGTGTTGTGTGAAATCCGATATCCTGATCTGATTACGTAAGCAGTAAGTTTTACTACATCGCGGCTAGCTATAGTAGATCTCCTTTACTTGCGTTGTGAATGATCAAAATGATACTCGGTGGTCTACCAGGGACACATCTCTCTTTCACTGGATGTTTTTCTTGTGCCTGTAGAAGAAAAGACATCATTGAAATGGAAAAAGGAAGAACGGACATCGCTTTGACACTGCTGGAGATTTTGACAGTGCAAGAAATAGAAGGTTGCTCCAGGATCCACGTGTGCAACAAGGACTGCAATGAACATGAATTAGCGAGGTAGATCAGTTAAAATCTCGCCTAAAACTTTTAGGAATTTGAAATTCCTACACCAAAGTAAATCCTTGTATTGAATGAGTGTTTTCAGTTTGTAAAAAAGACTTCCCGTGAATTTTTATAAAGTACAACGTTTACAATTACTTGAAGGGAGCCGAGTTATCAACAGACCTGGACTTATTCCTGTAGAAATTAATAATCACAGTAGTCTAATTAAGTAATCGCGCTTTTAGTAATTTTTGGAACTTTTCTTTGAATTCCGTTTTGGATGTATGTCGTAGTGACCAAAATACCGCGAAAAAATGGCGCGAAGGTGAATGTAGGTAGATTCAGGTCTAATACTAGTTTACTTGAAGCGATGTGTGATTTTTCTGTAAAGTCTGGGGACAAAAATAGACCTTTATTGAATAGATTTTGAAGTTAGCGATGATTTTTAGGTCTTGTAAAAGCATGCATCAATCGTAATTTTCTCGTGACACTGAACTGATCTGTCAAATGTTTGAGGTAAGCGGAAATGGCAAGTGACAAGGCCAAACTCAAAATAAAGAAATATTTTGTGTCAAACATGGGAAATAACGGCCTAGTTCTATCCTTTTTTCGTCAACTAAATGCCATAAGCCTTTTTTGTGAAATTTTTGGACTCATTTCAACACGATTTCGTTAACATGTGGCGCTTGTGAATGGTAACATTACTGGTCTCGGTAATTCTTACCACTCCGCTCACGTGTGATTGGATAGTTTACAGTAATGTTACTGCAGTCAAAAGCGTCTGAAAATATGAGATTCTGATTGGCTTAGACCTGGTAAGTCTTAGAGTAAGGCTAGTAAGCTTTTATCTCCATATTGTTTTTGTTCTCTCCATGTTGTTTTTAGCCGGTGTTTGTATTACAGCTCTTCTGCACTGTGTTACACTTGAACTGCACTGTTCGCGACCAATCAGAATCGGTAATTTTTTCATGTATATTATTGTCAATATTATTGGCTCAACTTTTGTTAGTTATTTCTTTTAGTTTCCTTTCTTCCTGACAATATTTAACTCCTTTTTAACTCGTGGATTGCAAATCCACAAGTTATTGTGAGGGGTTGAATATGCAAATGAGTCAGCTTAGTACTTCATGTATGACAACATGAAATGGCACTATTCAATCTATCTATTGTCTAACTAGAATGTTGCATACATAAGGTAGTAACCTATTGTGTCACTCACTCACTCACTCACTCACTTTCCTGTAAACTTCCGGTCTGTGAAATTTTACTTCCGGCTTATTCCCAATAATAGGATACGGTGATAACTTCTGTTATAATATAATAATATTGCAGGCTCGTAACATGATATATGGGATCAAGCTCCAAATTATGGCCAGGATCAGGGATCAGAGGCTAGGGCTCAGGGATCAAATGGGTGGGATCAAGGATCAAGGACATTGGATCAGGATCAGGGATCAGCTCAGTTTTTTGCACCAAGGATCAGGGATCAAAATTTTCTAAAAAATATGAGCTCAGGAATCAAAATTTTCGTAAAAGCCAGGATCATTCAAGACGAAAATATACCATGTTTAATACGAGCCTGGTATAGCAGCCTAATGTAACTGAACATAATGAATGTAATGTAACTGTTTTAGATTTGTGTACAAAGCATTAATTTTTAGGAACACGGTCTAAGCTCGGTAAAAACTGCTCGGTAATACAAGCCAATTTAACATGTCGACCCTCGACATTATACCTCGTGGTCTACATGTACACGGGTCTACACTCCGGGAAGATAGGCGGCAAAAATGCCTATAAATCTGAATAGATAATTTCTTATTCCTTGTCACATTTTGTACTGAACTACTCTCAGCTCCCTCTGCAGTTGGAATTCGTCATCTCCAAGTTGAGCTGTTCGATTCTCGGATGTGAAAACAATCGAGCGTTGTAGTCGCTGTCTTCAAACAACAAACATCGTCGCAAGTCCAATTTCAAAAATCGTCACCAGTCCAATATCAACGAGCCATCCAAGCATTTAGTGTTTGTACTCTATCAGCACAAGAGTAAATGTTGAAATAAAAAGCGAACGAAATCATATTTGAGTAGGAACTGCCGCCTGCCGAAAAAGTAAACTCACTGTGCCGAACCGCTACTGCCCCGCTGGCCGAAACGGCATCAAAAAGGCGTATTAAGTTTAAGTTTGGTGGCTATCATGAGTACTTTTATGGAGTAATTTATTTTATTCATAGTGATATTTGGTTCATGGAGAAACTTCTTTCATAATTTGTACATATTTAACAGATGTAAGGAGGTTACAAATGTAAATTAGCAATATATATAACAAAATATCATCTTTAAACAGTGAATTGCTCATTAGGTCAATCGGTTTGTTGCTGGCTCTAATTCCACGGGTCGTGGGTTCGACTCCCGGGTGTTACATACAATTTTTTGTCTTTTTTGTCTTTTTTATCTTTTTTCTTTGCCTCATTATCTTTTACTTTTGTTCTTTCGTACTCAAGTCTATTATTTTTTGCTAAAAAAATTACATTAGCTCATATTATTAATGATTATCCAACTGACTCTCTAAAAATTCCTTTAAATGCTTTACAGGTGGGCCCAAACTTAATGTTTAAATTTGTGAGAGCAGTGATCTATCATTTAAAAAAATATGTATTGCTTTAATTGATCTATAATTTTGCCTTCAAAAAAACCTCATTATTTAACTAAAATTAAACTAATTTAACTAAAGGGGACAATCCACGAGTTACTTCGCCATTGGCGGATTGATTAATATGATATGTGCCAATAACTGTGTCATTTTAAGGGTCACTACAATATAGAATATTTGCATTTACCAGTTCAAGTTGAGTTGGTACTTCATCTTGATTATCTGTCTGGCTTCGCTCATTTGACTTGCTTTCCCTACTGATTCCTTGAACAGTTAAGGATATGTCCTTCTCTTTTTCTTCTTCCTCTTTTCTTTGGTGATCCTCTTCTTTTTTTCGGATATAATTTTCTCTTCTTTGGCAATCCTCTTCTCTTTTTTGGATATCTTCTTCTCTTCCTTGGCAGTCCTGTTCCCTTTTAAGGATATCTTCTTCCATTCTTTGGCAGTCCTGTTCCCTTTTCAGGATATCTTCTTCTCTTCTTTGACAGTCCTGTTCCCTTTTGAAGATATCTTCCTCTCTTCTTCGGCAATCTGCTTCCCTTTTAATATCTTCTGCTTCTCTTCTTCGGTAATCCTGTTCCCTTTCACGGATATCTTCTGCTTGTCTTCTTCGACGATCCTCTTCCCTTCTCTGGTTATCCTCTGCAAGTCTCTCTCTTTGTAGCCTTTCTCTTAAATCATTTGCATACTCAATTGCTACCTACATTAAAACACAAAGGAATAGTTCTTACATATGACCACTGATTCAACACTGACAATTGAACTGGCATTGCATCAAAATTGAAGGAAAAACAAACTTTACCAGGAATTGCTCATATATCAGATTTCTCTGATATCTTCTGTGTACAGGATGTGGCTGCTGGGTATCCTGTATAAAAGATTGTGATTACTTATAAGAATATTGGGGAAAATTATAATACATAATAATAATATAGCTAATATACATACTCAAGCAAAAGCAAAGTTGAAAATTCAAGTGTTTTTGTGGATCCATGGATTTGTATAAAATTATAAAATGATTGAAGAAATTTCTTTCATGTATTTTGTTTGCATGTATTACAAAAGTAATAGTCCAATCAGCCTTAATTAGTAATCTCTGCATTTTCAGCATCATTGGTTGAGCACAGTTTTGTCCATCATATCAGGAATGTTATTTTACATATCAATGTCCTCAAATTTATCGAACCTGGACAGGAAAGTGATCTTCTTCATCTGTTTCGTCATTCTGAAGGAGGTACAGAAATATAAATTAATTTAAATGGAAGTTGTTTTAGTAACATGGATCAATAAATTTGTATAAAATTATAAAATGATATCAAATCAAGAAAATATGAAGAAATTTCTTTCATGTATTTTGTTTGCATGTATTGCAAAACTAATAGTCCAATCAGCCTTAATTAGTAATCTCTGCATTTTCAGCATCATTGGTTGAGCACAGTTTTGTCCATCATATCAGGAATGTTATTTTACATATCAATGTCCTCAAATTTATCGAACCTGGACAGGAAAGTGATCTTCTTCATCTGTTTCGTCATTCTGAAGGAGGTACAGAAATATAAATTAATTTGAATGGAAGTTGTTTTAGTAACATTTTCAGTAAGAGGACACAAGACAAATGTCCAATATTTTACTGGACAACATGTAAGATTACAAACATTAAAGCCTACAACAAAAATATCACCAACTAGTGCTAAATCATGCTAATCCTATTGTATTTTAACTAGTAAGTGCGTTTTAGATCAAAATAGTGAAAAGTAATGGACAATTAGTATTTTATGCTTTATTGTGACATTATGTGACAATTTAAAACTCAGTGCAAAACTTTTAAATAATATTTTCTGGTTTTCTCACCTCAACTGGATTTCCAGTCTCTCTGCATTCCTGCCCTTGAAAAAGACTCTTTTTTGTAAAACGAAAATGAGTTTTAAACATTTAATTGAGCAAATACATTGTTACATATGAAAGCAAATATATTCCACAAATATGACTTGTAGTTAATTGTGGACCTTTACCTGGATAATGAAAACCCAGCCAATAAGGAAAGGTGAAATATAATCCTGCTTCTGTTAAGATAAAAGAGATAATGAAACAATTCTTTTTACATTTTTGAAAGTATGGAGCACAATGTCTAGTGGATAAGTTGGCAGGACTGATTAGTTTTACAACCATTTTTAACCTAGCACCAAACAAGTATTGTACATATTATTATGACTGACTGGCATTGGCTTGCCAGTAAGTTCATCAGTCCTTGTAAAAACTACAACTTCAAAAATTAAACAATCATAAAGCATTTCCAATACATTAAAAAAGGTTGAAACTCAGCAAAAACACTAAAGTAAAGATGCTGTTTTTCTGCAAATAGCCTGCGTAGCAGCTCTTTGGGGTAAGAGGAAGGGGAGGGGAGGGGGAAGGAGGGAAAGGGGAGGGGGAGGGGAACTGGGAGGAGAGGAGGGAAGGGAGAGCCTGCAGCCAAACCCCCTCGCTTTTCCGATACTGCCCACTTGAGGGATCAAATTTCCTTGACCAATCAGAAATGACCGGAAGTGAAAGATGAGCTACTATTTGTCAAACTCACTTGTAGTTCTGGCGCTTTTGCCAATGACATTTTTATGGTTATTTGTGTAATGCTTTAGTTTATTAATGCTTTCAACCCCTAAAAGCCTGCAGCTAGAGGACCAAAACCAAGACCTGAGAGTGTAAACGATTTTTGTCGAATTTGCAAACTAAATTTAAGGATTTCAAGAAGTTCTTCGGAGAATCTTTTCAAGCCGTCTGAGAGAAAGGAATGCAAAGGGCTGACCTCTCACCTACAGATAAAATACACATTGTAAACATTTTTACCGTAGATTTATATGTACGTTAACTGTAAACTTAAGTTATTTAGGCTATAGTAAAATATTACAGTTTGCTAGCTTTTGCCCGACCACGTTTCAATGGTGTGAGTCTCGTCAACAACGATGCACGATAGTTGCTTTTGAAGTTCACTGGTGTTCTTCTTTAACTCACTTGTAAACTCGCTTACCAAAGCTTCCTCAGCAGAGCTAAAGAGGATTTGAAATTTACAATCCTTGATTTCATCAGCTTTTAGAGCAGAAAGTTCGACACTAGATATCCCCAAATTATTCAGATGTGAAATTTGGTCTTTAATGATGCTCGTCAAAAGAGCAATGACCATGACAACAGCACTGTCCTTAATCTGTGCGAAGGCTTGATAAATCCTGCTTCTTCCGAAACCTGTAGGTAAAATCGCAAGGACGTCTTTACCAGCCAAGAGAGACTTCACAGCATGTTATTGTTCTTGTTTAAGATCAAAATTTAAAAGCTTCATATTCTTCTCCAACGTAAACGCCGCCATCTTGAACTCTGACTGTCCATCAAACATATCAACCTCTCAACGCTATCGATTTCGACCAATAGAAATACGTGGGCGCTGGTGCCTGCGAGTAACGGAAAAACCAGGGGTTTGGCTGCAGGCTCTCCCTTCCCTCCTCTCCTCCCCAGTTCCCCTCCCCCTCCCCTTTCCCTCCTTCCCCCTCCCTTCCCCTTACCCCAAAGAGCCACTACACAGGTTATTCCGCAAAATTAAGGCCTATTGTCATACCAAACATTTTATTACAGATATAAAATCACTGTCTAGAATTACCTCTACAATCAGAGCCAACACCAATAAAAGAAATTGGACTAACATGTTTAACTGCATCTGTTAGCATAGAAAAGGACAGTGTTACTGATATTCAGCAAATAGGCAAATGCATTAGGCCATGATTAGACCTTTGTATATGTAATAAACATCTAGTCTACTTCTTGATTTTCACCCTTGATAACAGTGTGTACTTCTATGCAAATATATTGTTGATCTCAAAACTTCTAAACCCCAAGTAACATTTTATTTCAAGGATTAAAAAGCAACATGTTAACATTTGAAATTTGATGTAAAATTAAAATGGTCATGTTCGATAATGATAAAAGGAAAAAAAAAGAATTGTTCTAATAAATATTGCAAAGATAGATTGAAATCACTCTGTTATATAAAATCTGTTGCTTCAGGGTCCCTAGTTATGAAATATGAATAAAAATCGCAAACTTATATTGTGAAAATAAATTATCAAAATTATGTTGTTAAGCTCTGCATTCCTCTAATTAATCTCAATATCTCAATCTAAGAGACTGGAATTACCCAGAGTTCTGACCTATTTCTCAATATTATTAGGTCTGCCACAGTTTGAAAATATACTGTAATTTCAAGTATTCAGGATTATACCAGACAATTGAGCATTTAAGGTTGGAGCCTACTATTGTCCGCGCGCACTGCTTTCTGCACATGCAAAAACACTGAATTATTGTTGGTAAAGCAGTCGTAAAAGCAAGGCCTTTTTATGACTTTTTGAAAAAATAAACTTACAGAATTAAAGGAAAACCATTTAGCCTCTCCTGTGTTTGAATGAAATTCACAGTTGATAAATAGAACCTCAGTTACAACGCCTGTTTTGACTATCATTTCTACCAGAAACGATCTGTTTTCGCCGCCATCTTGAAAATTTCCCACAATGCATTGTAATAGGCTCTATTTTCCGGGGAGGGCTAGGTAATTTTTGATCATTTTCGCGAATTCTGATCAGTTTTCGGGCGTTTATCGGCAAATAACTTTCTAAATCGCATGGATGCCCCTAATTTTTATTTCTGTAAATTGTAAAGTGGAGATGAACCTACTATTTTAAAATACTTTTATGAATTTAAAATTGAAACTTGATTGCAAAAATTGGACTTTTCATTTGGCGGTCATGAACCAAAACAGGTCTAAAACTAGTAAAAAGTCATTGAAAAAAATTGTTATTCTGGTTTTTCATATTTCGTATGGCATTGACAAGCTAGAGAATTGTGTTGTAAACGTTTTAGTAAAAAAGTTTGACATTTTTTCAAAATATGGGGTATTTAAGATTTTTTCTTTGGGCCTCTAGAATAGGCAGATTTTGCAACATTTGATGGCGTATAACTCATTAATATGCATGGTGACCCCCAATTTTTTCCTTGAATTCTAGCTCCCTATAATGGGTTCTTTGATACCCATGTGGTTTTTGGCCAAAAAATTTACCTTCCCATTAGTAGGCACCAACCTTAACTCTTTCCCATCCGTTCTTTAGAAAATCAGTACCTACGTACTGACGAAGTTTAAAAATTGCACCTTTATGAAACAATCAAATATTATCTAAACTATAAGTCTTAGGCAATGACTAGTGAGTTCTCCAAATTCAGGTACTCAACCACCTCCTAAAAGTCAGCGATTTTTGCACAATATCATGTGAAGTTGGACAAATACAAAAAAAACATTCTTGACGTCATTGAGCACAAGCAAAAATCATGTTTTTGTCTTCAGTTTATTTTTATTGAAGTCTTCTGTGCGAGTGTTACCAATATGCGAGGCATGCGAGCCATGGTGCGAGGCATGCGAGGCATAGGGCGAGGCATGCGATGCAGGAATAAAATAAAACAAATAAGTAAATATATAAGAATTAAAATGATAATAAAAACATAATCTAAGCTATAACTTTATTTGATTGTATCAAAACAACATGATAACTTTATTAACCCTAATACGCAAGAGGCTGAGAGTACCTAAAGTTTCAACTCAAAACAAGTTTTTAATTTAATTTTTATGTTTTTGCTTGGAGATTGCTCTGTCTTTGTCTAGGTGTTTACTCTAGGGTAAGATTGCACCCTGTAAATAATTTCACCGTGAGTTACAGCTGTGAGTAATATTTTATATAAAATTTCAAGACAACGATATACTATGAAACAGATAGTGGCAAATGAGCCCGAGAAAATACACTTGTTTGGCTTCGCATTCCTATGTGTACGTGCTCAAAGTCCTTTGAGTTTCCAAGTTTAATACAACATGTCAGTCATTTTTCCCATCAGTCGACAATGCCAAATAGAGTTATTTTTAGGAAGAAAAGACAAAAACTGGTCCTAAGTTTTGAAAAGTGATTTGGACTGAAGGTTTTTAAGTACTTGAAGTATTATGTCGACAATATGTAGATCGTAAATGTTACTGTCAACGTGTTTTCTGAATTCCCGCAAGAGTATTAGTCGTTTTCAGTTCCAGTGTAAAATGATGAATAAAATCTTAGATTGTCTCTGATCTTAATTTCACATTTTGCGAACAGATGTTTGGTAGATATGAAAACATTCCTCTGGCTTGCCAAACTTCGGCAAACCGACCGTACAAGAAAATGGCCATCGCCGACTACTCTTTCTGCTTGTAGCTTTGATTTTTCCAAGTATTATTAGGCGAGAACGTGACACTGAGGAAAAGAGTGAATAAAGAGACGCCATTAACTTACAGAATGAGTTCAATTCATGGCAAAGTAAACCATTGTAGACCATATAATTACTTAAAGAAGAATACTTACAGAGAACAAATCGACGCTGCCGACGCTGCCATATTTTCGAAGCGTACTATTCTCGTCCGCACAGAGCATGCACGGATTCTTTGTCATACCGGGATTCCTGTCTTTTCAAAATGGCGGATACCTTATCAGTCAGAGATTTGACTTGAAACTTGATGTTTTTCAACTTTAAAAGGGAGAAATTGATTTTTTGGCATGCCTCGCTGCATTTTTTATTTTATGCTTGCCTCGCATGCCTCGCACTGTGCCTCGTTGGGTCGCTGCCTCGCAGTTTAGGCAGACCCCTTCTGTGCAAACCAAAACTCAACATTCACAGAGAAATTCAGTCCTAGCCCTAGGTTTGTAGTGTTCTTGCTGTCTGGGCCAAACTACAGCCACTAGTTTTAGTGCATTTTGGTCTTTCCTCTATCTTCAACATCACGACCTCATTGGATGCCAGGAAATAATGACATTTTTTGACAGGGGCCCTTCCCTACCCTACATCTCAAACATATTTGATAAGCCTAAAGCCATTCCGACCTACCAACAAAATTTCGCGCTTTCTGTATTCTTTAGTGCCACAACTTCCAAAAAATGCCCTTGGTAGGTCAAGAAATTCATCAATAGTCGAGTCCCAAGGCTACTTCGCTTCAGAGCCGCCATTTTCTTCGAATGCACAAGCATGATAACAAATTTGACAACGAAGTAGACCGCCTACTAGTTTCTTTTAGAAAGTGAACTCTTAGCTGCCTTCACGCTTAATGATGCTCCTCCAGCAGCCACTAAAGATGAAAAATGGCTTTAAACCTACCTAAAATCGATCCAATGGCAATTTTGAGTCCTAACTACAGCCCAAGCAAGCAATAACACTACGTTAAACTGACGTTGCTGGAGACCTTGAGCCTTCGGTGAGCAGCACTCTCCACAGCAACCCCAAATATAGAGTCATAAAAATTTATGGATCATATTCTACCGAAAGCCACCGGATGGGAAAGAGTTAAAGAGATTAAGGCTAGAGATTATTATGTAGTACAATTTATCTATGTACAACTGCCCTTTACAAAGACAACCCTGTCAAATTTTAATTAACTAGATGCTGGTTGCCAGTATATATTCTTTTACTAAAAACCATACATTTTATATACAGTACTGTATCATTGATCAGTTAATGTTGTTGGACTTTTGGCAACATGGGTACATTAATAAATATTTATAATGAAGAACAGAGCAGATTTTATACTATTTTCTGATAATCAACAATGTCTACTCTATAGAAATTAAGAACCTAATTAAGAGCCTACTTAGTCTAAACTGTCAATAAGTACCCCATAATACAAGAACCTGTTTTGCCAAACTCTGAAAAACGTAGGTTCTTACATGGGGGTTTTTACTGTATGTGCACCATATAGGCTGTTCAGCGGAAGTATTCAGTGTACTGTGGAATTTTCAACAATTGAGCTTAAATTTTCTGAATTCCAATACAAGGTAGATTTTATCAGAGAAAAACAAAGAGAATACAAAGATATAGCAGAGCAGCATTCTAATAAAAGACACGGGTTCCTTGAGAGTGAGACATAGCAATTGCATTTCTAGCATGTGAATCAAATAGTTTTTACCATATGAGGTACAGTACGTGGCCACAGTACCACAACCAATTGTTATTATGAATGAAGTATAATTTTGTGTGATTAAAGACTGCATTGTATTCACCAATGATGTACATGCTGCAGTAATCAAAAGTTTCTAGTGTACAACAGTCATGAATATACCACTGTAGCTTGGACTGTAGTCAATTTTATCTAAAAGTAGTATTGAATATGGAAATTATTTCAGGTTCTTCTGTTTATAACATTGAAAATGTTTGTCGGGACAAACTACAGTTCTAAACTACAGTTCATTACCAATGTTCGTTATTTGAACTAGCTCTACTGATGATGAAATACCATTGTCTCTGTGGGCAAATATTAAAGATGTAAAGGACATACAATCCTTGCCAGAATGGTTGGCACGATTTGTCTTTATAGCGTGCGCAATGCATTTTCCTGTTATTTATTGCCCTCCCTCCCCCTTTCAATGTTGGAGTGCACCTACCAATCTAAACTCAGTCAAACACACTCTAAAGCAACCATCAACATTGATAAGGGGGCAGGGGATGCACAAATACAATCACAAAGTGCATTATATAATGAGTCCCTAACATTTTCACATCGGACCAACTCTTTTTGGCAATGATTGTAGCTACACATGCACTGGATACCTGTATTCAACCCAAACAGGAGCACATTGTCTTGACTATTTAACAATTAGACCTCGAGGCCGAATGGACTATGAGTCAATAGCCCATGAGGCCGTAGGCCGAATGGGCTATTCAAACTCGTAGTCCATGAGGCCGAGAGGTCTAATTATTTTAGTATTCACCAACATATTGGGCCAAAGGTGAATGAGACTAAACAAAACAAAGGGAGAAAAATGTTTTATTGATATTATTACTCGCGCTTCCTCTCAACTCGGGCTATCGCCAATAGCCCGAGGTTAGGGAGCCAATCAGAATGCAGGATTTTTAGCCCTTATGTTGGTGAATACTAAATATATATAGGACCAGGAATTGTTTCTATATCACTTGACAGATGACATATTTTTCCTTTTATGCATGGGAATCATGTACTATGCCTTTATTAAGCATACTGGATCGAAATTATTCCTTGCTATAATTTCACATTACATTTGACTTTTCATACTCCTATTTCCAAATATCCATTGTATGTAATTTTTCTCAGTTGAGTTTACTCTTATGATGTGCATCATAATCCTAGAATGTTAGTTATTATTACTGATATTGCTATGCATCCACTGTGAGACTTGTCTGCTTATATAGGATCTCAATAACCACCTTATTTTCCTGGTTTTCCTGGATTTATTTATGAAGCGTGTAATTCTCTCGACTGGTATTCTGCTGGGTTCTCAATCGCGCATATCAAAATATCACTGTTCAAAACAAGACTTGAAAAAAAAAAAAAGCTTTATTTCCATGTATATTTCTTAAATGTATTTTTGACAATAAAAGTACTACATTTAATGGAACTGTGTGATTCTAGGATGCTTTGGTTAGGTTTTGACAAGACAATTTCCATCTGTCCCGGGTCTTATTTCAAGTACAATCGATGAAGCTTTAAAATCGTCTATGAATCATCAAAATATTCAACAAGAAATCTCCTCCAGATTTGTAACAGTAATTCTATCTAATGTATAGAAAGAACAACAATCATCATAAAGATAATAATCATAATCAATAATCATACATCAAAATGTCATCTCTAATGGCGGACATTCTTGATCCATTGAACGGAGCGATTATAGAATATCCCCTCATTGATTTTGTCTGTTATGGAGTGGCATCGCGGCCCGCAGTGCGCCAGTCAAAATATAATATAAAGTGTGAATTTTAGTGGCACTGTGGTCCGCAGTACGCCAGTCAAACGATGATATAATCCAAGTGTATAATGGAGTGGCACGGCGGTCCGCAGTGCGCCAGTCAAACAATGATATATTTGAAGTGTATAATGTAGTGGCATCACGGCCCACAGTGCGCCAGTCAAAATATAATATAAAGTGTGAATTTTAGTGGCAACGCGGTCTGCAGTGCGCCAGTCAAACGATTATATATTCCAAGTGTATAATGGAGTGACACTGCCATCCACAGTGCGCCAGTCAAAGGATGATATATTCCAAGTGTATAATGGAGTGGCACCGTGGTCCGCAGTGCGCCAGTCAAAATATTATATAATCCAAGTGTGAATTTTAGTGCCACTGTGGTCTGCAGTGCAGTAGTCAAAATATGAGATAATCCAAGTGTATAATTGAGTGGCACCGCGGTCCACAGTGCGCCAGTCAAACGATTATTTATTCCAAGTGTGTAATTTAGTGGCACTGTGGTCCTCAGTGTGCTCATTGGAAAAAGCCATATTGAATGTTTGCTTGAAGTTGTAGAACGGCAAATAGTATGATTGATTAGATTAGTTAAAAAGAGTTCAAATGAGAGTAATTTTGCAAACTTACTTGTTTGTTAAGATGTCCTTCTGCAATTCCAGATGCTTAACAAATTGAGTGGCGTTTTCCAGTGTTTGATGTGTTATGGTAGTTGGAGGATCGCTGAGAGATTGAGTTTATTTTTGAAATATTCGTTCTTTATAGAAATTGTTATGGTGGGTCATTTAAGAATGAAGCATGAATCACTATATTTTATATAATTTTGGAAAATTGTTCCGGTATTGTATGATTTTGCATTTAACGATTGTTGACAATAATGATCAGTGTTGTTTTTAAAGTGATGCGATGTGTGAAAGGGAAGCAGTTAACACACATTTTAATGTAGGTTCTCAGATTAATGTATGTACTTACCAGTTCCCAGGTATCCCACGAATAATGAATATAGGGTCAGAGGCTGTTGATGACTTATAGCATCGACTCGACAGCCCTTGATAGATAGGATGAATGAAGTTGCAGTTAGCAGAGAAGGGACGAAATAGCCTTCACAGCTACCAACTGACACTGCTTTGTTTCTGATAAAGTTGTAGACGCTTGCTGGGAACAGCTTGCTGTAATCAAACTGTACCTCATTCAACCATTTCTGAAGATTGGTTCAAGTGAGCTTGTTCTGCTTGCTAAGTTTTCCGAAGATAATCATGATAGTAATGACAGTGTGCGGAGTAGTTGAAATATTTTGATGTTGACTATGGAAGCTCTGATCCAAGAATGACTTGATCGAAACTTGAAAACTTAAGTGCAGTAGGTGAAGTTAACAATGGTGTTTTGTGAGGCGAGAGTTTTAATTGGTTAATATTTGAAAAGAGTTGTAAAGGTTCACAGGTGAAGATAGATGTGATTGTTAATAAGACAATAGGGATAGAACTGCAAACAAAAGGACAATTACTGTAAGAATAGATGGTTGGCGGCGATAAAGTGTGAGGAGCTAAATAAAACTATAAGAGTGTAAAGGTGACTAGTTTATATATCGCAAATTGAATAGAGTCGGCAGAGTACATAGAACTACAGGATATGAATTAGTGGCAAATTTATATTGAGGAGTCATACTGTTGTTCAGTGTTACTTGTCTTGCAAGATGGATGACAAGAGTTGTCAAGCGAATTTGGGGCGAGTGTTAAAATGTAACAAAGCTTGCCAAACAACATTGAGAGATACGAAAGATGAATCAACGCAATGCGTAAAGGAGAAAGGAAGTTATATACATGGTACTGTGAAGTGAAAACAGGTGTGGAAGTTTATTGACGTGTTGGAACTATGCAACAGCAATGAATCATTGATGAACTGGCTAAGGACTGAAAGTCTTTTGTGCAAGAATAGAGTTTGTCCACGATGTGGTAAGGAAATGAAAGAAGTAGAATGCAAGGACAGATCTAACGGGAAAAAAGGCAATGTCAAGCTCAAGTGAATGGGAAGAGGCACAAGGTAGAAGCATTGGTAAGAGCAGATAGCTGGTTTGAGAAAAGTACTCTAACCTTTATAGGGGAGATGGTTCAGATTACCTATTGGTGGACAAGAGACGTTTCGCAGACAGAAATGCGTCATGAAATGCAATTGACAAACACAGGTGTGGACTGGTACAATTACTGCAGAGAAATTTGCGAAGTTACATTAATGGAAAGTAAAGACAAACTTGGTGGTGTGGGTAAGACAGTTCAGATTGACGAGAGCAAATTTGGCAAAAGGAAGTACCATTGTAGCCATCATGTAGAAGGACAGTGGGTATTTGGGGGCATTAAGAACGACAGCAGAAACTGCTTTTTAGTGGCTGTTGATAAAAGAGACGAAGAAACTTAACTACCCATGATTAAGGACCGAATTTTGCCAGTTACAACTATTGTTTCTGACTGCTGGAAAGCATACGTAAATATAGAGAAAAACGGTTATAAACATAAGACGTCAATCACTCGAAAGAATTTGTCAACAGTGAAGGGGATCACACTAGCAGAATAGAAGGCCATTGGAGGCAAGCGAAGTCCAAATTACCACCTTTTGGAGTGCGGAAACATTTATTTTCTTCATATTTATCTGAATTTATTTGGAGGTATAAACACAAAGATGATGATTTGCTTTTAGCTTTTTGGAACGACATGAAGGATGTTTATAACTTTAAAAAGTGACGAATAGCTACTTAGTGTATATATTAGTGTATATATGGAATGGATTTGTTTTTGTTTCCTATTAAAGAGCGAAGAATACTACATATGGAACAAGTTTGTTTACTAAAACGTTTGTAAATGACAAATAGTATTATGAAATGGATTTGTTTTTGTTTCATATTAAAGAAGGATGAATAATACATTGGAATAATTGAAAAACTTGTGAAAAACTTGACTGGTGAGTGCGGACCGCGGTGCCAGCTAATACTACACTTTAATTATAATTATAATAATTTGAATACGGTCGGCGGTACCAGCGAATACTACACTTTGAATTTGACTGTGGAGTGCGGACCGCGGTGCCAGCTAATACTACACTTTAATTATAATTATAATAATTTGAATACGGTCTGTGGTACCAGCGAATACTACACTTTCAATATGACTGCAGACCATGGTGCCAGTGATTTTGTAAAGCTATCTGAGGTGAGGGGTATTCTATAATCTAGCCCATTGAACTGTGCTTAGCACGTGATAGCATCAACACGCCCAAAGGACTAGTGGTTAATATTGTTCAATTTTGGCATTTTGTCTGGACACGAATCAGAAAAAAAAAGCCGAATCCTAGACTGGGCCACCACAGGTAGCCCAGTAACTATATACTAATTTTTGTGAGGTACTACCTCATTAAGTATTTTCTACATGGAAGCTGGATCACCTTTTTATCCACAACTCAAGAACAATACTTCTGATGATAGAGAATGTATAATAATTTTCTAAATCTTGTCCATGGATTGGATATTATTCCTTGCAGTCTTGAAGGCAAATGAGTAAGTGAATTTTTACTTTGAGCAATATCCTTCTTTTCCACTCAAAATGTGATTTGATTTCAATTGCTGTTGAGCTTTGGTTGACCTGCTTTATTTGCTCTTCAATTGCCGATTTAGTGTAGAACAGTTTGTGTTAACCACTCAAGAGAGCACCTATTCATTTTTTCTTGTACCTGTTGATGCAAGGTAGCCATGATGCTTCATTCAAACTGACTTCAGATGCAAAAACCTCTCTCACTGACCCTGTGCAGTCTTGACTTGATTTCTGTTTATAAGGAGCCACTTTTGAATCACAATTATGTGATTCATTTCAAGTTTCAGTTTTGAACATCTTTTCATAGTTTCAAAGCCTTAATTCCCAAGTACTATAAATACCACAACACATCCGATCTCCAATGAAGTGGATCAGATCATTTGAGTCATTTTGCGTTTCTAAGTAGCACTTTGCTGAATATTTCTACTAAAGGAAGTTCATTTTTAGTCTATGTTCATAAATATCTGACAAAAAGGGAAAGCTGATCCTCAACCATATGAAATTGATCACAACCAAATGACAGTAAAGCTAATACGTGAAAGCATGGTGTTTTGAGTGAGGAAATTGGAGTTTGCATTGTTTGATGGAAGTTGTTGTTCTTTAATTATTATGTGGATATACATTGACAGGGTGATTGATGAACTAGATCCTGTATCTCAAAATAGACTACTAGCTTCTATAAATAGTTTTTGCTGTGTTGCATCATTGGTTGGTCGGCCCTGTGATGTGATTTTCAGGTGGTGTGATTTTCAGATGGTCTAATCATCTGTGTTATTGGTTTAAAACCACTCAGTTAAAACAGCTGAATGAAGAAAACCTTAAAGGATTCGATTACTAGCCTAACTGCTAACACTGTGATCAAGATAGGCAGAAGAAAAATGTATTTTTCCAAAGGATATGGTACATATTCGACAACATTTAATTGTTGAGTGTAGTGTACAAATCTAAATGCTGCATAAACGAAATAATTTCAGGAAAAACTGACATAGAGTTCTAAACACCAACTTTTCTTGATGATCATGATCCAGTGTCAAACACTGTTGCTTGAAAGTGAAGGTCATTAGCTTACGTAAACTTAAAACTTGAAGTTGATGACGACATTGAATTCTGGCCAAAACAACTGAATTGAATTCTGCCAACTATAAATTTGCTCGTACTTTATTCCAGTACCACTTAACCTCCATGATTCTGTTCCACAACTTTGAATGTAGCAGCCTTGAGGTAATTGCTTATTCTTTTTGAATAAAATATATGAAGGTCACTTAGACAAATGCATAACATCACAATTCTTTTAATTGCTTGCCACACAGACCACTCTTTTTCAGTTGAAGCAAACAGGATTTTTAACTTGTCAGACTCCTTAAGAGTCTTTTACCTGACTTTTATGGTGTCTCAGCTAGAATAATTATAACTACCACAAATGATCATGAACAAGACTAATCCTGTAATTTTCCAAAGAAGTTGAAATCACTGTATAGATAACTCCTACCAGTGGGAGATAAACAATGTGAGTCTTAATTATCAAGTTTTTGGTTCTTTATAATTGCCTCTATCAATAAGAGTCGTCAACTTGTTTTTACTGGGCTCCCCTTTACTACACTTGATTCACCTAAAACAATTCGTAATTCTTGGTGGATTTCTTGTTTCAACTGAATGCCTTTTTTGATATTATAAACAGTGAGAAGGCTCCCAAAACTACAAGGTTCACAAGGAAATATTAAACGAACTTCACAGTATTATAATTGTGGTTAGTTTTGAAATCCCCGGAATTTGACTGCTAGATCAACAAGTGTTTCAGCAGAAACTTTTGGTGAATCCTTTGGCAAATTGTTTTCGAGTGCAAATAATGATTTTCACAAGCTTTCATCTTGCTATGGCTATAAAACCATTGCCTTTACGCTACTGATTCATGTCAGCAAAAGTCATAACATTGTCTGTCCAGTCCTTCGCTTTACCATAGTAAACTGTGCAGATGTCAAAACATAAATATTTGATTGCCCCTAGTGTATTGATGTCGATTGCATATTGGTGCCTTAGACACCTTCAAAATTGTAAGTAGATGGAAAAGTAGAGCAAATGTAAACAAAGTTTTAAAGTCTGGAATATCAATCATAATCCTTGGCTTAGCTTCATGTTCTTCTTATTTTGTTATGTAGATTAGACATAAGCCATATTTTTTTACAGCCGCTAACTATACGTAATAACTACATTTGAATAAGGCTAAAGCTCATCTCCCTCTTCTTTTTTGTGGAAAAAGTTGACTACACAAGTGTTTTTGTAATAAGGTACTTCTGCCGTAATTTGTATTGGTTTTGAAGATCTTTTGGCAGCTTTGATTCCAGAGCTTGAAATACCACATAACAACTTCACCTTCCATTGAAGCGGGGCCTTCAGCGTTTCTAGCACTTTTTCTGAAGTGAATTTATGTAATAACTATATATTCAATATGAGACTGCAGATCCTCATCGAAAATCAACGATTTGTATGAAATTGATCACAACCAAAAAGCGTTATCAAATTAAAGGACGTTTAGCGGATATCATGGTGTTAGGAATGAGGAAATAAATACTGGTTTGTTTTACTTGACCTGTGAGTTGCTCAGCCAATAATTATGTAAATACAAGACAAAATAAATCTGAGCCGAGATATCAGATACCAATGAATGGATCAGTTATTTTTCAACATTAGGATTGAATACATTCATCCCAGAATTGGGCATTCACCTCAGATGTAATAGATGCAATTTTCCATATTCCTTATGCAAATTTACACATTCTATCAAATGAAATTTTACACTACCATTACCCTTACCTTGTGGCTTGAGGTTTCTATGGGATATCAGTATGTACCGTGGTTTCACTTTTGATTTGTTGCAAAATAAGCGAGTGAAACCTTCTCTGACTAATTGACTTTGTTGACAATGTGATGTACATGTCTCGTGACTCTTTCAACCAATCACATCACCAGTATCATTCGAGGTATATAACAGTTTTGACATTTTGAAAGATCCAATCACTCTTGTGAGCTCTTGAGCTCTCTTGAGAGGTTTCATTTCCTTTTGTTCTCAATGATTGCAAGATAGAAAAACTGGAATATTTGGAATATTTGCAGGATAGAAAAACAGCTTGATCTCAATCCTACAAAATTAAAGATAGATAAAAGATGTTAAAATTACATAATACTTACGCATTTTGAGGTGGCCAGTTTCATCCTTCTGGTATGCTTTGACTCCTTTGCTTTGAGCATTCCAATTTAAATATTACAGATGGATTGAAAACGATTGGTGCAGCCTTTCTTTCTGGTTTATACTTGCTGTTGAATGGCTTACCATGTGCTTTGATATCGTCTTTACTTCTTTTCCTTGTCTGCTATGGGATTCAAGGAAAATTCATTTCCAGACAGGGAATTTCACATTGAATTTCACGAGAAAAACGATATCGCATGAGTCTAATCAATTTTCTTATAGTATCTCATGATATTAACCGAAACATTTTGACAAGCTTCAAGACAGTTTGTCAACTCTCTAGAGTTTTTTTCCCCTGAATGGAGTAAACACAGCACAAGAATGATTAGGTCTATTGGTTTACTAGGTACAAGTTTTGATTCACCTTCAAAGCTCAAGTTTCTTAGCTTTGTTGTTGTGCAGACCACAACCAAATGTGAATTGAACCTAATCTTTTCCTAACGAATTGGCTTCTCTAATATGAAGGATATAGTTTGAAAGCATGTAAAATGAAATGCACATTGTTGATGGCCACGTTTATTCAGTTTTATTCAGTTTCCTGCATGTGCTGCATGACCAGACTAAACATAGCAGCAATGGAAAGTACGTCTTAAATTTCCAAGGTCAAGGTCAAGGTCAAGGTAAAGGCCAGCCAAAAGTTAAAATGACAAGCCTGGTTGTTTTTAGCTTATGTATTTGGTTCTAGTATAGAGGTATTTCACCATTTTTGTGAATTAATGAAACGTTTTTGAAAGAAAACATTTTTTCTCTTGGGAGAAAAACTATTATTTTGGCCATAAGCATGACCAGCTGGTTTCCTTTATAGCTTAAATTTGTGTTTCAAAGCAAAACTGGCTAAGTGTTGATTTATTAAAACTCAGATTTTGTAGTACAACAGTGTCATGCATTTTCCAAAATCAGAGGAACAGGCTGTTAATGACTTTGGTGTTGAAAGGTTGTATTAGACAAAAATTTCTATTGAATAATTTGATTGACGTGATTTTGGCCCTTATAATTTACAACTCATATTTTGTTCACATACGTATACAGTTTTCACTAGTCTTTTAGTTTCAAGCTTCTTGCACAGTACAAACGTTTGGAAGCTGATGGGAAGTAAAATGAAGACAAATCACAGAAATAATGAGGTTTTTGGCATCCAAAAATATCGAGAAGCAAACTATATTTGAAACTATATGGAACATTAATGTTAGAAAAGGTAAAATCACAATCATGCCATTGAAACAAGCCAGCAAAAAGCCATTCTTGGGTTGCACTGACATCATCATAAATATTTCTGGGCCTAATATAGAATATTTTTGAATAAAATGTCTTGTATCAAAACAAGCAGTTGAAGGTTCATGTCTATACGAAATTTTTAATCATAAGAATATTTTGATATTAACAAGATAAGAGTGATCAAATATCTTCATTGTTTGGTGTGAAATGTATGGGTCCTCCGTCTTTGTGCACAACCTTTGTACACCAACATGGCGGACAGTAACACATTTGCCTATATTTCTGTCTTTATGATATATGTGACAGTGTTGTGTGACAGAAATTGACTCGCAATAAATCGAAAACCATTCATCAAAAGAACTCAGTTTTTCGTGTGAGGACTTTTCTTAATGATATAAATAGAATATCTAGGAAACAGTTTTGTGTGATGAATAGTTTAGATTTTAGCTTTTTGATGACGTCACATGCAAACCAAGAATATGGTAAGTAGCCTGTGTACAGTCATTTCCCTCCCCACCCCCCACCCCCCAATGCACAACAAACATCTGGCAAAGATTGTAGAAAAGAGAATGTGGTTGAAGAGACAGTGATCTTTATTGCTAAAATCAGTACAAAAATACAATTTACAACAGTAGTACATAGCTATGGATTGGGAATCCAACCTCGAATAACTATAGTAATATTGTAAGTTACATGTAAACAGGCAGCTTTTCAACAAGAAAGGTTGAAATAAAATACAGAAACATTAGGGTTAGGGTTGGTATGCTTTCATGATTTCATGAATGGCAAAGAATGGTATATTTTTTCTTTATTTAAAATAACTGAATCTCTGTGTATGTCTGCTGACAGTGCTTTTAAATACTGATGTTACTAATTTTGTTCCCTTCAATAACTCAAGGGCTAATTATTCTGTTCTGGAAGTCAAACTTGGCTTGTTTCTAATTGAAATATAGTAAGATAAATTATAATCATTAAAAAAATGTAGCCAATGTGCACAAACATTCAAGAACAGAGCATGGATAACACTTTTTTCCAGATTATTTGCAACCTTTTGTGTATGTTGCCTTAATTAAGAATCTTAACTTCCAGAATGTTTCTTCTTCTGGGAATGAGAAACAGAACTGTATAGAATAGAATGATATCCCTGGTTCACGAGAAAATTGCTAATGATTCATGAAATTAATGACGGGATGCAAAGTATAAATATGCATATGTTTTCAGCAACTGTGTATTATAATTAGTAGATCTTCCAACTGTCATAAATATTGGTCAATTAAACCAGCATTGAAACAGTTAAATAATTGTGGTTTCAAAAAATACATGTTGCATGAATAATAGACAGACTACTAAAATACACATTTTTTTTAAAAAATTTTTAAAGCAACTTTTTTCCAGATTTTTTCAGTTTTTTTTTTTTTTTTTTTTGAATACACCAAGATGTAAAACTATGGATTGTGATAACAGTGATATTCTACAATGCTTCAAAGTTTATACTAAGAACGACAAAACACATATTTTGCGACGTTTTGATGTCTCCGACATCATCCTCAAATTGATACATGTACTGTAAATTGATTTTTATGCCATAAATTTAATTCAAAAATAACTTCATATTATATGTGCTGTTGTATACAGTGTGGTATTATATCTTGGTCATATATTAAATGGGTTTAAAACATAAACGTATTTCATTCACAAATTTTTCAGTAGAAAATTATTCATAATGAATAAGTTTGCAAAAAAAGCAACAGTGATAAATAACAGTCATAATATAAGAAACTACTGATTCTGGAAGTGTAAGTATGAAATGTCATAAGCCAGGTAACTGGGCTTCTTATTAAGCAATCTCAACACTATATATCAAAAATTGTCACAACAGACCTAAAGCCCATGCGCCATGACCCAAAAGACATTTTTCTGTTAGATATTTAGTATTAATTTATAAATTCATTCATTCATTCATTCATTCATCCATCCATCCATCCATTCTTTCTTTCTTTCTTTCATTTTGTTTTTAAGAGGATATTTTTTTCAATGACGAGCAATAATGATGAAAAGCGCCAAAAACTAAACCTTCGTGCGAGTTTTAATCCAAATTTTCATTCTGGATTAACACTCAAATCCTTTTTCTACCGGTTAAGGACTGATGTAAAATACCTGTTTAAAACGGATTTTTGAATTGTACAAAGACTTTTTCTTGAAGTTGTGTTGGGATTAAGCTTTTTCAAGCTGAATATAAAGAAAACATACAGCAAATGAAGGCCTAAATCTCATTTTCGATCCAAATTTTCGCTTTGAATTAACACTTTGATTCAACTTTTATCGGACAAAACTAATTACAAACAACTTAAACTTTCTTAAAGAAATGGTTTTAGTTTTGTACAACAGCTATTCTTCAACTCCAGAGTTTTTGTCGTTCACTGCTCGAACTTGAAAAAAATCCCCTCTTAATTGATTGATTAATTGATTGATTGATTTACTTATTACTTATTTATTCATTCATTCATCCATCCACCCATCAACCATCCATCCATCCACCCATTCATTCATTCATTCATTCATTCTTTCTTTCTTTCTTTCTTTCTTTCTTTCATCTATCTATGTTTTGTTTGTTTTTAATTGATTTTGATAAATTAATTAATTGATTTATCTGTCTATATAGTTCTGTTTGATTCTGTCCACATGAATGTCATAATAAAATAGGGCAATTGTCATGTTGATATGCATCTGATTTTATAGTTGCTTTAAGCCTAGTTGCATGGGCTGGTTTGTTGTCTTTTAGTTGTTGAAATTGTTTTTGTTTTTATTGTTTTATTTTTTATTATTTGTTTGTTGAAATCAATGTGGTCTTAATCAGGAGGCTCATGGTTTTCAATGCTGCAAAACAATTGAAATCAAAATAATAAGTACTTGTTGTTTTAGAATCAAAGTGTTTCATCAGCATAAAAATTAAAAGTGATTCGCACCACATTAACATTAAAAAGGTAATTTATTTTACTCATATTCAAGCTTTCAAAGGTGAGCCCTCTTCCCCCTCTTATGGGTATTTGAAGCTGATTAAAAACCTTATTTATAATCCATAAAGTGAACACAATGAAAATTATAATCATGAAGGGGGTCTTGAATTTCAACTAAAGATATCTTAATTTTCATAAAATTTAACCTGGGTTTTCTTGACAAAAATTCATAAATTTTATTTTATTTTTTCAAAAACATGAAATATAGGATGGAGGTTTTTAAATCAGTTCAAATGCACAGGCTCAGGTTTGCACTGAAATACAAGACTTCAATGCAAACCCTTGCCCTAGCATGTGAACCTTTATTTAAAGCTACACAGAAAGAAAAGAGGAATGTGAGGTCACTGGGAATTAAACTTGGACCTCTGACCAAAGGCCATGCACTATAAGTACCACCTGTTCCATTCTTGCCCCTTAAATATCACCCAGTCATGTGGTATTTAACAGAGGTGTTTTTTAATAGCAGGAGAACATCAGGATATGAGACACTAGTATACTATACATGCATGCATACTATGCATGCATAGTCTGTCCGACTAGTAAATGTGCCTGGTGTTTTTATAATATTGTGTTATTTATAGTACATGCATGGTTTACAATACAAACCTTTTGTTAACATCTTCCATGTTAGTATCCTTTTCTGGACTGTTGCAGTTTGTATTTTCTTGATCATCTTAAAAGTACAAAATTAAAAAAATATGCAAAAATAATATATTCTTTATGTTCTGAAATCAAATATGACTACTCATGAGTAAAGTACCAAAGTTTCTTCATGGCCACAATACATTACATTTGAGATACACCAAGTGCCCATTATTCCTGGACACACCTAACTCTGTATATCCTAAATATAAAACATAAATACAAAATATTTTCTAAACTATTGAAAAATATGAGACAGTGTTCCAAACATATTACTGAAGTCCAGATGCTAGAGAACAAAAGTGTTTTTTAAAGGGGTATTCCATAATTTCTAGAATGATTAATGATGTATGATTAATGAGCGCCTTTATGAACTAGCCATTCTAAAACTCTGGTATTATTTTAGCATCTGTCAGCTTTGCATAAACAGCTTATTGGGCTTCATAAAGAACGCTCTTACAATACCATACAACTTCACTAACATGTAAGTAGCATGTAAGTGCTAATGTATTCACAGGCAGTGATAAAATATTTTCTTGTGCCATTAGTGCTCCATAACCCAGTTCTTTGCAAAATATAGCCAGATTACTAAAACGATTTTCTTATACATTTGATAGCAATACTTGTTAACTTACATTTATGACTAATAATACTGGGAACTGGTAATTTTGGCAATAGACTACTCTCAAGTGTAAATTTAAATGTGTAAATTGTATATGATCACAGAACTCAAACCTCGTGTTTTATCTCGTATAGCTGAATTGAGCAGTGCACTCACTGCACTTTTTTGTAAAAAAATGCCCTCTGTATATAGTGTATATATTGGCTGTAATAGAAGATTCTGCAGATCACTTACCAAGATTCACTGATGGCAGTGTATTCCATGGCTTTGCTAGTGTATCTTGAACCTAAAAATAATAATCATGATTTCACTATGACTTCTCAATAAGGGCTTTAGCTACACTATGTGAATTTGGCTCAACAGTTAGTGAATTCAGTGATGCTGTATGTGTCAATTTCTCTTCCAATATTTACCAGCTCATTTGGTACGCCTCTTTCATATTTTTGCTCTTGTTCTTTAGGAACGGATTTAACAAGATTACTGTAATGATTTTCTCCAGATGTTTCTTCATCCTTACACTGATGGTCAAGTGTCATATGTTTCAGTTCTTCTCTCTCTTTTTGCAAAAGTTCTTCCAGCTCATGTTTCTGCTGCTTCACTACAGCCTGTTGAAGAGATCATGTCAATAGAATAAGTCTTTAAATAAAAATGTAAGGCATTTCACTGAGAAAGAGGGGTAAGGGGGCATGTGATTTGCCCTGATAGATATTCCAGAAATGTTATATACACATTATTACATAATAAGTTGTTCTTTGTCTAAGTTCTGAATAACAGATTCAGAATGATATCATACATAATTAATCATAAATTTACTTTAATGTACTTTTGTGCAGTCTCAAGGAATTCCCAATTTTTTAATTCAAACTATGCTACAATGCATCCCACCCCCACCCCCCAATGTGCACATTTATTTATGAATTGTTTAGATGTTTTTCCAGTCTTAAGTTGTAAATCACTTGTCAGTGAATTTGGTTTCCTCAATAAATATCATTATTGTTATTATTATTTTCTCTCCTTGCAAATTTTTTTACCTGTTGTTGTTCAAGCTGATATTTCTGCTGTTGTATTATTTCCTATTAATAAATAAACCAGAGATTGCGTTTAGCTGCATACATTGTAGGCAAATGGGATTCTATATTTCACCCAATCCTCCTTTTCACTATTACCTCCTTCTGTTTCAACTGATCTTCCTGTCGCTCTATTATTGCCTGTTGAAAAATATTGATGAATGATTACATTTTGCCACCCCTGTGAGTATTATGATAAGAAAAAAGGTGGCTTCGTGGTTAGAGTGTGTTTGCCATGTTGCAACTCAATTATTTCTATCCTTGCCAATTTGTTTACCTGTTGATGTTGAAACTGATCTTGCTGCTGTTGTATTATTTCCTATTAAAAAACAAGCCAGAGATTGCGTTTAGCCGCATACACTGTTGGTAAATGGGATTCTATATTTCACCCAATCCTTTAGCCTGTGGCCAGGATGCTTAAAGGCTCTCCTCTTCCACCTCTTCCCTACACCCCCCACCTCCCCTTCCCTTCCCCTTCCCCTTCCCAGAGAGCCTGTTCACAGGCTACCAATCCTCCTTGCAAATTATTTTACCTGTTGATGTTCAAGCTGATCTTGCTGCTGTTCTATTTTTTCCTATTAAAAAAACAAACCAGAGATTGCATTTAACTGCATACATTGATGGCAAATAGGGTTCTATATTTCACCCAATCCTCCTTTTCACTATTACCTCCTTCTGTTTCAACTGATCTTCCTGTCGCTCTATTATTGCCTGTTGAAAAATATTGATGAATGATTACATTTAGCCACCCCAGTGAATATTGTGATAAGAAAAAAAGGTGGCTTCATGGTTAGAGTTTGTTCGCCATGTTGCAACTCAATTATTTCTATCCTTGTCAATTTTTTACCTGTTGTTGTTGAAAGTGATCTTGCTGCTGTTGTATTATTTCCTATTAAAAAACAAACCAGAGATTGCATTTAGCCGCATACACTGTTGGTAAATGGGATTCTATATTTCACCCAATCCTCTAGCCTGTGGTCAGGATGCTTAAAGGCTATCCTCTTCCACCTCTTCCCTACACCCTCCCTCCCCTTCCGTTCCCTTCCCCTTCCCCTTCCCAGAGAGCCTGTTCACAGGCTACCAATCCTCCTTGCAAATTATTTTACCTGTTGATGTTCAAGCTGATCTTGCTGCTGTTCTATTTTTTCCTATTAATAAATAAACCAGAGATTGTGTTTAGCTGCATACATTGTTGGCAAATGGGATTCTATATTTCACCCAATCCTCCTTTTCGCTGTTACCTTCTTCTGTTCCAACTCATTTCCCTGTTGTTCTATTATTGCCTGTTGAAAAATATTGATGGTTACATTTAGCCACCCCAGTGAATATTGTGATAGACAAAAACGTGGCTTCATGGTTAGAGTGTGTTCGCCATGTTCCAACTCAATTATTTCTATCCTTGTCAATTTTTTTACCTGTTGATGTTCAAGCTGATCTTGCTGCTGTTCTATTTTTTCCTATTAATAAATAAACCAGAATTGCGTTTAGCTGCATACATTGTTGGCAAATGGGATTCTATATTTCACCCAATCCTCCTTTTCACTATTACCCCCTTCTGTTCCAACTCATTTCCCTGTTGCTCTATTATTGCCTGTTGAAAAAGATTGATGGTTACATTTAGCCACCCCAGTGAATATTGTGATAGACAAAAACGTGGCTTCATGGTTAGAGTGTGTTCGCCATGTTCCAACTCAATTATTTCTATCCTTGTCAATTTTTTTACCTGTTGATGTTCAAGCTGATCTTGCTGCTGTTCTATTTTTTCCTATTAATAAATAAACCAGAATTGCGTTTAGCTGCATACATTGTTGGCAAATGGGATTCTATATTTTACCCAATCCTCCTTTTCACTATTACCCCCTTCTGTTCTAACTCATTTCCCTGTTGCTCTATTATTGCCTGTTGAAAAAGATTGATGGTTACATTTAGCCACCCCAGTGAATATTGTGATAGACAAAAACGTGGCTTCATGGTTAGAGTGTGTTCGCCATGTTCCAACTCAATTATTTCTATCCTTGTCATTATGCAATTCTCAATCCCCCTATAATCTATATAGTTCAAAATATCTAAGAGAGCACATTGAGAGGGGGATTATAGAGAGTGGAGGACAGAAACTAGATATATTTCAGGGTATCTATGTTTTTTACTATTTAGCTATCACTGTCAACGAGTGTATCTCCCCATCCCTCCCTCTATGTAACATCCTTTGTACCTGCATTTCCTCCAAATCATTTTGCTGCTGCTCCATTCTTGCCTGAAAAATACAGTATAGCCATGTCAACTGTTAAAGAACTAGATATATGAAATACTCAAATAATCGTTATGATCATGAGAATGATGATTTTTTACAGACTGAAATAATCACACAAATGTCTTGTTTTCAAACAGTTATATTAATGTTTACTTATCAATGTTCAAAAACCGTAAATTTACCTGACTGCTTTCCAACAAACTGCGAGCATGCCTTATACTTCTCTGCATATCTTCACTTGTATTATGTTCATCGTTGTTTCTGATTGCAGGAGGATTTTCTTCCTGTTAAAAAAGAGCATTGTTCATTTAAAATCATTATTTCTTCTCAATTAAGAAACAAGAAGTAGGGTATGTTCTGTATGGTGGCCTAGAGCTGCCATAAGGAAAATTGCGAATTTTTGGACATTTATTTTTTTATTTTTTTATTTTTTATTTTTTATTTTTTTTATTTTTCATTTTTTATTTTTTTGGACATTTATTTTTTTTATTTTTTATTTTTTATCTTTTATTTTTATTTTTTATGTATTCTTTATTTTATTTTTATTTTTTATTTTTTAAATTAAAATGAAAGTAAAACAAAATCAATTTAAAATAAAATCAAAACAAAATCAATTTAAAATAAAATCAAAACAAAAATTGATTTGAAATATAATCAAAACAAAATCAATTTAAAGTAAAATCAAAACAAAATCAATCTGAAATAAAATCGAAACAAAATCAGTTTAGAGTAAAATCAAAACAAAATCAATTTAAAGTAAAATCAAAACAAAATCAATTTGAAATAAAAGTAAAAAAAAAGTTAACAAAAACAAAATCAATTTAAATTTGATTAAAAAAAAAAAAAACCTTTCGCTGGCCTAGAGCTGCCATAGACCACAATGCTTTTCAATGCCATGTTGTAGCAATTACCACAGGTAGTCCAATATTGACCTTGGTTCCTGCTAACCAAGATGGCGTCAGCCAGAATCAGGAACGATATATTAGGTGGAGGGAAGACGATAAACTAGAAAAGTCTTGCGTCAGTATGCGAAGTGGAAGGTCTTCAGCGTGAAGAAATTCTCGACTTCGTGTCAAGAGATTTGTTAGAGTATGCTTGGAGTCTGAGAACTTTCGCTCGATTAGAAGGCAAAGGGGGGACTATGCTCGTTATATGCTGTACAAGAAAAGACCAACGAACTTATTGTGCAACGTTTGAGTGCTACAGTTTCGGGGAAAGCGCAGAAATACTCGAGGGTTGGCCCTCGCGAGTTCGTGAGTTACGGTGAGGATGAATTAAGTATCGATGGCATCAAGAAAGCATGCGAGAAACACTTTGCTCCCCTGTTGACCGGCAAGTTAAAGTGTGACATTCTCGCAGGAAAGCAAGGCCCGTCTTGTCAAGCCTCAGTCAAATTCCTAACATGAAGTTGATTCACGTGCGATTCATTGGCCGCACTTCGAAAAGTGCCTACTAGGATGTGGTCATCTGATGAAGCCTCGGATGCCTATGTGAGTCAACCCTCGCCTGCCAAAATATCAACTCCTATAAGTAAAAAACCCAGATCATACTCTAAAATCTTAGGGGTTGGTGGTTTCAGGAAGGTCTTCAAGTAAACAATGGGTCATAAAAAAAATACTTGCCAGAAGCCCTAAACGACTTGAAGAAGCTAAATGAACCAGTTGACTCTCATACAAAAATAGTTGTACAGATGCATAGTTTGGCAAATACTTTGCAGCATCATTGGAGAAAAATGTGAAGGATTGTAAAGATTTTGGTCAGCCTATCTAGTATACAGATCTATACTATGGTTGTACTGATGATGGTGAAAGTGTTACAGTGGAGGAGTTTGTCCCAGTGCTTCAGCAGCTAGATAAACAAGAAAAGATATGTAACTTTTGTACACTTCATTTAGAATATCATTTAAACTATTATTGAAATAAATTATATTTTCATAGATGAGGTCAAACTGGTCACCCTTTCCCGAAAAGTAGGGTACTTTGAGTAAGCTTTAAAAATATATGCATTTATTGAGGTTCAGCAGCAAGTGATAACATGTGCGCATGTCTCCAATTTCTATTGTGTTGGACAAATGGATAATTTTGAAAGGATAATTTCTAGCTGTTCGTACTTCTGCACTCGACTGCAATGCTCCGAAAAACTTTGGGGAGACTAAGTACGACTCTCTTTATGAGAAAAGTAGCCCTAAGCCAGGTTAAAACCGTAATTGAGGCCACTTCCGTCCAGCGGTTCGCGCATACTCGTCATGTTATCACTTGCTGTTTTGAGGTTCAAATAATAGTTTAATAATTTAGCATAATTTTTAGGATAAAAAGAAGTCAAGACAATTAAGTCATTTGCATATAATTTATTATGTTTACATTTTTCAAATACGGTAGGTTAAATTTTGAGTTGCCAAACACTGATACACTGTCAACAGTAATTTGATTTGCAATAATTTTCAGCTTTTAGTATTGCAATCACATTTTTTGGAGAGAATTTCCAAAAGATTTATTCAAATGATTCAACTGTTATCATGTAACCTTTCCTGGACCGACTGTATGTTGAGGTACATCTTTGGTGTGGACATAATATTATATATTTTTCAAGAGACATTTTTTTTTGAGCAAATACATTAAGGATTACAAACATCACACTACATTTTCCTTGAGATATCGAAATGCATGCGCAAAATCACATACATCAATTTGTAAAGGGTCAGCTATAAATTGCTGGCATTTAGCTCTTAAATCTGGTGGTATATAGTCTTCATCACTTGATAGCACATCTGAAAGCTCAGCAACTTGTTCCAGTTGTTGTTCTGTAACCTGCAATCCTGGAAATTACAAGGAGCATGTCAGTTGTACATGCATCCTCAGGAACCCAAGGATCTTATTCTGTCACTCATCCTTACTTGAATGCAGAATTGTGACAGAATAATATCACTGAGTTACTGAGGATAATAAATACAATATGAGCAGGACATCTGTATAAAGATTTAAAACTGTTAAATCAGGATGAATCTCTTCCTGATTTAAAGTTTCTATTATGGCTGTGATTTTCTGTTTTCTGTTTTTACCTGATGGATTATTAATTAATTTGATAAGCAAATTATCCAAATTATTTTTGGAAGAGGCTGGGCATGATTTTGTAAATTATTATCAAGACCTGATCAGCAGATAACATAACCAAGTCTTGATGATTTATGATATTATAATTATTATGCCCCCCCAAAAAATCAAAAATTGTTTTATTATGTACATTTTTTAACTAGTATAAATTCAATTAATGATTTATTTAAGGAATGACATTTTTGGGATCACAGTTTGGATCTTCAATTGCTAATAACACTGAAATTTCAAAGACATTTCCAAAATCTATCTAGTGTTGAAAAGGCATTTGATGTTGGTATGGAAACTAAATTTTGACATGCTGTTTTGGTACCGATATTCCATAACTTTTAGATTTTATCATCCAGTGATATATTGTCATTATCAAGCCAATATTTCATAATAATTATTAAAGATATGTTGCTATCATGCTTTTCTACTGTTTGGTTGGTTTCACCTTTTTCTATTGATGTGAATGAATTTGTTTCCTGAAAGATGAGGGTAGAATCTACCCCTTGTCAGTCAAAACCGATCTAAAGAAGCCAAGTCTGAACAGGCTTAAATAATAGAGAAATTATTGTAGATCATGCATATTGCCAGAATGTTCTTAGAGTACAAACAGTTCAAGTGTGCAATACTTTTCACAATTTAGTACTAAATACACTAATAATTTATTACCTAAACAAACAACAGAAAACAATAGAATTTGCATAATTTAGCACAATTTAGTGCTGTTTATGTTGCACACTTTTACTGTTTGTACTCTTTAGGGTTAGGGTTTAAAAAATGTATAAAGTAAGAAACCATAACACTCTGGTTCACCTTACCACATTCTTGTAGCTCATATTTTTCTGGAAATGCATAGATGTGATTTGGCACTCCATCTGGAAGGTAGGTGTTTTTCTGGCTACGAATTCTATGACTGTTCCACACAGTATCTACAAATGTGTTGATTTCTTTTTGCACAATTGGAATCATAAGGTAAGCAAGTAGGTTCCTGATATGAAAAGGAAAATAGATTTTCTAAGTGATGGATAAAATATGAGCAGCCATAGCCTCCTCTGCAGATTACTCCTTTTCTCTCTTTGCAAAGATGAGCGACTGGGGACAAGCCAAAATGGATAAGGGGGAGGAGGTTTGGGGAAAGGAAAAATGGGTGGAGTTGCTACTCCTTGTTTTCTCTTTTCCTCCTCATCCCCAGTCTTCCTCTCTTCTAGTTCCAGTTTCCTTCTCCTCATTTGCCATATAGGCACATTCTCGTCCCCAGATCCTCCTCGGTTGTCGTTCCTCTCCGTCGTAGGCTCTGGGCAACCCTACAAATTCTCGCAATTTCATTGGTCCTTAGGCTAAACAAACCTAGAAACCGGAAGTTTCGATAAGAACATCAGAAATGGCTCTAGAACCACTAAAAAGATTTCGAGAATGGAAAATTCATCTATATGGACGTTATAATTGCTCGAGGTTATTATCAAGAAATGTTTGATGTGAATATTATAGCATGAGACACTGAAAAAACACACTTTGGCGGTTTGAATCAGTTTGAAATTCAATCGTAACGTAATATTTATTTGACATCACAACAACACGCTAAATTCTCACCAAAATGACTTGAAAATCTAGTAAAGCAAAGAATAAACTTCATCCAAGGACTCCTCCAGAATATATGACTGATGTCAAGTGATGTGGAGAAATGAATTTGATTCATTTTTACGGCCTATAGGATGATATTTGAAAAGCAACGGCAATCTTCCCACAGCGTTCTATTTTTAAACCTTTCTTCTAGTCATTCTGCTAAACAAACAACCAATCGCAATCAACATTTTGCTCCCTTGGGACTCTTTTCAAGCATGCGCTGTGAGGACTTCCTAGGCAGTTTTCTTGCTTCCGGTTTGTAGGGTTTCCCAGAGCCTATGATTGGGGTGAATGAGTGGGATTATGGGACGAGAATGATATAGGCAATCCAATAAAAAGGAGTAGCCTGCAGAGGAGGCTAGGGCAGCTGATCTGTATGGGATATTTGTATATGACTTATCAAATGTCAAGGCTACATGTACCTCTTCCATGTTTGACCAAGATTTTAGAAATAAAATTGAATATAGTCAAGAACATCCAATTGCTTCATGGTCATGATTTCTATTCAGTTTGATAAGTCTTAATTTGCATTTGCCAATAACAGAAAATACAAGACATGTAGACCAAAAAAAAATCACTTGCATAAAATGGTTCATTGTGATTGATAAGGTGCAACAACAGTATAATAATGAAATTACTATTACCGGTGATGATCATCATCTGGGACATAGAGCCCTTGGTCCTTTAACTGGTTCAAAGGGAACTTAAAAAACTTCTCCAGCCTTTCATGGAGTTCTCTCCACCACCTTTCAATCTGTACCAAGATAAGATTGTACCAGAACAAAAAATGATACCACAATATTATCAAGCAAAGATCAAGACAAATCATATGCAACACAAGCTAATAAATTATCAGGGTTTGTAAGTATCATTCAAGTGCTTTCCTTTATGTGGTCAAATGGCATTAGTGACTGATGTGATATGTTTATGTGTGCTGATTAGCTAAGATCTTCCTGATGCTTTTCAAAACAACAAAAATAGTTGCTATTTTTAATAACTTGATTATTTTACCTGGTTTGAAGTTGAAGGCCCATAAATGATTGTTTCGACTGGGTCATCTATGTCTCCATGGTGTTGCCTTAAAAATGCATGAATTGTTGCAAGAACTCCAGTTTCTGTGCCTTTATCCCTGGTCTGTGGCAAATGTTTGGGAGACTGAGAACGAGCGCTTTGATTGGTCACTTCCGGTCACTTCAGACTGTGTTGTTGTTTAGTTCCTTTTGGGAGGTGAATGAAGAAATTTGTGCAAAAAAAGGACGTGTAAATTTTAAATCTGGCATTCTGTTCTACAGCGAGTGTATTTTCCATGGCTTGGAGATGTTGCTTAAGAAGGCTGAGGCGTTTTACGTTGATTTTTGAGGATTTAGAGGATCGTGAACTTTGTAAGCCGACTAACGCGACATGGCGCGTACGAACTAACAAACTCCAACTATCAAAACTTTCACGAAATTTTTCAGCTAACCTGAATGTGAGAATTCTTCCATTCAGCCCCAGTAAGTACTACCAGCCAGTCCTACGTGGCTTAGGCAGGATATATTCTAGTTCTCATAAAAACCACACAAGATTTTTGCACTTTTTCGGATAATTGTCTTTGAAACTTTGTCAAACTTATGTTTGATTTACGGCAAACTACAGGTGAGTAAGTTGTCCCATTTTTGGTTCAATACACGGATATGACTTCAGTTTTGGAAAAAATAATAATAATAAGTTCATATGATTCTTGTTATAGTAATGTGAAAAGTTTCTTATTATCCTTCGCGATTTTTTTCCTCTGTAAATACGAATCAACAAAGTTTGAAGTTTTGATTTTGCATGTGCTTCATTCACCAACCAAAGTTTTTCAAAACGCCGTTCTCCGGCCATGTACCCTGAATCTCGATATGGCCATGTAAAGTAAGTCACTCTAGAATTATTGTGTGGCTTAGGCTATATATTATATCCTCAGGAATAAAAGTTTACGAGTAGGGTCGCCATAAAATATCGTCGGCGGCCGTCTTTGATCTTGTTTCTTCGTCATTTCGAGCAACGGCTTACAAAGTTCACGATCCTCTAAATCCACAATTATCACAGGAAAACGCTTCAGCCTTCTTAAGCAAAGTCTCCAAACCGTGGAAAATATAAATGCTGTAGAATGGAATGCCAAATTTAAAATTTACACGTCTTTTTTTGCACAAATTTCTTCATTCTCTTTCTAACAAAAACAAAACAACATCACAATTCTGGAGTGACCGGAATTGACCAATCAGAGCGCTCGTTCTCAGTCCCCCAAACATTTGCCACAGACCAGTTATCCAGTCTCAATCGGTTAGCAATGCAGCGTGTTTTGAACAGGTATTCCAGGTAAAAGTTTCCTATGACATTCGGGTCACTGTTAGTGGTCCACACTTTAACCCACAAAACCTTCCGACTACAAGTGTCTATACAACCATATACTGCGATAGGAAATGTCCAATTCTGATAGCCCATTAATTTGTCGTGGCCATCGAGAGAATGTACATAGTTGGTGATGTAAAATGGCCTTTGATTTTTTTCTTCTTGAATTGGGGAGCCCTTTTCTCTAAAGCATCTGCGTCCACATCATACATCATGGCATAAACGACATCTCTTGGTACCTTCAGGCCATAAACTTGTCTGATTTTTTTGTGCAGTGCACGATATCCCAATAATTTTCCTGGGCCATTCATTTCTTCCTTGACTGCATTTTCGATCTCAGCCAACGCTACGTTCCGATCAGTGTAACTTATTTCAAAGTAATTCAGCCTCCTGTCAAGCGTCCTCATGCTCCAAGCATACTCCTTAAAGTCTCTTGAAACAAAGTCCAACATCTCCTTGCGATTCAGACCCTCTTCAACATAGCGCTTCAACGCTTTCTTCAAGGTTTCATCTTCCTTCCACATTTCATTTCTGATTCTTGCCGCCATTTTTTTGCCATAGACCAGAATGCACTTCTACCGAAGTAGTAACTTGAGCACAAGCACGAGTCATTCATTGATGCCTTGTACTATTATTCTGCATGTGCTCGGATCTTCTTCTATAATTATCGACTTAATCGTGATTTACAATGTCAGATGAAGCTGACTATAAACGTTTCAAGAAGAACATTGCAGAAAAAAGAGCAAAGAAAAAGATTACAAAGGAGAAAGGAAACGCTCTGGACACTGAGCACGAAACGCTAACGATTCAGAGACTCAGCGCAGGGGTATCGGGGAAGGCACAAAAATACACCCGAATAGGAGCTAGAGAGTTTGTCCCCTTTCAAGATTATGCGGAATTATCTATCAATAATATCAGGAGTGCCTGTATGAAGCATTTTGATATGCCTGCATCGATGTGCTGCAATGTACTGGCCGGTGAACAGGGCCCGTCGTGTTCCTCTGTGAAACAGATTCCCAATCGCAAAGTTATCCACGTGCGCTTCATAGATCGAAGCGATCAAGATGCCCTGAAAGACGTCGTCACTATTGCCGAGACATCCCCCAAAAAGATAAAGAAAGATACTACTTCCAGTCCCAAAAAACACCAACAATCAGCAGTCCGAGCAGTGGCGAGCAAATTCGTACCAAGAAGTTTGTCCGTGGTAGACATGATGAAGCTTGGCAAAACTATCATCAACACCACCACAAGTGTCAGGTTGCAAAGCTTCGACATGAGAGCCATGGTTTGGTCAAGTGAAGGAAGAAATGTTGAATTTGTAATTGACACTAAACCATTTGGATCTGGGGGGTTCCGTGAAGCGTTTAAAGCAACGAGCTCCGACAGCGAGTTCAAGGGTAAGACGTGGGTTGTAAAGCGCTACATCCCCAAAGTGTTGATTAAAGTGGTAGGATTTTAGGTTAATATTCAAGAGAAACAGAGACTAAAACAAACTGTGGATTTTACTCCGCCATCTTGGATTATATACAAAGCACATGTTTTTTTCTTTATGCATCATGGGCATGCATGAATTATGATTAATTAAGTATTTCATCAACACAAAGCAGTCGACGACATTGTCAGTGTTGGACAAACGGTCGAACAGCAGTCCAAAAAAACCGTACAAATGCACTATTTAGCAAGAAACTTTGCGTCACAACTCCACGAAGAAGTGCGCAAAAACGATGTGATGGAGGATTTTGGAGACGCGCTCCAATATAAGAAGATCTTTTGGGGCGAAACAAAGAGTACTGGCTGTGTGACGATTGAAGAATTTGTTGAGGGATCTTTTCAAAAGTACGTCAATAACAACGGAGAGATCTGCGGCAACAAAGCCGAAACCTTAACAAAAAAAGCTGAATGTCTTGTGCATTTCTCTTTTGAGCGTTCCAACAAACAACTGATGCTTCTGGATATCCAAGGTTGCAGTTATGACCTCTTCGACCCGGAAATCGCCACAATTGAACTGACAGCTGAAAGCCAAGGATATGGATCACAGCCGGAAATGCTATTTTGTACCGGCAATTTGAGTGTCATTGCAATTAATAAATTCATTGAGGAACACAAGTGCAATGTATATTGCAATCTTCTGGATCTCTCGGCTCTAGAGAAAGTTTAGTTTTTTATAACATTTATTTCATGTGGACTGGACTCTCGATGATAGCAGTCGAAAGAACTCTGCCAATATATCATGTATATCATGTGAATATATTCACATAAAAGCGGATAACCCTCACTTATAGGTAGAGTTGCTAAATTCTACTTCAAATTTTATATAAAGTTTTATATTTTCATAGAAAACAACGTACATTTTTTCGTGGGGCATTTTCTTTGTTTTGGAGGGGCTTGCTGCCCCCACTATATGGGGCAAAAGTGACCTTTATTTTTACCAAAAGTCTAATGCCCCATGTTTCCCCGGGTTGGGAGGGATGGGGGTTTTCAATTAAAGAGCTCCTTTGTCTTTACAATAATTTCTACCTGGAATATCTTATCGATATTGTCATTTCTATTTCGTCATTGTTTATAAGAACCATCATTTGTCACATTGCTATAGTTGTTCCGTTTTTTAAGATAGCTCAAGCACGTTAAGAGCTTGGGTCATACAGCCATCAAATCATGTGCTGTAAATTAAAGTGCATTATTATTCAGCTGTTCTTAATTGTATCTATAGGCATTCTGAACATTTTTCAGTGTGGAAATGTTTTCTAAATGAAATCTCAAACTTGAGATTTGAGTTTTATAATCATTGCTAACACTGTTTGTGATTGTTTGAAAATTAAGCAATATATTTCAATGAATAAAATGTACTTGTACTTTTCTAAAACTTGTGTTGTCGTAGTCAGTTAGTTTTATAATCATTGCCAACGCTAGCCATTTGTGATTGTTTGAAAAATTGCTTTAATTTACTCAAGGTGCTAAATATTTTGAACTGTGTGTGTCCGACACTGAACCTGGAGAATTATGTTCTGTAGTTCAATAGTGAAGGTCAACTAGCAGTGTTCGTCACACAACGCACAGGAGATTTGATATATCAGACAAAGCGGTGTACTTTAAGGGGAACAGTTCTGCTATAAACGTGGATACACCAGCTGTTTTCTGCTCGCAGCATTTTACTTTCTATTAGAAACGGCTAGTTTAATTCATCACATGGACTGCATGCTCGTGGTTGATAGTTGTCGACTTTTTTTCTGTTATATTTACCGATACTTATTAGTATAATCTTCATGAATAAAAGACTTCAAGTTTGATGGTTTAGGAAAGTGATTTATCTCAATTGATACGCCTTTTTCCATTATAAGAGACCACTGAGCTTCCTGCATTTTATCGCTGCTATTTCGAATAATTTACGTTGATTCGAAGCCTGTATGAATGCGCCTTTTGTCAGAAAACTCAGCGGTCTCTAGTAATGGGAAACTGGACTATATTCACAAATATTCGATTGTGTTCGGAAATCGAATGTAACCACCGAATTCACTTTTTTTTTCCGTTCGGTTGCCAAATATAATCGGCGAATCCAATCATTGATTGTGTTCGATTGTATTCGATTGTCGAATTCGAGTAGGTACGCTGGGTCTCATGTAAAAAATCATGTGCTGAATTCAATGCAAATAAGTCAAATCTTTTGTTTCTACTCATGATCATTGCATTCGACACATGTGAGATTCGACGTTTGAACTAGGCCTTATTCCATGTCAACTGGCGTTTTTAAATAAGCGTGAAATTTGAAGCGTGCGTAAGGTGACGTCACTAGTATCGGCTTTTGGCGCGAAACTTCCGCTGACCAAACACGTGAAAGACTCAGGAGCCATCTCGAGTTTCATCATGATCATTGAACGAGCATAACATGAAGTTGATTGTCGAAAGAAAAGAAAATTCTCTCTCAACTGAATTTATGTTTGTTAAACATTCCATGTACTCTGGAGAATCAAGTACTCTGATAGTGAATAACTGGAGGTCCACTTACGGTACTCGCTCCGTGGACTTCTTGGACGATGACGCCAAAACTTATAACCCTCTGGCCGATAAATTTGTTCTCTGTGGCATCCAAGTGAACGAAACAGTGTACCTGGAAAGAAATGCCGCAGCAGCATTCTCATTTCCAGTAGCAGGAGATGTTTCTACGAAAGCTGCCATTCTACATGGCCCAGAAATTATTAATGGCCTCGAGGGTGAACAACTATTCCTAGGTGTTGTAACCAATTTGCACAACAAGCTGGGTGTAGTATACAGCTGGTTTCACGATGGCCAAGTCATCATCAATGGTCCAAACCGTTGTCTTATTAAAATAAAAGAGCCAGGAACTTACTTTTGTAAAGTTTATTATGAGGAAATCGAGATGAAATCTGCAACAGTCAATGTTGTAGTCCATGAAAGTCAAAGGTGGGTGCAGTATGTTGTGTCATGTCTATTTATAACTGAAATTATTTATAAATAACTGTTTACAATGATCTACCTGTGTCTATATTTAATCTTTTTTGTGTAATAATCAATTACTGTACCTTATAAATAATTCCTAGCACTAATCTAACTCCTTCACTGTGTGTAATTCATGATCATATACATTATTTCAATAAAACTGGTTGACATGTATGTTTTGTATTGATTTTTTAGTACATGCCAGGGAACATCAAGAGAGGCATCAACTACGTATCCACCATCAGAATCAATAGCTAGTTTGTTGAAGACTGGCAAGTTGACAATGATCAAACGAAAAAAGGAGTGAAGAATAAACAGTTTTACTGTTTGTTCTGACTAATTATCTTAGTTTTTATTTCTGTTGGTAGAACTTGGACAATAATTTTACAGGGTTTTTTTTTTCATCCAGAATTATATCATTGTTAGAAGCATTCAACTAAAGAATGGGACAAATCAGGAATATGACATTCATTCAACCCAATCCAGAACACTTGTGGGTAATACACTAGTCAGTGGAATTCCTGACTACCTGGGGGATATGGGGTTTTCTGAAGATGTTTTTGGTTTTCCTGATTACTTTCATTTATTATTTTATAGCATATACTACATATTAATCCTCTTTTTTTAATGTGTTTGTTTTTTATTTTTTACTAATAATTCTTAATTTATGTTTTTATTTTTTAAATAGAAAAATAAAGACACAAAAATACTTACAAAAACTGAAACAATATTTTATTGTGCATGATTTTTCAAGTCATAATTCTACATGTTAGAAAACACATTCATTTGCATACTGAGTCGTTGATCTAGAAAAAGCCTGTGCAACTGTCACTATCGCCTATTTAATCCTGTCTATTTCACTGGTATATTATTCGCACTCTACTACAATGGTATTTTGTTGTTGTAACCAAAGATATAACAACAGTTTATAGATTTTATATGTTTTAGATTTTACATACATATATATTGATTTTTTTATTGGCCGTTTTAGATTTAGATTTTATTTAGAATTTATTTTACAGTGTCCCCAATTAGTAGGCTACTTGTGTCCAGCTAGAAGACATTGACACTTAAATAAAGTTATTGATTGATTGATGTAAACTGTAACATTTTAATAATTTTTTAAAAAAAACTATGCTATAAAAACAAATGAAAACATTGTAAAAACATGAATGTCAAAATTCATCACAAATCATGCAATCTTTGAATTGTCTCCACACCAAAGATGTACCTCAACATACAGTCGGTCCAGGAAAGGTTACATGATAACAGTTGAATCATTTGAATAAATCTTTTGGAAATTCTCTCCAAAAAATGTGATTGCAATACTAAAAGCTGAAAATTATTGCAAATCAAATTACTGTTGACAGTGTATCAGTGTTTGGCAACTCAAAATTTAACCTACCGTATTTGAAAAATGTAAACATAATAAATTATATGCAAATGACTTAATTGTCTTGACTTCTTTTTATCCTAAAAATTATGCTAAATTATTAAACTATTATTTGAACCTCAAAACAGCAAGTGATAACATGACGAGTATGCGCGAACCGCTGGACGGAAGTGGCCTCAATTACGGTTTTAACCTGGCTTAGGGCTACTTTTCTCATAAAGAGAGTCGTACTTAGTCTCCCCAAAGTTTTTCGGAGCATTGCAGTCGAGTGCAGAAGTACGAACAGCTAGAAATTATCCTTTCAAAATTATCCATTTGTCCAACACAATAGAAATTGGAGACATGCGCACATGTTATCACTTGCTGCTGAACCTCAATAAATGCATATATTTTTAAAGCTTACTCAAAGTACCCTACTTTTCGGGAAAGGGTGACCAGTTTGACCTCATCTATGAAAATATAATTTATTTCAATAATAGTTTAAATGATATTCTAAATGAAGTGTACAAAAGTTACATATCTTTTCTTGTTTATCTAGCTGCTGAAGCACTGGGACAAACTCCTCCACTGTAACACTTTCACCATCATCAGTACAACCATAGTATAGATCTGTATACTAGATAGGCTGACCAAAATCTTTACAATCCTTCACATTTTTCTCCAATGATGCTGCAAAGTATTTGCCAAACTATGCATCTGTACAACTATTTTTGTATGAGAGTCAACTGGTTCATTTAGCTTCTTCAAGTCGTTTAGGGCTTCTGGCAACTATTTTTTTTTATGACCCATTGTTTACTTGAAGACCTTCCTGAAACCACCAACCCCTAAGATTTTAGAGTATGATCTGGGTTTTTTACTTATAGGAGTTGATATTTTGGCAGGCGAGGGTTGACTCACATAGGCATCCGAGGCTTCATCAGATGACCACATCCTAGTAGGCACTTTTCGAAGTGCGACCTATGAATCGCACGTGGATCAACTTCGTGTTAGGAATTTGACTGAGGCTTGAGCAAGACGCGGACCCTGTTCTGACAGCCTGCGAGAAATTCACAGTTTCACTTCTGGTCAACAACGGAGCAAAGTGTTTCTCGCATGCTTTCTTGATGCCATCGATACTTAATTTATCCTCATCGTAACTCACGAACTCGCGAGGGCCAACTCTTGAGTATTTCTGTGCCTTTCCTGATACTGTAGCGCTTAGACGTTGCACAAATTGTAAGTTCGTTGGTCTTTTCTTGTACAGCATATAACGAGCATAGTCCCCCCTTTGCCTTCTAATCGAGCGAAAGTTCTCAGACTCCAAGCATACTCTAAAAAATCTCTTGACACGAAGTCGAGAATTTCTTCACGCTGAAGACCTTCCACTTCGCATACTGACGCAAGACTTTTCTAGTTTATCGTCTTCCCTCCACCTAATATATCGTTCCTGATTCTGGCTGACGCCATCTTGGTTAGCAGGAACCAAGGTCAATATTGGACTACCTGTGGTAATTGCTACAACATGGCATCGAAAAGCATTGTGGTCTATGGCAGCTCTAGGCCAGCGAAAGGGTTTTTTTTTTTTAATCAAATTTAAATTGATTTTGTTTTTGTTAACTTTTTTTTTTACTTTTATTTCAAATTGATTTTGTTTTGATTTTACTTTAAATTGATTTTGTTTTGATTTTACTCTAAACTGATTTTGTTTCGATTTTATTTCAGATTGATTTTGTTTTGATTTTACTTTAAATTGATTTTGTTTCGATTATATTTCAAATCAATTTTTGTTTTGATTTTATTTTAAATTGATTTTGTTTTGATTTTATTTTAAATTGATTTTGTTTTACTTTCATTTTAATTGTAAAAAATAAAAAAAAATAAAAAAATAAAAAAAAAAAAAATAAAAAATAAAAAAATAAAAAAAAATAAAATAAAAAAAAAAAATAAAAAAAAATAAAATAAAAAAATAAAAAATAAAAAATAAAAAAATAAATGTCCAAAAATTCGCAGTTTTCCTTATGGCAGCTCTAGGCCACCATAGTTCTGTATCAAATTTAGCCAGTAGGAATCTGATTATAAAAAATAATTGTAAAAATGTTATGGAAAAAATACTCCATACCTGTATTGGCAATGCAAGATCTTCATCATTAGGCTCACGATTTTCATGGATCTTCAAGAACAAAGATAATTACGGAATGTTTAATATTAAAAAAGCATGACGATTTTTGAAATTAGTTTTTGGTTGTTTTGGTTCGGTGTGGTGTGATTTGGTTTGGTTGTGTGGGGTGTGGTTTTGTGCGGTTTGGTTGTGTGGCATGTGGTGTAGTGTGGTGTGCATGTGGTTTGGTTTGGTTTCAGGTTTTGAGGGGGTAATCCAGTCGACATATTTAGAATGCTTAGTGAGCATCTACTGTCATATGCCTTGCCAGGTGGCAGATGGTATGTGTAAGAAGTTACATGTTGGCTTAATAGAAAATTTCTAACTATCATGACCATAATAAAGATACAAAGGAAAACAGCTATTGGTTATCTTGACTAGCATGTAAATACCTCATCAACTTCATGATCATTTATGTTTTGTCGTCTGTACCATGTGGCAAAAAGCTGTATCATCTAAACAAAATGTATAATTATTGTTGATCAGAACAATTAAACTCAGAGAGAGAAAAGTAGATAAACTAGATAAGTGGGTATTTGTTTTGGTGCTGTCTGCACTTACATTTCATGTTGTGTTGTGTTCTGAGGTGATGTGGTGTAGTGTGCTTTGTTGTGTTGTGTTGCGCTGTTAACTACTATTCTTGTTACATGTAGTTTTGCTTTTACATTTACCTCTACAAGATTCCTTGATTCTCTAAACCAGTCAGTGAGTCTGTTTAGGAGCTTGAAGCAAACAACGTATATTGTTTTATCAATTAAAATTTCTATCAAGGAAAAAGAGGGGAGAGGACAAAACCTATGCAAGCAAAGGAATTCTACTGATAAATAAAATAAAATAATATTTTATATTCACCTCTAGTGTAAGAACACCTAGGCGTAAAAGAGCAAACAGTAGCAAGACTAAAAATAGTCTGAGCAGAAACATTAACGCCATCTGTAGATAAAATAGAATTGAAATAGAATTAGAATTTCTACATAGCTAGAGGGGGGAAACCTTGAAAAGTACTTGGCACATGACTCCCATTTTCGTCAATTTGCACTTACTAGTGTCCTCAGCCAGTCAAAATGCAGAAATAATTGCATCAATTATCAAGTATAATAAAAATAAAAAAGGCATATAGTAATTATTAGTTGATTGCAATGAAAAATTTTGAAATTAACAGCATTGATTTTGGTGGTTTATTGATACAAGTCCCTCAAACCTTTTGTTAAGAAAATCAGCCAAAAAAAATGGATAATAAGTGCATGAATTCTGCCAATTGACTGCTTAAGTGATGTTAAGAATTATTCCTTTGGTTACAGTATTTGTTTACTCTATCTAACTTGTCAATATAGGACATTCCAATTACAAACATACACTGTTCAATTTATCATTTCTGACTTCAAAGTCTTAATAACAGCCACAACTAAAATTATCACATGCAAAATACTGGACATTTAGACATTTTAGCTGCACTTCCTCCATGATAACCTCAGTCAAATATTATCGCCACTTGACTGTGAAATTCGATTGACTAGACAGTACAATACTGTTTATTTGCATTTTAAATGTTTATAAAGGCTTATGTTAAGCCTGATATGATATACGTTTTTGCTACGAAAATAAGAATGATTTGTTTGGTACATTATGTGATTGTTGAAATTAAGGTTTATATTGGATTCATGCCTTGAACTCTCACGGGTCAACAATATTTCAAGTAGAGGTTTAATGGTTTCATTTACATTTCCTTTACTTCTCCTTTGTGTTTTGAGTACACTAATTTAAAGGGGTTAAGAATAAGCTCATTTGACTGTTATTAAAAGCAACCAATACATTATTTTGGTACGTGTAGACATTAGGAGCAAGGAGCAAGGATGGCACAGCAAGGAAGGATGCAAGGAGCAAGGATGGCACAGTTGGTTAGTGCGCGGCCTTCGGTGCGAGCGGTCCCGAATTCAAGCCCCATTTACTTCACATCCTTGTTTCGACTTCTCTCCTTTCCGTGTAGCTTTAATTTAGCTTTAAATATCCTTAAAACGGAGCACTGATGGAGAGAGGGGAGTAAAATGAGCGCACCGTCGACCTCAGGTTTGTCAGTTGAATTACTGTTACGAGTTATCAACGTTAAATATGGTCGCTTTTACTTTAGACGCTAATACGTTTTCTGTTTGGTTTTGGAATACAGCACTTACTCTGGAGATAATAACTTAGACTCTTACCTTTATGTATACTTTTGAGATTGCTGGTATGGAAAGTAGTCAAAGCAAATTATATTAGATACGGAAAGTAGACAACTCTTGCATTTGCCGGTAAACGAGCTTAGATTACTCTGAAGTCCGACATAAAGAGCCAAATATGGTTTTCTCAGTATTCCATATAAGGGAAAACATGGACAATGTAGTGTTAGGATATTAAATGGATTAAAGATAAAAAAAGTTGTCTTTTTGTTCATTCTCAACAATACAGGTCACTGCCTTTGCTTAAAGCAGATTATTTAGTCATTTGCATTCCTATGCAATGCATTACATGGAAATGAGACATCTTCAAAAAAGCACTCAAAAATTAGTTATTTCAAATTATCTCAACATCCCATATTAAAAATTACTAATCATTGTATATATTTTTCCTAAACTTATATATTCAATCCATATTGCGATGATTTTTTTTTTACTTTCCTGTTCCTTGTGCATATTTGTCCTTTCTGTTTGTATATTCCTCTAATATTTTCTATTACTCATTGACCTATAAATTGCAATATTACATATAACTTCTGGCTGTCTAGTCTAGCCTCCAGTATACTTATTATTATTGATAGAAGTACCTTTTTTTAAGAAAATCCGACAAAAAATGGATAATAAGTATGTGAATTGTGGCGATCGAGTGCTTAAATGCTGATAAGAATGATTCCTTTTGTTACAGAGGTGTATTGTTTACTCTAACTTGTCACTATAGGAAACTAAAGAGAACCAGCAGTAATTCTATTCAGAACTTTTTTCTTTCTTCTTGAATTGGAGCTTTTAGCTTTCAACACCAAAATGACATGGTTCTAGCAGTTTATATTTGAGAATGATTTATCATTATTACCTCCTAAACCCTGTCAAAGGTTTTGAAGCTCCAATGATTGAAATACAAGCTTTCAATTTCAGTGCACTTTCCTTAGTTAATTAACTTTTTGATTAAGGTCAAAGGCGAAAAACCTTTTTGTTGTACGACTATTTGAATTGACCAATACTAGAGGATATACATGGAGCCATTATACTGGAAAAAGGTTCTGAATAGGGTAAATTTCTACAGGTTTCCCCCTCCCCCCCTCCCCAAGCCCATTACCTTCCTCCTCCTCCCCCTCCCCCTCCCCCTCCCCCTCCCCCTCCACCTCCCAAAAGTCTGTTCACAGGATAACTAATTTTAAGGCTGACTAAAAGAAGTTAACCAATTTATTTAATTTTAAAGTTTGATTTTCTTTATTATTATTTCAGTAGACACTAGGCAACAGTTATGGCCAATGGTCTTGTTATGGTATCAAGCCTCTTCCCATAGCCTAAGATTCCAAGACTCTGTTTTTTTGTTTGTTTGTTTTTTGTTTTTGTTTTTCATCATTATCATCAGCTTTATCATAATTAGGATAAGCATTAGCACTGGCATCATTTTCATTATTATCATCATTGATATTGAATATATGTTTTGAATTCCAGCATAGCATTTTTGACGATTTTATCATAGGGTAAACCTAAATTTGATAAAAATATTTTAAAAAGGCTGTTGCTACGTGATCCCTAAATGATAAAACTGAATTGAATAAAGTATATATGTGCTCTATAAAGTAGTATAAAGAATTGAAAAACAATTCCATTTTTTTCTCAATTTTTATTGCTATTATACCTAAATCTTATGAGCGCCAATGAAATATTCTATCCATTATAGAGGCTTTGCACCATCACGTGAAGGCAGCCATGACAGGTGGCACAACAATAGAGTATTTCCCCCCTGGAAAACTGAATTGTTTATCATGTAAACTTGAGTCCAGACTCTAATGTTCCTGCCTCCTGTCATAGCTGCTGTCACGTGATGGTGCAAAGCCTTTACTATCAATTTCATTCCATGTGTTCATTAATGTGAACTATTGTACATTCCACTGCGCCTAGAAAACATTAAACATTAGCAGGATGCACTACAAAATATTTTACTGTTGGTAATGAGAAAATGTATGATTTTAATTGTTAATAGAAAAAAGTTTGGAAATGTTATATTTATGTGGGACTGTATGTGGTAGAATACAGTACAGTGCAGCCCAACATGTATAAATATATTTGAACGATGTGAGAGTAGAATAGTATAATTCAAAGTTCATTTGAAGTGACGACATTGTTAAATACCATTAATGGTAATTCTCTGGACCAATTGCTAGCTTGCTTTATTCCTTTTGTTTGCACTCAGACCACTTCCCAGTCGTTTTTTATCTATCAACAATCAAAATGAGTATCCCACCAAAGAATTTTCTTTTTGGGTAAAGGGGACGTATTGAGATTCATTGTAGCAAAGGTCCAGGGTCAATTGAAGTTGTCACATAATAGTTGTCATCAGATGACACATGCAATGCATTGATATATAATAAAACACGATAGGTTTCATACATTAGATATATACATATATACATAATTTTACAGTTCAAAACAGAACATTCAAATGTTAAAGACTACCTCAAGATTAATACCTTTATCAATGATGGCCAAAGAAATTTTATCACATGAGATAATTTTGTATTAATGCTAGATAAGAGCATATTGAAGTATTGTGTGTCTAACTTTACATTGATTGACCATGAAAGAGTTAAATGTCAAGAATCTGCAGTGAACTACTTCTGTAGAAACATAACCTGCCATGACATATCAAAACATTGGTGATATATGAAAACCATAGAAGAACCTAAGAATCGTATCAAAACATTGGTGATATATCGAACTATAAAAGACCTTTTTTTCGGTCAGGGAATAGTATTGTTTAGCTAGATCTTGGCTCATACAAAAAGAAAATGCATGGTAATACAGTAACAATGAAAATCGTTTGTAAAGTACTGCAAGTGCTCGTAGTGCATATTCAGAAGGAAACTTCAGAATATAGTCGTTCATCCTGTTTTGTAAATATCTGTGAAGAATATGCCACTTTGCATTCTTTAACAGCATTTTCTTTTTGTGTTAAACCTGTATTGCAAACATAAACTGTATGTCAACATTTAAAATTGCAAACATCAATTAATATAATTTTATGTGAAACCTTAATTGTAACCAAAAATGGAAAGGAAGTGCAAAATTACTAATTATTGACATGACTTTTATTGATTCAGCAGACAGTGCAATATCTTCTGTCGCTGGACCTTTAACATTAACATCAATCTGGTGCTGCTTCATGAAACCTGTCCTCATAGATCCTGTAATAAACAATGAAAAATGTCAGTATTAACATGACGATTTAATTGCAAGGAGATATCTGGACTTCATTGTGCAACATTTTTCAACTTATTGCCAATGGGTAGTAATATGTCAACAGTAGAGCTCTGCCCTCACACTACTGCAAGCAACACTAACCTGTCTTCTTGAGCAGCTACATTAATGTCAGAATCTGCATTTGCTGATATGTCTTGTTGTTGACCTATTAAGTTTACAAGTATCATTACTATTTCTCTTTCTGCTCTTTTTCCTTTTAACATGGAATGCCCTATTGTCAATTATGGGGAAATACCATTACACTATATATGAAGCAATTCTGGTCATCTCCTTTAGTAAATAGTTTTCAAAGGTGTTGATGGTTATCTCAGTCTTACATGTCTGATGTTCAATTAAAAAATCTGATGCTTCATTATTGAAATACTTACTTTCGTTCATGTTGGCCTCTGCAGTGTCTGTTGTTGGTGTGCATGTATCTTGTTCCTGTAATAGAGACAAACTCGTGTTAATGTATAGGTTTTGTGGATGATTTTCAAAAGTGCTCGGTTATTTTCAATTTGTCTATACTATTTCTTCTCTTCAAAATATCATGTTAATCTCAAGAAGATTTCGAATTTTCTATGTGCATTGGACATCCTTTTTCCTGTAACTTGAATTCTGCAAGTTTTGGGTGTGTATTTGGCTTATTCTGCAAGGTATAACATTTTCAAACAAATGTTGGTAGAGCACTTTTTGTGATATAAACACGGATGATGTACTTCCAAATAGTATTTTATATTATATGTTTATTTCAAAACCATCAATTTTCTTGACACTGACCAGATACGTTATTGGTATTTACCTGTTCAAGTTGAAGTGGGGGTATTCCTCTCTGAATTTGTTTATCGATGGGAAGCTGTTGATCACATTTGCTTGTGTTTTTTAATCTTTGTCGCTCCTTTCTCTGCTGTTTATCATTCCTTTTTACCTCCTTCCCTTTCTTATTGTCAGCTTCCCTTCCTTGAAGATCCTCTAGCCTTTTCTGGTGATGTTCTTTTAAATTCTGGGTTTTTTTTAACCTCCGTCTTTCTTGAATATCTTTAGGTTCTTTCCTTATCCCAGGGTAGTAATGGGGGTGGTCTGATGTCAGTTGTCAGTCAGAATTTAGCTCGTTTGTCAGTTGTCAGCTAAAAATTAAGTCATTTGTCAGTTGTCAGTACAATTCTTAGTGTCAGTAAAATATTAGTTAAACATTAATTTTCAACAGTTTTTTTTTTCACATTGCGCATGTTTTTAGCAATAAAACACTATTTTTACTTCATACGTAGTTTAAAAGATGCTTTTAAAACTTTCTTTTGTATCTACTGCAGAATGCAGTAGATACTATGTCATCGTGTTGAAAATGGATATACTTCATGCTTCACTCAAATTATGAGATCACGGTATATTGGTATTCACCAGAACATGTGTGAGTTTCGACACGAAGTTCTATGCTTGTTAACAATAGAAAGTGTTAACAATAGAAAAGTCGGAATAATTTCGGAAAATACACGGGAACACGGACATGACGACTGTTGACAAGTTTGACAGGAATTCAAGTCAAAAATCTTGGTAAGCGATGTTTTTAACAATGTTTTTATGCCCATCGATAAGGCTCAGCTTTAATAGAATGTGTCAGGTTTATTCTTATGGAGAATTTTTAAATCATCATTCAATTTTGAGGTCGTTTTTGAGACCGGTATACTAAGTCAATACATTATTGAAGTGTTCGTCTCGATCTCGTTTGAGCCTTTCGCAAATGTTCTATCTTTTACCAACAGTAAATAAGTTTACACCGATTGCATGTAAACTATTATCAAATAATTCACTTCATTATATAATATTTTAGCTCCTATTTAAATTTAAGAAAAAGTAATGGCCAACAGTATGTACGAAGACCTTAAACCGTGGATCTTGATTGCAAGGCCAAACAAACACCAGAAATTCCTTTTATAAAACCTATGACACTGTCTATGAAAGCTGTCTCTATTGATGGACGTAAAAACATTCTTAAAAATATCACTTACCAAGTTTTTCCGAACATTTAATTTCTATCAACAACAGTTGAGGTAATAACAAACTGCCCTGTCCAACTCCATAAAATTCTTCAACATTCTTCATGGAGTTGTCTTTTCAATGCATTTCACATTGTCAAAAATATTTCTATAACACGTCTGCAGTAGATACATGCACCTTTCAGGTGCCTTTTATCATGTTTTGTTTTGCTTTTGTGATGCTCAAGAGGATCTACAAGGACCATTGTGCATGTACATGTTATGGTACAAAATATATTACATGCAGATATTATTTGAATACCTATTTCATTTTCTGATACCCCTATAAACAAAAATGCTCTGCTTTTTCACTATTTACATGGGCGTGTCTACATTACGTAGCTAGTGTGAAACTGGCTAGTAATCCGAGCCGGTATATACTTGCTACACGTGGCCAGTTTAATATTTACCAGAACTAGAGTCCAGACAATCAAAACCTTCACTCAGCAGACATGTTCAAAGTCGACACAGAGAACCCAAAAGCAAATAAGTGCCACTCTGTGGTCCTTTCAGCGGCTTTTATACGAGTTTTTACGATTTTATCTGTACATTTTAGATAAGCAACAAAAAATGTCAGTTGTCAGTTATCATTTTTGTTGTCAGTTATCAGTAAAAATAAGCCTTGTTTGTCAGTTGTCAGTGGCATTTTTGGCCATTTATCAGTTGTCAGTTAACCCCATTACTACCCTGTTATCCTTAGTTCCTCACTTTGTTGGCGTTGATTTTCTTTTCTTCGTTGAGAATCTTCTTCCAACCTTTTTCTTTCCAGTCTCTGTCTTTCTTGAACATCTTCCGCTTCTCTCATTATTCTCAATTCCTCTCTTTAAATAATAATAATTATTATTAAATATTTAATCGGGAGAAAATGTAACAATATAATATACTATTAAAGAACTTTGGAGCGCTAATCCCAAGTTCAAAGCGCTGTAAACCTACGAAAGGAACTGTAAGATAGAACTAGAAACTTGAACTTGGGAAAGCTAAGCTAATAGCCAATATTTGGTTATAATCCTCTTGCCTTTTCTGGTTATGTTCTTTCAACCTCTCCCTTTCCAGCCTTTTTAGTTCTTTTTGCTCTTTGTCATGTCTTTCCCTTCTTTCACGATCTCTCTGCCATTCTGGGAAGTCTTCTTGTCTCAGTCTGTCTTGTAAAAGACTTCTTTCCTCAATTGCCTTCGCATATCCTTTTTGATAGCCCATTAGAAATGCTCTTCTCAAGTTATCGGTATTGATCTGATGGCTGTTGCCGGCTGGTAACTGGGTGTCCTGTTTAAAAGATTTATATTCTGATCTATCATCAATTTTTTTACATTGTTGGTTTTCCTTGTAATATCTAGAAGGTAATAAATGCGCTTTTATCACGTCACAGATCCCTTTCTTTTTGTACTCCAAAGGATACAATCCATAACATTATGGAATATCACGCGATGCTGACAAAGAGTCGAACCTTCCCAGAGAAGTTGCCCTGGAGACAGGCAGATTAAGTGCCTGTTTTAAAGTAATAGCCTTGATTGTTTGAACACAATTTAGTCTAACATTACTTATCAAAATAAGCAGTATCAAACTTTATCAAACCTGTATAGGAAAAGGAAAGTATTCTTCCTCTGGTTGGTCATTCTGAAAAACAAACAATGACTTGCATTCAAAAATTACTTTCCTGGCTATTTAAATTCATGTACCAGATGAATATATAGATCAGTTGCTAATTTAAAAATAAATAATAATGGTTTGAGAATTTTTGGGGTGAAGCATTTTTTCAATCAGTTTATAGGGACGTCACACAATTATAGCAAACTCAAATTGTATCAAACCTGCAAATGAAGAGGAAGGTCTTCTTCTTGTTCATTATTCTAAAAAAAACAAATTATGACTTGCATTAATAAACAAGTTTACTTTCGTAGCTGTGAATACTCATGTACCAGCTGAATATGTAGGCCCTGCTGTAGATTTTGGCAAATTTTTAAACTTTGAAAATACGTATAGAATGTGAATCAAATTGTGTTTAAGATTTTTTAGGTGACGTTGATTTAACTTAATTTTCACCCTTTTTACCTCTGTTGCCCTGTCTGTCTCTTCTTCATCTTCTTCTTCTTCTTCTTGAACTATCATCTGTCTCGTAAAAAGCAATTATGGATTTTATAACCAAATAAATATTACCACGTAAAAGAGATTATGCACTTTCTACACATATACTAAGTCAACAACATTTTACATAGCCTTCAGAACTAGAGCAAGTATGATGTCTACTAGTCTCAAAATCCGCCTGTTAAAATAGACAAACTGACCTTATAATCAAGGACTATATTCTTGTTATACAAGTCAGTTGTGAAATTTACCTCATGAACTTCATCTGTAAATCTGCCATTCTCCATCTGTTTAAATGCAATAATGATATTGAGCAAGTTTACATTGGAAGTCATATTCACCTAATCATTCTTGTCAAACACAATTATAATGGCTTGTTCTTTTGAATGCCCAGACATAACATATCACATCTTAATAAACAGCATGTTTCAGGGTCACTATGGCATGCAAATGAGAAAACGATGTAACAATTATCATGACAATAATTAAACTAATACAACAATTTCCCCCTTTCATTTCTCCAAAATGTTCCTCTCCAAAAATGATGTAAGAAAAGGGGATAATCAGCATCTCAGAGTATTATCAGAAGGAAGCTTGACATTGCAATCAGTCTTCGTAATATGTTAGCCTGGTTTACAAGGATTGTACTAAACAGTGAACCAAACAGTGAAGCAATCGAGTTTTGACGATCTTGAATACACTTCTGCTCCATACGTACGCAAGGTTCGCAGAGGGCGACCCTATATCGCGGAATGGCGGAATGACGGAATGGCGGAAAACACCTCCAAATCCTAAAAGGCGGAACGACGGAAAATACCCCCAAATACTAAAACGCGGAATCAACAAACTCACAAAACTAATTAAAACAAATAAAAAATGGCAATAAAATGAAGAAATTTAAACTATGTTGCAAAAAAATAGTCACAATAAAAAATGAAAAATAAAATAGAAAATATACAAAAGTGAATAATTTGATTTTCTATAAGCATTAAAAGGCAGTTCGTACGTACTCAAACTATGATTTTGTTTGCTTTTTGTTTCAACATTTACTCTCGTGCTGATAGAGTACAAACACTAAATGCTTGGATGACTCGTTGATGTTGGACTTGCTATGATTTTTGTTGCTTGACGAAAGCGACTACAAAGTCCATTCCATGAGAAAGGTTTTTACGTCCGAGTGTCGAACAGCTCAAAGGAGATGCGATGAAAATCATATTCCAAGGTGCATGAGGGAGCTGAGAGTAGTTCAATACAATATGTGGCAAGGAATAAGAAATTATCTATTAGCATTTTCGCCTAACATCCGACACGTACAATCTTCCTGGAGTGAAGACCTGTGTAGAGCACGAGGTAAGTTAAGGTTATTACCGAGCAATTTTTACAGAGCTGAGATCATGTGCCTAAAAATTGTTGCTTGTACACAAATTTACAACAGTTACATGTACATTACGTTCAAAGCTTCTCGACTACTATACTGTAGGAACAAATCGCCGACAATTATTGTAATGGAACTTTGCACCGTATATCGTATTATATATATCGGGAAAGAAAGTAAAGCTAGTTTGACAGACCAGAAGTTTACAGTAAAGTGAGTGAGTGACATAATTTGCATAATCGTGAATTAATGAATTTATCACTTGATAAATATACAGAAGGCCGGATGGATGAATATAAATGAATTAATGAATGAGGAGAGGAAGAAAGAAAGAAAAGAAGGAATAAAGTATATAATTGAGGATTTGTGATAAATGATCATTTATTGCTAAAGTATATTTCTTATTATTTATCGTAATGAGCAGTTAGGTTCTCATGTTTCTAAACAATCAATATCTTTAAGTAAAATAATGGCGGTAACATCAGTTGCGTGAATGAACTAAACGCCAAGTGTAGCCGGGCTGATGATACTATAATCAAAACTAAACTATGCATAGATATGTTTATATTAGTTCAGTTTTTTAATTTTTTTTAATTTTTGTGATTTTGTTGATTCCGCGTTTTTAATACTTAAAAGTATTTGGGGGTATTTTCCGTCGTTCCGCCTTTTAGGATTTGGAGATGTTTTCCGCCATTCTGTCATTCCGTCATTCCGCCATTCCGCGATATAGAGTCGCCCTTCGCAGAACTCAAGCTGAGAGTAGTAAAGATGAGACATCGCTAAAGGTTATGGCATCTGATTTTCTCATGTCATTTGAAATTCTCTTGGTATATTTTCGCCAGCTTCTAGATCAATTTATTTCACCAGAAGGACGATCAACATGGTTTTCAGCAAAAACATATAGGATAAATGTCATTGCAAGTTATTTTTCCCTCACAAATAGGTGATTCATTCAGGCTTTCCACACGTGGGTTTGAACCCTCCATTAGTAGGAACACAGCATGAAATGATTTCACCACGTCCGCCTTATCCAAACAAACTTACTCTTGAAATAAACTAAAACTGTTCCCTCCTGCCTCCGTGTGCGTTTACTTTTTGAGTAGCTACACTGATTCAAGTTCATATTGTGGTGGGTTTGATCGTGTCTTTAATGTTTGGCAGCTTCGTCTGCCTGCCATGTGAACTGCTCTTTACCACGTTTACGTCTTTGGTCATCAACTAAGAGTGCGTGGCGCTGTTTGTGAGATTTGTATCGAGTTCCAGGAGTTGTCGGTACTTTATATTTCATATTTCAAAATCGTCAACATAATTTTGCAGGGGTTTCTATTTTGTATGTTGGATTCACGTTAACGTCTGCCTGCATTGGTCGAGGACGCGATGAGAGCCATGATGAATGATTTTGCTTTGGTTTTCTCTCGTTGTATGACTTGATACTTTCAAAAAAATCTTCTTTAGAATGAAATTTGAACGTCAACAATCGTTTTACAATCCCTTGGAAACTTGATATTTTCTTTCCCCATAAGATAACTCCTCGTCGTTTTATCCTTAGACGATTGAGAACCAGCCAGCTTCGGTAAAGTACAGCTGCATCGAACTCGTCTTGGTTTACAAACCCATGGGTAATAACCTAGAAAAGGGTAATCACCTAGAAAAGCTGGTCAAAATCGCCGTAATGTGCTTTTCTGGAGGTTCTTGCCGTCGTCAGTTCAGAACTGAGCTAGCGTTCAATTCAAGTGTGAGCTAGATCGATGATGCAATCGATCGAACATCAAATCCAAGAATTGACTTTAACTTTACTAGTCACAGCTGCGCTGAATATTTTTACCGAAAAGAATTCAGTAGAAGCGTCTAATAGCTTTGCATCAGACGTAGAAGGCCTTAGGTGTCTTGGAGAGGGTGTGTGCCATCATTGTTGCGGATGCACTGACCCAGAATATGGAAGACATTTTGCTCTGTTTCCCTAATAGATACAATGCCTTTGCAGATTCCCATACATATTTATGTATCAGCGTGACCTACCTTGAATCTCTAAAGCTTTTGGTTCCTGGTGTTTACGTAACCTGCTGTTTCAGTCACGAAGCTTTGAGTCACTCGACGATGAATTCGAAATGCTTTGAGCACACATTGTATATTCCTGGTAACCAGCCCGGTTCATTATCCTTACGTCACGTCATTGCATGGGTTTACCGATACCCTTACTTATTTCGTCCTCGGTTTTTTCACCGTATATGATCCCTTATAGCAGGTTATTAAAAAAATTCACACTTGTAACGCTTCGGGTTGATGTGTGAAAATCTTCCAAGGTCGAAAAGTTAAGCTTCCAAAGTTATTTTTGTGGCATTTCTTGTGGAAAAAGAGAGCACGTCAACAATTTTATTTGATTTTTTTTCTGTTAATTCTTTGTGTGGATTATAAAATTGTGAAACGTCCAATGTTCCAGGCGTTCCTCAGAGGGATCCTGATAGTGTGAAGATGTTTTGTCGTCTTCGTGCTCCTACTGAGGATAATTTAAACTACACGAAAAATAACGGCTGACTAGCAATATTAACTCTACGAAGATATGACAAACTTGTGAGGACAAATGTAGTGGTATTGGGTGCAACAACCGGTTGCTATGTCCATAGCAGTTGCTAGGCATAGACTAGAAAATTGATGTACCATATTTAGAGGGTGTTTACATGATGGCACTAGGATCATCCTAGCACTAGGATCATTCTAGCAGGCGAACCAACCTTTACGTTTAGTTTACATGCCCGAAGCAACCCAGGACCCCAAGGACAACAGTGTTACACACTGATGGGTTAAATCCTGTATACAATTCGTTATTATTATTATTATTATTATTATCAACCCGAAGCAGAGTTCAAAGAAAAGAGTGATTCCTTGTCCTAGATCACCCGAACCACCACAGTGGTCCTAACATTACCGTTTCCTAATCCTAGTTGGCGAAGTATCTCTACTTCTTCTGTTTACATGACCGAAACATACTCCTAGTACTAGGATATTCCTACCGGCGAGACAGGATGATCCTAGTAGTAGGATGATCCTAGTACCCGAAGTGAAGACACAAATTTTCATGTAAACAGAATGCAGTAAATATATAGCAGGTAGCATGATCCTAGTGCCGTTTAAGCACCCCTTAATTTTATTAACCCAACAAAATTTATAGTAATTTGTTAGGGAAAGGGATTTCTGGTCCATGGGACTTCCGTTCAAACGATTTCATAATTTACTCAAAATTGTTTTTTTATATCGCGTCAAATCTAGAATTATGTAACTAAACCAAACTCAACTTGGGGAAGCACTAGTTGCAGAAGAGACAAAGATGTTTGGACTAAAATTGGCCACTATTGTGACGGTGTATCTAATTAATTCTTGCAAACGACGAATAAAGGAGTGCCCCAAAATCAGAACACGAGGGGCTTCATAATGGGGACCAAGTTTAGAGAACAGAATTATGTAAAATAACTTGCCTGCAAAAACGTCTTGGAGTAAACTGTTCAAGATGACCAGCGTAGCCCAAGAGGGCGGATTTGGAATGTCCACGACTTTGAGTACCCTCAAAAACACGTGGCGACCGTGATGATCCGTAATTGATACCCACTAAAGCCTCCACCAGAAAATTGCTCTTGACCATTGATGACATTGACGCGATATAAAAATATCATTATACTTGCCACATAATGTCTGTTTTAATTCAGTTCCATTTTCATTTTATTTCTCGAAAAACTGCAAAGTTTAATCGTAAATTAGGGACCGTTCATTTTTTATCGGGAGGGGGGGGCTGGTGGTTTTTGAGGGGGGGCCACCTGAAAATAATGGCCATAAAATGGGGGGCCAAGCAAAACCTTTTTGGCTATTTGAGGAGGGGTCACGCAAAAAAATAGTTTATGCAGCACCTTTTTGTTATCAAATCAACCAAAACGGAGCCACCACGAAGTACTTTTCTTGCAAAATTTCTGTTGAGCGGCTCGCACTTCGCGCTCGCAAAAACCAATTACATTCTAAATTGTTACACTGCAGCCATGCTACAATGCCAAACACTACAAGCTAGTGTAGAGTGAGTTACACTGCATTGCATCAAGATCATTTCAGATCTCTTTAGGAAGCAGTCTTTATGAACAATAGATTTACCTCAAATTTCTGCAAAGCAGCTCGCGCTTCGCGCTCGCATTTGTAGTTAGTGACTTGCACATTCCACCATAATGGTACGCGTTTCAAATCCTTTTACTAAGGAAGAAGTCTTTGAAAACTTATGTACAATTTAAATTCAGTTATTAATAGTAGATGTCTTTGCACGTTGAGAAAATCCTTTTGGGAATTGTCTCTGTTAACACCTCAAATTTCTGCCGAGCGACTCATGCTCGCATTTGAAATAAGTGACTTCCACATTTCATAAGATGATTTAAAATCCTTTTTGGAACTGATAGCCTATCACCTAGCTGTGAACATATATACTTCAAATTTCTGCCGAGTGTCTCGCGCTTCGCGCTCGTATTTGTAAATAAATGTAGTATTTCGCACATTGCACCATAAGAACATTTAAAATTCTTTTAGAAAATAGCCTCTGGAAACGTCTTTACTTGAAATTTCAGTTGAGCGGCTCGCGCTTCGTGCTCACATATATATATATAAATTATGTAATATTACTCTCTAATATTGCTCAACAATAATGGGCATATATTTTCCTTTGCTACACATATGAGGATAATAGAAATGATGACTAAAAATTCAATGTTATCCTAGTACGTCTGCGTTCCCTGCTAGCAGGGAAACGTCTGCGATAATGAAAAGACAAAAATACATATTCCGATCTCTTGATAACATTGCATAATTTTCAGTGGTGGTGGTGGTGGTAGTGTGGGGGGAGGGGTCATGTAAATGACACATGAACTAAGAAGGGGGCCATTTAAAAAATTGTGTGACAAAGAGGGGGGGCCGGACACTTTTTGGGGCAAAAATTCCAAAAACCACCAGCCCCCCCCCCCCCCCCCCTCCTCATAAAAAATGAACGGTCCCTTACATCAAAATTTTCGTAAGACGAAACCCAAGGAATATTGTGATTAAATGTTCTTTGGTCTGGCGAGACGCCAAACGCCGACTTCTCTAGGCGATAATTATGATTAAATGTCTACAAAAATTAAAAAAGGCAGACAAATTAACTTTTAATTTGAACTTATAAAACGGATAACTTGACTGTTGATATCGAATAAGCCCGAATCGTGACCATTTTCTGTTCCAGAATCTGTTTTGAAAACCTTTCATATTCAAATTTTAATCCTTCGAGAATACAAACACAATAGTTTTGGTTAGTGAACGGAAGTTACTTGAAAAGACTCTGGTATAGAGAGGGAATCAAAACGTCATTATGCTTGGGGCTTGCTACATGAAATCACGAAGCCAGCAATAGCAGGGCGGATAAACGTTTTTAAACGTTTAAAAAATAGCCTCTCATCATAAGGACACCATAGCTTTTTTAATCTCAATATTTTGCCTACAAGCCGTTTTCGACAAGAACAAAATATCAAATGTTATCAAAATTTGGTACATGCGTCTCTGATATATAATGCCCTGTACTTTGGGAGAGAAGACATTTTGAGCGGCAAAAAAAATTGTTTTAATAAATATCTCCGCGAAGCTTTACTTTAACGTCACAAGGTTTCGTAAAAAGTTTTTTACTAAAGCCAGTAAAAGCGTAACACAGATTGTTTTCCTTGCTTCATTGTCAGTTCATGAAAAAACTATGAAAACAGCCGCTTAGCTATTTTTCCACTGTCTTTATATTAAGTAACCACTGTTAGTTCCCTAGTACAGCCACAACAACAACATTCCTAGCATTCCTCACTTCTAGGAAAAACTTCTCTGATTGGCCAATACGAAAGAATAGCAGAGCAATGTGGTCTGAAAATCAGGCTATAGTTAGCAACGTTGGTGAGAGCCCGGCCCCCTGTGGTCTGTGGTCTATTGTAAGTACAGTGATTTTACGCGTATTCAGTATTTTCCCGTCTTACTTCAATAGATCTGTATAATGAGGAAGTTGTCCTTCAGTAGCATGATGATAAATGTATAAAGAGGAATTGAGGCCTTACACTACTGTGAATTTTGATCTTTATTACTTTAGCTTTCGTCGGTCGCCGACATCATCAGAAGTAAAGATGAAAAGTTATGCACATACTTAAATACTTAAATACACAGAGCGGCTCCGGGACAAAGCGGCCCAAGAAACAGAAACATCAACGAGAGAAAACGCATCAATCAGCGCTGCACAAGCACGTCCACCAAAAATTAAACACAACGAAGAGCTCGACAGCATCCTCTTGCTCAACGGGTACCCCCGCACTACCATCGAGGATACGTATCACAATCCGCGGGACCCAACTCTTCAACGTGAACAACAGAGCCAAGAACCTGCATGGCTATACTTTAAAATTCCATACATCACAGATGCTTTAGACTACAAGGTTCATCGATTGTTCAGACAGGAGGGAATTCCAGTTAGAGTTGCGCACAAATCGTCGACCCTACGCCAAGCCCTTAGACCCAGAGCGTCTCAGTCACCATGCGAAAGATCAGATTGTCCGATGTCAGACACTGAACTGGGCTTCGTAAAAAATACGGTTTACAAAATCACTTGTAATAAGTGCCAAGATACCTACATTGGAAGCTCAATCCGCCCCCTACACGATCGACTTAAAGCACACTTGAATCACACGTCCTCGTCAGTATTCAAGCACCTCAGAACACAGGCTTACCAATCTCTGCATGAGTGGAGGGAGTAGTGTGGGCTTCCTGTGTTATCTGAATGACCGTTAATTTGCTTATTGAACTACGATCGAATTTCTCCTCTAGATTCTCTCTTTCCTTTGACTTTTTGTGTATTTTTTTCAATAATAATAAAGATCATGAGTTAAAGATGGGTTTGTGTTGTGTATTTTGTCCTAAAAGCATCAATAATAGCGGTTTTAGGCCTTCTACTTTCGGGAGGTCAGTTCATGTCATATGTACCCTTAATAAGTACTAATATTTAGCCTGTGAATATGCTCTGAAAAGAAAAAAAACAGGACAGGCAAAAAGAGAGGAAAGCCAGCAGCAATTCTATTCTATTCAAAACCCTTTTCTGTCTTCTTGAAAGAGAAGTCTCAAATTGCAGCTTATAGCTTTCAACACCAAAATGACAACATGGTTTTAGCAGTTTATATTCGACAATCATTTATCATTATTATTTCCTAAACCCCCTCAAAAGGTTTTCAAGCTCCAATGATTGAAATACAAGCTTTCAGTTTCAATGCACTTTTTATTTAGTTAATTTATTAAGGTCAAAAGTCGATAGCCTTTTGTTGTTATCATTTTGTGTATCTATTTGAATTGACCAATACGGGAGGGTATATCTGTCGCTGGTATACTGGAAAAGGGTTCTGAATAGGTTACATTTCTACAGGCTCTCCCTCCTCCCCCCAGCCGATTACCTTCATCCTCCCCCTCCCCCTCTCCTCCCTCCCAAAAGCCTGTTCACAGGATAACAAATTTTAAGGCTGACAGTTATGGCCAGTGGTCTTGTTATGGCATCAAGCCTCTTCCCAAAGATGCCAAGACTCTGTTCTTTTTTTTTTTTTTTTTTTTTTTAATAATTATCATCATCATTATCATAAAATAATTCCATATTTTTCAATTTTTTGCTATTATACCTAAATCTTAATTATGAACTCGAAAATTGAACTTCAAATCTTATGAACTGAAATATTATCAATTATAGAGGCTTTGCACCATCACGTGAAGGCAGCCGTGACAGGAGGCACAACAATAGAGTATTTCCTCCCTGGGAAACTGAACTGTTTCCCATGTAAACTAGATTAATTAGTCCAGACTCTATTGTTCATTGTTCATCATGGTATCACATGATGGTACAAATAAGCCTTTATAATATTCATCCCACTATGTTCATTAATCTGAACTATTGTTCATACTATTGGAACTGATTTGACTAAACTTCTCTTTACTAAACATTGGCAGGATGCACTACAAATTCTTTTACTGTTGGTAATGAGAAAATATATTATATTATTATCCAACTGTATTCAGCAGAGTACAAATAACGCCCAAAACGAGTACAAATATCTCGCGATATTTGTATTGTAGGAAACCAGTTTTACAAGTTGTCGAAATACGCGCCATCACCACTTCGTACGCAGTGAAAAAAAACTCGCGCGCGCCACAAAACTAGTTTGACTTGTTGTCACTTTTCAGCCAATCAGAGACCGCACAGCTCGCGCCACTCGCCAAAGTCACGGCAGACTGTCACGTTTTCACAATGTTATTTCAAAAGAACTTTCTCGTCCTAAAATGCATTTTAAAAAGGCGTTTTTTCGCGTTTCTTCTTTTTCAGTGTAGACAGTTGGATAATAAATAACTTATTAGAAGGTTTGAAGTGTAGTTTGGCTGGATATTTTACTCGTTCACTTGTATTTTGACTCGCCCTACGGGCTCGTCAAAATACTGCGTGACTCGTAAAATATGCAGCCATACTACACATCCATCCGTCTAATAAGATATATTTATTTGTTAATAGAAAGTTCTCTTTTGAAACGTTTTGCATTTTATAAAATGACAATTTGGAAATGTTATACTTATATGGGCTGTGTGTGGTAGGATACAGTACAATGCAGCCCAACATGTATAAATATATTTGAACGTTGTGAGAGTAGAATCATGAAATTCAAAGTTCACTTGAGTGACGATAAAACATTGTTATATACAATTACTGTTAATTCTCCGGACCAATTGCCAGCTTGTTGTATTCCTTTTGTTTGCACAAAACAAGTATCCCATCAAAGATTTTTCGTTTTGGGTAAAGGGGACATATTGAGATTCATTGTAGCAAAGGTCCAGTAGGTAACCTGCTGCAAGTGCTTGTAGTGTATATTCTTCGTTTGCAATCACGTGATATTTTGATGACCTTTTGGGTTTTGAAATTCTAAAATGTTAATTCTTTTTCTAAATAAAATAAAATGCTTATGGGCTTGTAGAGCATTTAAAACAATATCTCTTGGAGAATTTTTGGAGCACAAGAGCAATTATTTGCCGAGTTATTGCCGGATGAATTTTCTCAAATTTTAGTGTAAATGTATGGCGGCGCCATCTTGGAAGACATATGGATATCTTCCAACATGGCTGCCAAAATTTTAGAACATAATTTCAAGCCTAAAGTTGATAAATATCACTTAATTTAACTTTTAGTAGCCCTAGCTGGTATATTTAAGACCAAGCTAATTGATTTGACATACTTATAGTGATTTCCACGGCATTTTAGACGCGTGACTTTGAGTTGTGTGACATAATTCACGGGCTTACAACTCGACCCAAAAAACATCCAAACCATCAAAATATCTAAATACAAATCTACAGAATAACTCAAACCACAATTTTCTAAAACATATACAAGAATAGAGCTGGTAGGATTCAAAAATAGATTTTAGTTTGAATTTTTGTGACTTGTGACGTCATGTGCAAACGAAGAATACAGAATGAACTTCAGAACATATTCCTTAATCCCGTTTTGTAATTATCTGTGAAGAATACGCTACTTTGCATCCTTTAATGGCATTTTCTTTTTGTGTTAACCCTGTATTGCAAACAGAAACTATTTGTTAACATGAAAAATTTCAAACATCAATTAATATGATTTTTATGTGAAATCTTAACTGTAACCAGAAATTGAAATGAAGTGCAAAATTACTAACTATTGTGTTAACTAAGTGACTTTTATTGATTCAGCAGACAGTGTAATATCTCTGTTGCTGGACCTTTAACATTAACGTCAATCTCGTTCTTCTTCATGAAACCTGTCCTCGTAGATCCTGTAATAGATAATGAAAAACATCAGTATTAACATGACGATTTAATTACAAGAAGGTATCTGGACTTCATTGTGCAACATTTTTCAACTTATTCCCTATAATAGAGAGAGTCTAATGTTAATGTATAGGTTTTGTGGATGATTTTCAAAAGTGCTCGGATATTTTCAATTTGTATAGGTAGATTCAAGATTACTGGGCAAATTAGTGAGAAATGTTCTTCATATTAATTTTGATAACTGATTAGAATTAAATTTGTGCTAAAATGGATTTTAGAAAGAATAAAGATATATGTGACAGGATATTTGAAGATTATATCCTTTTGTTAAATATTATTTCTAGTCCTACCCTTTCATATACTTTATGAAATACTGCATTATCACTACCCTCCTATTTCCAAGCTAGTGTCTATACTATTTATTCTCTTCAAAATATCATATGTCAATCTCAAGACGATTCCCAATTTTCAATGTGCATTTATTGAGAAGCAAAATATTTAATAAAGCGTCATTTTTCGTGAAGCTTGAATATTACAAGTTTTGGGTGTGAATTGGGCTTATTCTGCAAGGTTTAGTTAACATGTTTTCAAGCAAATGTTGGTAGAGCACTTTTTGTTGTTTAAACACGGATTATATGTACTTCAAAATTTTATTATAAAATTTCTTTTATAATAATGTATATTTCAAAACCGTCAATGTTCTCCGGAGATTGACAAGATATGTTTTTTAGTATTTATCAGTTCAAGTTGAAGTGTCAGTATTCCCCTTTGAATTTGTTTATTAATGGGAACCTGTTGCTCATTTTTGCTTGGGTTTTCTAATCTTTGTTCTTCACTTGGCACTTTAACTATGTTTATTTTTTCTGTCATCTGTTTGTCATCCTCTTTAGTTTACTTTTTAGCTCCTTACCGTTCTTGTTGTCAGCTTTCTTTCCTTGAAGATGTTCTTGCCTTTTTTTGCTATCTTCTTCCAACCTCTTAAAATAAATAATAACATTAAATATTTTATCGGCAACAGACGTACAAAGGGTTATGAGAAAAATATAGTAATATATATATATCTTATTAGACGGTTTGATGTGTAGTATGGCTGCATATTTTACGAGTCACGCAGTATTTTGACGAGCCCGTAGGGCGAGTCAAAATACAAGTGAACGAGTAAAATATCCAGCCAAACTACACTTCAAGCCGTCTATTAAGTTATTTATTATCCAACTGTCTACACTGAAAAAGAAGAAACGCGAAAAAACGCTTTTTAAAACGCATTTTAGGACGAGAAGTTCTTTTGAAATAACATTGTGAAAACGTGACAGTCTGCCGTGACTTTGGCGTGTGGCGCGAGCTGTGCGGTCTCTGATTGGCTGAAAAGTGACAACAAGTCAAACTAGTTTTCACTGCGTACGAAGTGGTACATGGTGATGGCGCGTATTTCGACAACTTGTAAAACTGTTTTCCTACAATACAAATATCGCGAGATATTTGTACTCGTTTTGGGCGTTATTTGTACTCTGCTGAGTACAGTTGGATAATGAAATATATTATCAAAAGACTTTGTAGCACTAATCCCAAGTTCAAAGTGCCGTAAAGCTACGTAAGGAACTATAAGAACTAAAATTGTAGAATTATGAGCTTGAAACTTGAACTTGGGAAAGCTGAATAGCTAATATTTGGTTGTCATCATCTTGCCTTTTCTTTCAACCTCTCTCTTTCAAGCATTTTCACTTCTTTGAGATGTCCAAACTCTCTCATTGGTCTTTTCCTTCTTTCACAATGTCTTGGCCATTCTTCGAAGTGTTCTTTTCTCTGTCTTTCTTGTAAAAGACCTCTATCAATTGGTTTTGAATATACCATTTGATATCCCATTGTTTTGGTGACTGTCGTCAGCTGGTAAGTTGGTGTCCTGTTTAAAAGATTTAAATTCTGATTTATATATTTTTATTTTTTGTTTTTATCTATTTTTATCTATTTTTTTATTTTTTATTTTTTATTTTTTTCAATTTTGGTTCTGGTATAACAGCTAATAGGTTATATGAAGCTTTTGTCACAGATCCCTTTCTTTTGTACTCCAAAGGATACAATGCATAACAGAGTCGATCCTTTCCACAAATGCTTCCTACTTGGAGATTAAGTGGCTGTTTTGAAGTAACAATCGTGAGTATTTTCCACATTATGTTTATCAGATTTGGTTAAACACAATTTAATCTATTATTACTTCTCAATATCAAACTATATCAAACCTGTATAGGAAAAGGGATGTATTCTTCCTCTGGTTGGTCATTCTGAAAAAAAAAGACACCATGCGTTGCATTAAAAAAAGAATTTTACTTCCCTAGCTATGCATATTTTATAAATGTACTAGCTAAAAATGTAGACGTTGCTGGAGATTTGGCAAACTTTTAAACTTAAAAAATAAGTATAAAACGAATGAGAATAGATTTGAGAATTTTAGGGATAAAGCCTCTTCAAGCTACTGAAAGCCTCAAACAGTTTCTAGTGTAACATAATCTCAGTAATCTCAAATTTTATCAAACCTGCAAAGGAATAAAGACTTCTTCTTCTTGTTCATTATTCTGCAAAAACAAATTATAACTTGCATTAAAAAACAAGTTTACCTTCCTAGCTGTGAATACTCATGTACCAGCTGAATATGTAGGCACTGCTGTAGATTTTGGCAAATGTTAAAACTTTGTAAGTTCGCATAGAATGTAAATCAAATTGTTGGAGGAATTTTTAGGTGAAGGTGATTTTACCTTATTTTCGCCCTTTTTACAGTCTGTTTTGTCTGCCTCTTCTTGTTGTTCTTGAAGTATCTGTCTCGTACAAAGCAATAATGGATTTCATAACCAAATAACTTATTTGTAAACTTAAGATTATGCAGTTCCACAAACATACTAAGTCAACAACATTTTAAATAGCCTTCAGAACTCAGTAGAGCAAGTATAATGTCTACTGTAGCCTCAACTGAATTGGCATGTTGAAATAGGCAAAGTTAATAATCGAGGACAATATTTTTGTTATACAAGTCAGTTGTGAAATTTACCTCATGAACTTCATCTTTAAACTTTCCATTCTCCATCTGTTTAAATGCAATGATAATGATATTGAGCAAGTTTGCATTGGAAGTCATATTCACCTAATCATTTTTGTCAAACACAATTAAAATGGCTTGTTTTTTGGAATGCCCAGACATAACATATCACATCTTATTAAACAGCATGTTTCAGGGTCACTATGACATGCACATGAGAAAACAATGTCACAATTATCATGACAATAATGAGTAGTATCAGAGTGAAGCTTGGCATTGCAATCAGCCTTCGTAATATATGTCAGCCTTGTTTACAAGGATTATACTAAACAGTGAAGCAATCTAGTTTCGATGATCTTGAATACAGTTCTGCTCAGTGCATACACAAGGTTTGCAACACTCAAGCTGGGAGTAGCAAAGATGAGACATCTGATCTTCTTATGTCATTTAAAATTCTGTTCGTAAATTTTCACCACTTCCACATCAATTTATTTTACCAGAAGGAAGATCAGCATGCTTTTCAGCAAAAAAAAATTAGGGTAAATGTCATTGCAAGTTATTTTTCCATCACAAATAAGCGATTTATCCAGGCTCTGAGCACGAGGGTTTGAAGTAACCAACCATTAGCAGGAACACAGCATGAAGAGATTTCACTACGTCGGCCTTAGTATCCAAAGAAAATTACTCTTGAAATAAAGTTATAACTTTGTTTAAAACTAAACCTGTTCCCTCCTGCCTCCATGTGCGTTTTCTTTTTGAGTAGCTACACTGATTCAAGCTGATATTGAAGTGAATTTGATCGTGCCCTTAAGGCGCTGTTACACGCTGAAACTTTTCTCTGAAACTTGCCTCAATAGCCGCTGCGAGACAAATTTCACAACGCATTGCACCGTGTAACATGGTCATTTAGCTGAAACTTTCCTCAGGTCGGTTTCACGAGACGGTTTCACGAAACGTAGAACTGGTTTATACTCCTGCAACAGAAACGTGTGTCGCGAACAAGTTTCAAGACGAAATTTCAGCGTGTAACACCCCTTATGAAAATCGTCTCGCATCGGTGATTGAGACAAGTTTCAGATAAACGTTTTAGCGTGTACAACAGCGCCTTGAATGTTTAGCTGCTTTCGTCTGCCTGCCATGCGAGCTGCACTATGGCACTCGAAATAACTTCGATTGTGGTAGGCTTCTGTAGACCCCTCTGGTTCCTTTTTTGTGGAATATTATGAAGAATAATTAAAGCAAATGCAAATAACCCATATCAACCATCACAAACAAGCTGCAATCACATCTGTCATGAATAACTCTTACCAACTTAATGTGGTCTTCCTTGGTCATCAACTATAATAGCGCGTGGCACTTGTTGTGAGATTTGTATCGAGTTCTAGAAGTTATCGATACTTTATAATGTATTGTCATAACGAAGAATCAAAATATGATTTTATGGGGCTTTCCTTTTTTATGCTGAATTCACGAAACCGTCTGCATTGGTCAAGGAAGCAATCCGCAGAGTCGATATTAATCTTTTTCCTTTGGTTTTGTCTCGTTGCATGACTTGCTCTTATAAGACATTCTTTAAATTGTAGGTTGGACGTCAACAATCGTTTTACAAGGCTGTGGAATCTCAACTTTTTTCTTTCCTTTCGCCTTAATATAACTCCTCGTCCCACATGAGTTGATTGAGAACCAGCCATTACTGTGTCGGTGTATGCAGCTGCCTAGAACACTCTCCTCGGTTAACAAATCCTTGTATAAGTAATCATCTTGAACAGCTTGTCTAAATCGCCGTTCGGTAAGATTATACAGGCACTGTTTGAAAGCCCTTATCTTGGGTTTCTTGCCGTCGTTCGATCAGAAACGTCCAATTCAAGTCTGAACTAGATGATGGAATCGATCCCTCGCATCGAATCCTAGAATTAACTTGAACTCTGCTAGTTACAGCTGAATATTTTTATCGAAAGGAATTCAATAAAAGTGTCTGGTAACTTTCTGTTCATATACATCAGACGTAGAAAACATTAGATGCCTCGAGAAGGGTGTGACATTACTATTGGGACGCATTAACCCAGAATTGAACATATTTTGCTTTCCCAAATAAACATAATGCTGTTGTATTCGACTCCTGTTCATGCATATTTATGTATCAGCGTGACTTACCTGCTTTTAGATCCTTGTGTTTACGTATCCTGCTGTTTCAGTCACGAATATTTGATTAGTCAGTCAACAATGAAGTTTGACCAAGTTGAACTGCTTCGGACAACTGTGCCCATCATGCATTGCACGTAACCAGTCCGGTTCACAGACATTTGTGATAACGTGCTTCACGTCATTGTGTTTACCGATGCCCTTGCTTATTTCGTTCCTCGGAGGGATCCTGGTAGTGAAGGTGTATTTTTAACTATACACGAAAAAGAAAGAATATTTTGCATACAAGCCGTTTTAGACACAGTAAACAAAATTTATTATCCAACTGTACTCACCACATTACAAATAACGCCCAAAGCGAGTACAAATATCTCGCGATATTTGTATTGTAGGAAACCAGTTTTACAAGTTGTCGAAATACGCGCCATCACCACTTCGTACGCAGTTCGCAGTTTTTTCGTTCGAAAACTAGTTTGACTTGTCACTTTTCAGCCAATCAGAGACTGCACAGCTCGCGCCACACGCCAAAGTCACGGCAGACTGTCACATTTTCACAATGTTATTTCAAAAGAACTTTCTCGTCCTAAAATGCGTTTCTTCTTTTTCAGTGTAGACAGTTGGATAATAAATAACTTATTAGAAGGTTTGAAGTGTAGTTTGGCTGGATATTTTACTCGTTCAGCGTGACTCGTAAAATATGCAGCCATACTACACATCAAACCGTCTAAAAAGATATATATATCAAATAATATGAAAATTTGTTACATGCGTCTCCGAAATATAATGACCTGTACTTTGGGAGAGGTGACATTTTGATCAACGGAAAACTCATTGTTTTAATAAATATCTCCGCAAAGCTTTACGGTAACGTCACAAGGTTTTGTATATAGTTTTTAGTAAAGCCAGTAAAAGTGTAGCAGTTACTGTTTAATTTCTCATACCTCATTATCAGTTCGTAAAAAAACACGATGAAAACTTAAAATTATGTCTGCATATTGAGTATCCAGCAACAGTCACAGCGACAGCATTCCTAACTTCTAAGAAAATGAAAGCCTGTCTATGATTGGCCAATACGAAAGAATAACAGAACAATAGAGTCTGAAAATCAGGCGCAAAAGTTAGCAACGATGGTGAGAACCCCATGTGGTCTACTGGACGAAAAACCAAAAACCTTGTTGTTGTGAACACAGTGATTTTACGCGTGTACAGTATTTTCCCAGTATTTTTCCGTGCTTCAATAGATCTGTATAAAATTAATTATTGACGCTCGCCAAGTAATTAAAAAAATATGACAAAAGCAACATATTCTCTTAAACTTAAGCGACAAATGGCTGCTAAATACAATCGGTTTCATAATTTACAATATTAAGGCTAAATCTTATAAATTGGCAGTTAAATTGTGTCTTGCATAAAACTTCAATATTTGACCCGGCATCCACTATCTAAAGTGCTGCTTAATAATATTTAGAGCATCACGTCACTTTCTCTTAAATTCAAAATAACCATTGCATTTGTATGTTTTTAAAATGAAAATCTGATATGATTTTTCCTAGAGCTAGACATACAATTGGCTATTTTAAAGTCTTGTATTCTACTGTTCGCGAGCAAGTTTTGTCGATTTCAGTGTTTTATGAAAGTGGATACAGGCGAGCTTAATAATATTATTTTGGCTATCTTGATGGCTAGTGTAAAGCCAGATTCTTGTAATGCAGGTAACAAGCAACCTTTTTGCTAAATCCCCATCTAGAAAGGAGTAACTAGGGGATTTTCGAAAAAAATATGCAAAGTAAGCGTACCTTGATGTTGCTCTCGAACCAAATAACTAAAATATATCTTGTGTGCGACCTTCGTAATTTTACCAAAACCTTGCTCTCTGAGTCAAGATTGTGATAGTATTGTAGAAATCTGGAGACGTCTGGCTATTATTGACGTTTTAAATGAGTTTTATAGCTTTATATTGTTATGTGGCCTGGACCACGTGACAACAAATTGGTGGGAAATGGAACAGTATTGCTCATTCGTAGATTTTACTACCGTAAATACATAATGCTCCTTTCTAAGTAACATTCAGATCAGTAACCTTCAGTAACCTTGTCAGCCAACCGTGAAATATAGCTTAGCGTAACTTTATTTCTGACGTTAAAGGTACGTAAATTGGGGCATTCCCTCTTCGAGACGAACTTCTTTCTTATGCAGTATTCGTGTTTCAGAAATAACATTAAGAAGTATGTAATTAGGTCCATGTTTACAGAACATTTACTACAATAAGAACCATGCATGTTCAGATTTACACCCGTTCAATAATTAATTGGAAGTAGTCACACTGTTCGTTACAGGTCGTTACAGCCGTGTTACAGTAGTGTTTACAAACATTGAGTATAACATACCAGGCATTTTTTACATGGTTTTGTTTTCTTTGTTGAATTCAAGATTCGTAGAATTTAGTTCAGTAGACTGATGTGAATGATTATTTTATGATTATTAGGTTGTTGTTTTCTTTGTTTTGTAGAGAGGGAGGTGAAGTCTCGTGTGGAAGACATTGTTTTCCGGTAGAATTGGAAATTGATTTTCAAATATAATAGTTATGAACTCACTTATTTGTATATCATTTAATACCTGAAGCTTTATTTTATTTTATTTTATTTTGTTTTGTTTTGTTTTGTTTTGTTTTGTTTTGTTTTGTTTTGTTTTGTTTTGTTTTGTTTTGTTTTGTTTTGTTTTGTTTTGATTTGATTTGATTTGATTTGATTTGATTTGATTTGATTACTCGGGCTACCTGTGGTAGCTCGAGTCTAGGTTTACCTTTTCGGTCTATCTATCAACGTCGCAAATCGGCAAATTACCCAGAAGCCTTTGGGGTACACTGTCATTAAAACGAGGTTGACCACGAGGCTTCCTGTGGTCGAGAATTGTCGCGAGGGATTGAGAGCAATTGAACAAAATGGCGGACGCTATCAATCGGAATTCTAAATCAAGATATTTGGATAGTCACTGCTTTTAATCGTTAATATGGAATTCTCGAATTTAGTGGTGACCTTACCAGCTGTTGTAATCAACTTGTAATGTATTGATCGTCCAAGAATACGATACAGAGATCGATTTGTGGCAGCGAACTGCACTTGAGGACAGACATGTAGTACATGTAAGACACGGAGATATTTTATCTTCAAATCAAAAGTTTGTTTTATATCACCACTGCTTGCACATAATTTTTGCTTATATAAACTCTATTTATACACGGTGTCTACAGTCATGCTCTTCATGAGAGCCGTGTTAGAAGCGATGTAATTAACTAACAATATAAATATGTACAATGGTAATGTTTTTTCAACTACTAGAAAAACTAGGAGATTCTCGCCTTTCATAATAAGGTGACTAGAGTGTATTCAATAATTAAGCCAGGAAACAAGAATTAGTAAATAGTACAAAATTACACCAAATAAACAATGGAAAACAAATGATTTTGTATATAAATTATAAATATTTAGTGCAATCTGTATTTTGTACAATTTGTCATGATTATATTGAATGCACTTTACTGTCAATCATGCTCAATGTTAGCAGATCAAAATATAGTGATGGATAATCATGGAAATGATAATAATATTTATGAGACCTTATATTAGTAACAATTGAAGAACCAATTTTAGAATGTACAAAATGATATCTTTCAATCAATGAAAAGTGATACTCAACTACAAATTTGTACAAGCTTTGTGCAACCATGTTCACAGAAACAAGATTAAGTGGACGAATTGAACATACTTTATGTAGTAGTATCAGGTTGATGTGCAAGGAGGAGCTATATATGGTAACAGTAATGAGCATACATTGTATTACATTACACATCGAGTATTAAACTTCAACTGATGAAGCATCAGCAATTGACTACTGCTATATAATCATTGATCTGCTCCATATTGGAAACATAGTAATATTTACATGTATATGAAAAGTTGTGTTAAGAAACTGAATTGACTGCACTGAAATTATTTCATAGAAAGGTAACTGAGGCACTTCTAGAATCTACCACTGTGATAACAGCAATATCAAAGTCATTTTAACTTGGATATCGAAACAGTCTGCTGCAGTTTGTAACTTTTGTTTCCATAAATCAAAGTAAAAAGTACAGAATAGAAATTTTGTCTGAGCTATAATGTATTATCTATAGATCATATTGGATCATTTGGTAAGCATTTAGCAAAATAAAGCAGACTGTATATGTCTGGCATGATAAAAAGACTAGTAGTATATCTATAACAACCAATCAGGTGGTACAATTATCTACAAAATACTTTCTCATTGGCCAATATAATTTGTCATGCATTTTTGCAATCAAAAGACACACTGACAAGTCAATCTGGTTTCCATCAACTTCTGTTCTCCCATTTCTCCCCAAGTATTACCCACAGGTAGCCCGAGTGAACGCCTATTAGGCGTCTAGTTTTATTCTATTTTACTGATTTGTTTAGTACAAAAAAGTCCCCATGGTACTTAAGTGATGTATTACTTATAGGGGTACTTGGATGAAAATCCATAGAAATTTAAAATGACTTGAAACGTGGTTCAATGTATCTATATGTGACCAATAGTTACCAAGCAATATATTTTCATCAAATTCCAAAGGTACAGATAAAAAGTTATCACGTATTTTAATTAGCATCTACATTGCGTATCTATGACGTCATAAGTACAACCCTATTGTTCTTTTCGATCTTAAACCAAAATTTCTTGGTGATAATATGATTAAAATGCAGAATTTTTTCAACGATATATGTTGTCTGTTTAACCAAAGAAATTCAATTTTTCCGCGGTGCGTCGTACTCTAATAGATGCACAGATGACGTTAAAATGTGTTGAGAACAAAAAAGTACAGCACGATACGAAGTTGAATGGCGTGACTGTT
>JALIZF010001290.1:0-218365 GCA_029948255.1 Telmatactis stephensoni | reverse complement strand
CAAGGCTCTAGCTCTACCCTTCTTGCATATAATCACTTCAGAGTCATCATCATCATCATATGAAGCAGAAGTTTCAGTGTTCCCTGACAGCCAGTAATTAATATTTTCCCCCTGCTCTCCTGGATCAAGATAATTATATATAACCATGAAGGCATCCCAACTTTGAAAACCAGTATAAAAAGCAGCAGTGTCAGAGTTCTTAGTCATCATTACATCCAGTGTGAATAGTCTGCTCTGAAGAGACTCGCATCGGCGTTCAGCAGCTTGACACTCTACCTTTAATTCTTTGATTTTTAACTCTAATATTTTAGTCTGTTTGGTGTATTCAGCGACCATTTCGGAGAGACGAACCTCGTATGTGGTAAAATCTGTCTGCGTTCCGACATCCACAGTTTGCGATGGTACCACTTCAAAGATATCTTGTGTCTCTTCTTGCTCTTCCACCAGACTAAAACTAGCATCTAAATTACTATTTGCGGGAGGATCATTGATAAAAAGTCTTTCTTTTGGCGGTTTCCTCTTCCTTGGCGACGTACGGACCCACGAAAACACTGATGGAACGACTCCCGGTTTCAAAATGTTTTTCCCAGCGAGTGTTCGTTTGATGTCATTCTCGCGAAAATGCAGGCAGCATACCACTGTAGATTTGGTAATTCTGAAGTCAGGTCCTTCGTCTCTTCTTATGGCATGTATCCACTTCTTTTTTAGCAGTGCCTCTGAGGGAAATGTATAGAAGGAGATTTTTTCGCCAGTGTCTTCGCGACGATAACCTCTAGTCGTACACTGAGGCACGCAACAATGACTTGGCATGGCTTTGTTCCATTAAAAACTACTTTATCCAGAACAAAAAGGAAACATAAAGCTTTTAGAAGTCTTGAAAAACAATATCTCGATAAAAAGAAGAAAAAGAAAGCATTTAAAATCCTTTTGTTTTCGTGTTACAGCTGATCGAACTCAGTAATAGATCTGTAGTGCTGAAGCACGGATGACTGGATGGCCTCGTTTTCGTGCATAATCGCTACCAGTCCCCACTCGAGTTCGGCCATTATGAGAGCCGTGTATACAGTAAATCCTCGCTCTTCAGAATTCTAAGAAAATGAAAAACTGCCTGCTCTCTCGAACTCCAAAGAAAATAAAAAAATGCGAACAACATATCAAAACTAAATAACTGCTACAACTTTTAACAACTTCTTCTTATAGAGCAAAGATTATTCCAGCCAGCTGACGTCAGATGACGTAATACAGCTAGGTAACCTAGTCTGCGGAATGACGTCACCACAGATTAAAGAGTTGAACAACGAAGTATTCAATGATACTATAGACTTCCTTGGAGAACGAGCTTGTTTTGATTCAAGTCAACTAAAAGCGTTAGCCGATAAAGCAAAGGAAGTGTTCAAGTAGGTTTTGTTGGGATCCCTGTGGTCTGGGGTCAAGAGAGAAGCTTGCGCAATAACGCTAATATTGAGACATCCCATAAACAAACAAACAAAAACCTTAACAAAATGTCCCTATTTCTGAGTCTTTTCTGGTTATTGGGAAGATACGCTTAAGCTGATGCATGGATCCTAAAACCTTTATCTTACCAGTTCACACTCACTGAGCTATAGCACGAATATAAATATATTTTCAAGTACTCAATCCACATTAAACTTGTGACCATGTCCGCTTGCAATGCCTGGGTACCATGTTTAGTTCTTGTACTCGATAGCTAGTAGCGGATCAGTACAAGGTACCTAGCAAGAGCTACGCTATTGGATTTTGTGCCGTGCGTGATCTCCAATGCTAGTGTAGGCGTGAAGGGGAACTACGATTTTGTAAGCGCCTTTCTACAACTGTTACATTGAATGAACCTTTGGCACAACGTGTTGCTTTAAAGATTGGTGTAGTATGACATGCCACGCGCGGTTGAAACAGATCAGTGATGTCAGCAATGTTGTGAGTTTGAGCTTCAAAAACTTACACCATGTTACTGCAACAGTAGGGAAGAGGGAGGACAAAGGGGAAGGAACAGTGTTTAATCCCCTGACTGAATCTCTCAACATTTGTTGTACTTGTTTTGTTTAAATTTCCAGGCAAGAAGGTCAGGTTGAAAGCGTTTTATCACAAATAACTGGAGGCGAACTACTTGAGATGGGGTGTATTGTCGAAGGGTTTTCTCCTGACGATATACGGAATTTATCACAGGTATGGTGAATTTGAAACCCCTGATTGATACATCTGCGCTCTCGAACATTTAAACCACTTTCTCACCTCGGATGAGTACCTAACCCTCACTTACTGACATACCCTCAAGCTCAAACTTTTCAAGGCGCGGACATATAATGCAAATGACTGCAATTAACGTTGTGTACAACCGGTAGAATTGCACCATTTGCATGAAGTGTCCATCCCTGGCACAAAAAGTTGCGAACAAAGAATCAGTCGATTCTACTTTTGTAACTATTGCGCGCGCCTCTTTTAGTAGTTTGTGTGCTGCTCGCATCGCTTTAGAAAGAGTCGGCTACATCACGCGCGTGTAGACTTTCGATTTTTCGTACTTGCTTCCCTTCAGGCTCTAAAAAATCATTGTACGCATGTCGAGTGTTACCATTGCTTGGAAAATGACTGTAAACACATTCTGACTTATAGAGTGCCATAAGGGATAACATAGAATTCCTTGGATCACGCAACTTTTCTACCGAACAAGCCAAAGCAGTACTGGAGAAACTTTCACCAAAACAACGAAAAAGAAGAGATATTGGTGAGTAATAGACAAAAATGTGAAACTTTATTAAAGCAAGAGTTCGGTGAATTTGTTCCGGGAAAAAAACACGCACAAACGAACACACAAACAAGCAAACAAACAAACGAACGAACCAACAAGTAAGCAAGCAAACAAAACAAATATATAAATAAATACATAAATAAATAAACTTGCTATGCGTCTAAGGCAAATAACAAGTACGTCTTAACGAACAATTAGTCTTTTCTAAAAATTGGGCCAGAACCACGAAAAGGAATTTACTTCACGCTCATAGTTGAACCAAGTTACCATTACTTCGTCTCTTGATTTTCTGGTTTATCTATTTTTGTAGATGCCTCGTCTTTAACTGGACAAGACTTGATGCTACGGGGCAATACTTTGATAGGCCTTTCACCCTCTGACATCATCGACATTAACTACGCTGCTTATGACGATGCCGCAAGCGTTATCGGGCAAATTGGTGGTCTTACGAGAAAACAGCTAGAGGCCTGGGCAAACAAAGCTAAGCAGGTTAGTTCCCATTGTTCTCTCCATATGAAGTCATATATGTAAGGCAAGATGTGAAATCTAACTAAAACTTTGGCAATGTTTTTTACAGATTAATTATTATATTGTATATTATAATGTCGTCTGTATACGATTGCGCTCATCTATATTAATGTTAGGAAACACGGCACGTACGAGAACGGGACGCAAGACGCGTATATAACACGTTTTGTCGTTGCGTGATTACCGTAGTAACGTCGTCACACTACACTCAGGAGGCCATTTCTATTTGTATGTCTTCTTCAGAACGTGGGCCATATGAACATTTTGACTAGCATTATTCGTAAGTGCATGGAGCGTCCTCTTTTTACGTCGCGTCGCGTTTGCTAAATCCATTTCAATGACTTAAAAAGATTCTCCACTCACCGTAGAAAGCACTCGTAGCGATCATTTTTACTCGCAGCGAAATTTTGAACAATAGATTTTATTCCCAACGGGTACTCGTTAGCTCGCTGTTAGTGCTTTCAACGAGTACTGGAGAATGGCCTTTACATATTGTGTGACAATCATTGTGTGACACCACTTGTGTGACATCCCTTGTTCGGCAACTTTTGTAGGACAAAGCTCTGTGCAACCAGGAACAACTTATCATTCAAATCACGTACACGATTTCAAAATCGGTTATTGTGCATTTTTACATGCATTCAATTTGCATGAGCATTCTTGAACGAGACACGTCTTACAAGTAACGACGGATTCAGTAATCAGATAACTCAATGAAAATTCAATTAATTAATTAGCTATTCCATTTTCTAGGCATGGAACAATGCTGCGCAGTTCACCACTTCTCAGCTTTTAAGGCTTGGTTCCGTAGCTATTGGATTTAGTGATGACGATATACGCAAAATGCCTCTAACAACTGATGACGTCATTCAGAGCCTTGGCTCGCAGAAAATACAGACTGCAGATAGTGCTGGTTATACCAGCAGTCAGGTATTCCTTTTATTGATGTTCAATATTCAAAATCGTGCACTTAGTTTATGGAATTCTAGAGGATGATTTGCTCATCCGTCAAATTTCCGGAGTGCGTTATTCACTAATAACCCACGACTTTTCACTGGATCACATCATTAAAGTGCGCTATTGACCAATAAACCATAATGTTTCACTTGTCATGTATTTTTAGTTAAAGAATGCACTGTCCCGTATCAAGGATCTCAAGAAAAAGCCGGCCATACATCAATTCACCAATGACGAAATCTCCAATCTCAAGAATTTTGCTGTTGCCATGACAACAGATGATATCGTCTCAATTGACAACTCACCGTTTTTGTAAGTCTTTTCTTGAATACACATTCTAAGGTTTGTGTTTAGTGTCAATTATATACGAATTACAGAATACTGTGTTTAGTCAAATAAGGGAGGGAGCGTCTCATGGAAAGAGGATGTTATTGCGGTTCTTACTTTTCTAATGTACATTTGTAGAAGCTGTATAGGATCACTGGGTCGTCTTAAAGGATGGTCTGTTGAACAGATGAAGAAATTGAAGGACAAAGCTATAGAGGGTTATGGGAAGGCAACTGATAAATGGACGCCTGCACAACTTAGAGAAGCCGGAAGTATTATTGGTAGGTATCAGTCCACTCTCGACTCTCTTCTTATGAGTAAGATGTGGCAAACCCTAAAGGATAAAATATAACCATTTCCATCGGAAAAAGTGTCTAGGGGTAACCTTCTAGGGATTCGAATTTGCAACACAGGAATCCCAAGACACAGCCTCTTTTCTTCTCAGCTGCTAGTGCTGCCTGGGAGACATAAAAACTTGCCCAAAATCTATACCACCAGTCATTACCAAAACTGACACCGCAAAGCAAAACTAAAAAGTATTATAAATCATTATACATGTGTACAACATTTAATGCGATGCTGTGCGCCATGTCATTTTGGGTGGACTTCGTTCGCAATTGCAACCTGGAAGTCAGGATGTTCTGCGCTCTTGAAAGCCCAACACAAGAAAAGAGCATCGCACTGGTACTGAAAACTAGAGAACGACTGAATCTAAAGCAGCAGCATTATTATCATCTCCATCTGATTTCTTTCTGTTTCAGGTGGATTTAATGCATCGGAGTTAGAGTCACTTTCCACTGAACATGTTGCCATGGTAACCCCTAAGGCAATCAAAACCATTCCACCAAGTTTATTTGCTGTAAGCCCAGTAATCTCTCTCAACTTTCTCATTCGTTGTGTATAGACCCTTATCATGCTAGCGTGACATAATAGAATATTTGATTTATCGGGAAAAGGAGTTTACTATCAAATTTGTCACATTGAAAATAGTAAAGTTGCAAAGTTTCGTAAAGATTGCCCTTAAACTGACGAAGATATGAATTTTTAAATGTAAGCATTTGGTGAAAATTTTTGCAAAGAAATGTATGTGTCTAGCCTGATAACGAGGCTGGGCGTGCATGCGATGCACGTCCACAGTACATTTCTTTGTAAAAATGCTTACTTTCAAAAATTCATTTCTTCGTCAGTTGGAGGCCAATCTTTATGAAACTTTGCAATTTTACTATAATCATTGTGACCAATTTTATAGTAAACTTCTTTTTCCGATAAATCAAATATCTTATAATGTCACGCTAGCGTGATAAGGGTCTATTACTTTTTTTCACACCACGTTAAGCTTAAAGCTTTGTAGTCCATTGATTAAAACAAACGTCTGGCTTCCATTGAATACGAAGGTCGACCGGTAGTGTTATCTTTTTTTTTTACACTCTACTACTGTCAGCGTAATTCTAAACTCATTTCGGAGATGTCGCCGGAGATCGTCACAATACAAGTGTACAGCTAGACTGAAAAGATTAACACAGGGACGGATTTAGGGATAGGTCACCCCTTCTTAGAGGACTTTAGAAACTTTTCTTCTCGATACTTTTCTACAATATCCTTTGAGTCTTCTAGACGGTTTACGATTTCTAAAATGCTGCACCTCCTCCTGAAGAATAATCCTGGATCCACCCCTGTAATACCTTCATTTAATTTAGTGTTTTTTGCGCTTCTGACGGGTGTGAATGGGTCACAACTTAAGAGTTCAATAGTTGTTGTGATTGCTTGCCTCAAGTAGACGAGAAATATACAACAGTTCATTTCAGTTCATAGCCATTGCCCACCACTAATTACTTTTTTCATTTCCAGAGCTTTAAGTCATCTCAGTTGAGACAGTTTGACTCGTCGCAGGCTGCCGCTGTTACTGCTGAACAAATGAGTGAATTATCCAAAGAAAACAAGGAAATCTTAGAAAGAAAGAAAGGCAAAGAACACGTGTCAGGTTTGTAACTATAAAAATAAAAGTATAGAAATGGAAAAGAGACAGATGAGTGAATAAGAGGAACTGGACAGAATGGATTGAGGAAGTAAGAACGTAGGAAATAAAAGATAAGATAACATGGAATGGATGGAAGATTACACAGAATGGACGATTACACAAGGATCCAACGGAATTGACTGAATAGAATGAGGATAGGGTGAAATAGATAATTGGACGGGTATTTTTTTTCCATTTTATTTTTTACAAAGCATGCATGTACCACGCCATGGTTTAGATAGAGGGCGTGGAAGGGTCCTCCACTACGGAACAAGGCTCCATGAACAATGATGTCCAACTAAAAACACAATAAAAACATATAGACAAAAACAGTTTAGGAAAACCCAGTAAACCAAGGATAGGATGAAATGCATAGACTACTCTACGATATGGATGGAAAATGATAGGGATAAATAGATGATGGGAATAGATGGGATTGAATAGATGGCTGATCAAGGAGGACGCTTCACAAAGGAAGATTTTAGATATTGGCTAAGTTACGGTGGTTGGTTGGAGTTAGGGAGTTGATTGAACAAGAAAACAACAGTGGATAGATCTAGTGAAGGGTTTTCAAACGGGACAAAGGACCTCAGCAAAAGTTGGGGAAGTTCCAGAATATGTTTCATGCCATTTTTTTTTCTCTCTTGCATAGGAAAAAGTAATCAACAACACGCATGCGTCGACCTGGTCGCTATCGTCACTATTATGTGTGTGACAGCTGTAGCAAAGATGCTCTAACTGACAATTCATAAAAGGTCATGACTCAATTTTGAGCTGCGTTTGGCCTGTGTGGCATCTCAAGTGACCCACATGGAGTCTAAACTTACCGAATTTGCTTTTTGAAATTCGATCATGAGGGAAAAATTAGAGAAAAGGGCGAGACACGTACGTGGAAGGAGACAAACACACGTTAAATGTAACTGCGCACGTTAAAGGTGACTACGCACGTTAAATGTAACTACGCACATAAAAAGTCACATAGGTACGCACGTGGAAGGTGACGATGTACGTTAAAGGTGACATACGTAAGTGGAAGGTAATTACGCAGGTAGAAGGTGACTACGCACGTTAAAGTTGACTACGCACTTAAAAAGTCACATACGTACGCACGTGGAAGGTAACGATGTACGTTAAAGGTGACATACGTAAGTGGAAGGTAATTACGCACGTGGATGGTGACATACACATGTTAAGGGTAAATACGCAGACGTGAAAGGTGACATATACACGCAAGACGTCAAATTAAGAAGACCTCACAAGCTCAACTTATCAAGCCATGCACGAGAAAGACAATGCATAAGTAACGAGAACCTAGAACGATTGTGTATATTTTTAATATATACAGGTTTAATTCTCAGCTCACTGGAAGCACAAAAAAAAATGGTTTCTAAATATCTAACTTCGAAATGAGTATATATACAAATTGTAAATTTATAATTTATAAATTTGTATTTATTAAAGTGCTCCTAATCTTGAAATTTTGATAATCATTTCTTCATGAATAGAAATGTTTAATGGTTAAATATCTCTGGATAAAATTATCTCCTTTCGGAGCATTTGAAATCGGAAAATGCAAATAAGACGACGACGTAGACAAAAAGGAATTTGCATGATTTTGTTTCCAATTTTGAAACAAGTGTATTTGATTTGGGTAGCAAAAACATTCACCACACTTTGTATTTTAACAATGAAAATGTTTTGCAAATGGAAAAATACTATAAAATTCATCTCTACTGTTTTTTCTACATTTAAGAAGTCCTTTTCCTACGTCATCTCATTTGCATTTTCGGATTTCAAATCCTTAATCCTCAGAAAAGAGATTATTTTACCCAGAAATATTCAACCATGAGACTTTTCCATTCATGAACAAACGATTATCAAAATTTCATTTTAGGGGCTAGGGGCACTTTAACAGTAAATATGTATGATGCATGATGATAAGTAAACTAGGTAGGAGATTTGCAAAGAATATATATTTCAAAAATAAAGAATAACAATATAAATCAATATAAATTGTGCAAGCACAAGTTAAGAAGGAACGAGTTCATTAAGTGATTTTATCTAAAACGGGAAAAATTGGCGAATTACTAGTTAGTTGACTCTAAACCTATTGTTTACTTTTGTTTTTTAATCATCTAGTATAAACTAGACAGCCAACCGTTTCTTTCATGGGTTAAACAAAATCACTATCACTTCTAGTCACTGGCTAACAAATTCCGACTTAGTGGGACAGGGTGGGGAATAACTGCATATTACTCGGGCTAGTCTGAAACCTGTTTTTTACTTTAATTAGTTTAAAAAAATTAAAATTGTTTAATTCGTCCCGATATTTATTTATCACGTGAAATACGTAGAACATTATATAAAAAGTGAAGAATAAAATATAGGCAACATCATTATTTTGTCGTACAAGTTCAAACCTATTAATTTTGTCGCTGCGAATAACCAATAAACAGAACCACGTAAATAAGTAAATACACTTTGTATTATTTGTATTATTTTTTATTATAAGCCAAAACAGCAATATTTTTCTAATAATTTCAGTTATTGCTCAAGAAAATTCCTACCACAGGAAGTTTTTAATATCGAAGCGCAACAGTGACGTCACAACTCAGACAAACAAACCATATTTTTCATCTCCTTGAGCCCGATTTCGGTACTTTGGATTTTAATGCCCACTTTTTAAAACATAAGCAATGTTTTCATAATAAAATGTAGGTTTTCTCCGTGTTCTATTCAGTACACAGGTTCATAATGTTTTCTCTGAGTCATGCAGCTATTATGCGCGCTATTTTTAGTACCGCTAGGAAATGTTATTAACATAGAATGAACAAGAACATTGGTATGAAGTCTTAATGAAATGTCATACTGATTAACAATAGCTCAGCGTGGTTTCCTGCGCTTTAGAAAAAAAACCCGTGGGGTTAAACAAACTGTTTAGTCAAACAATTAGAAAACTTATGAAACGTGAAGTCTTAAGGAAATGTCACTACTGATTAACCAAGGTCCCCTATACCCCTTTGCAAAACGTAATCACGCAAAAATATTTGGTCTTTTCACGCATTACGGATAATAAAAAAAAATCTCTTTCACGTTCACAAAGAAGATCAGAAGTTCGTTTTACGTGGACGCAAAAAGATTTTAGACCTTAAATCATGTTTCACGTCAAAATAAATCAGCCATTCACGTTTCACGCAAAAGGTTACAGGGGACCCTGATTTATAACAAAAGCTCAGCGTGGTTTCCATATGCTCTGCCTTTTTACTAATTACATACTGAATAATATTTTGTATAGATTTTATATTTATATCTACATTTATTGTGCTAGTGAAATCGTGGCATAATACCAGCTTAAATAATATGAAAATTAATATACAAAAGTCTATATTTAGGTGTAATTATAATTTATAGTTCTATGGAATAGTTTCACGGTTTCCTGCATCACATAAAAAGATCAGGGGAGGGGAGGGTCCTTTATCATGGTAAGATCAATGTCACATATGTTGTTGTTTGTATTTCTACCCTTAGGGTACTACAGTTACACCGGAAACTGATTTCAAAAAACGAGACTTATCATGACGTACAACTAGGATTCTGTTTTGCTAGTGTATTTGGTCCCCCATAGAGTTGTTAGGATATATGGTCTGTTGGAGTTCAAAGTGAAATATCAACTGAACTAGTCATCGATAACAAATTCCTCTTTCCATGATGAATTATTAATGATTGCTTCAAGTGAAATTTGACTTTCTTTTCTGTTTGTTTGTTTGTTTGTTTGTTTACCGGTGTTAGTAGATAGGGTACGGGGAGGGGATGGGAGGGAAGGGCAGGGGGTTATATTTCGAAAGTCTTTAAAATTCGTCGGTTGTCAATCAACATTTTTGCAATCTAAGTGAATTTAGCACTCTGCAATAAATACATTTGTAGTCAATTCTGTCGGTGATGAAATAGTCGGCTAGCCCCCGGAATATACCCACTATGTTTATAGGATAATATCGGGGACCCGTAGTAACCTCGTTATTGCCAAGATGTCACGTGACTGTAAACAAGCAAATCATTACTGGCACCAGATATTGTCTAGAGTAATGCAGTTGACTTCCGATATGAGGGAAATAAAAAAGGGTTGAGTTATCGGGATTTCGAGTTTTCTGGAGATGGAAACAAATGACCAGAAATTAGGGAATAAAATAAGTGTTTTGCTTGTTTTATTTCTATTCAAACAGTGTGCAGATTTATAACTTAGAAAGAGTAAAAAAAGTCATTAATATATTTAACCAATAAAACAGAACACTAGATAGTAACATGGCGATAGAGAAGGCATGCAAACGACATGCACACTGCATTTCAAGGGACGGAAGAAATCTCTTGATATTTTAAAGACTTAAACAGCTAATATAAGCAGCAAAACGTGAGAAAAGCTGGTTGAATGGACCCTTTGGTTCCCTTGATTTCTGCTGACACTGCTTATAACATGTACAGAACTGAACTAACACGTTTTGTTTAACTAAAAACCCATGCAGAATGCTTCAAATAAATTCAAGTTCTGAAATATGTTTTGAATCGTTACGTCTTGACAAACGAGGTTCGGCTTATCGAGAGTAAAAATATATAGAAAATGGCCTGAAAGATATTTGACAATGGGGCTAATTCTCTTGAATTTATAAGTACGAGTACTGCTTTATTGAGTTTTCAAAGGAGTTGGCTATATTCGAAAATAGGTGAAAACTTATCATACTTAATTCTGTGCAAGCACATATATACATACATGCAAAATGCTATCTCTTATAAACGAGTTCGACATGATTCTTACTTAGTTCTAGAAAAACCTAAAAGTGAAAAGATTTCATCTTTTTTTTTTCTGAAAATTACTGATTTCTGTGGGCGACCTTGTTTTCGTTTTTGTTTCTGAATAAAATCTAAATATTATAATATTATAAAACGCTGTTTGCAATTTGCGTGATTGAGGTTGAAACCATATTTTTGTTTGCTAGTGACCACTTCTAAATCTTCTACTTTAGCATGCAGTCAAATTTTTTGTGATGCGATTTAATGCAGAATAAAGAAATCGTTCAGGACGAAGTTGACAGTCCAACACCTGAATGAACATCCAACTGAAAAACAAAGACAGAATAACATTGCAAGAACGTTAAATAAAGGGTTTCAAATGGAAGGGGGGTAAACAAGGGTTTTTCTTGATTGTCTTGTTTTCTAGTTTTCTTTTCTTTTCTTTTCTTTTCTTTTCTTTTCTTTTCTTTTCTTTTCTTTTCTTTTCTTTTCTTTTCTTTTCTTTTCTTTTCTTTTCTTTTCTTTTCTTTTCTTTACTTTACTTTACTTTTCTTTTCTTTTCTTTTCTTTTCTTTTCTTTTCTTTTCTTTTCTTTTCTTTTCTTTTCTTTTCTTTTCTTTTCTTTTCTTTTCTTTTCTTTTCTTTTCTTTTCTTTTCTTTTCTTTTCTTTTCTTTTCTTTACTTTTCTTTCTTTCTTTCTTACTTACTTACCTGTTTACCTTTTTATTTACTTACTTACTTCCTTTTTTCAGTTTATTTTTAATTTTTTGATATTTCAGAGAATTAATTTGATAGTTCCTGGTAACTACTGCTAAATTTGACAATAACCTTTTCAGTGAGTTCTACATGATTCAGTGCATCTCGATATTTCACTGACCTTTTCTACTCTCTCTGATTTGTTAAATACCAAAGTACACCTTCCAATCATCACTTCCCCAAATCCACCCTCCTGTACTTACCAACAAATATTCCTTTGTTGTCGTCATATAACTAAGAATACGAGTACAATAAGTACAACTACAAAAATACAAATTAGAGCCATTCCAACAGAAAGTAGAATAATTGTTACATTCTTCTTCTTTTCTAATTCTAAAAATAGGAGGGAAAAGGAAAAAATATAAATAATAATTCTAAAAATAGGAGGGAAAAGGAAAAAATATAAATAATAATGCCTTTGCCTATTCTGTCTTTGTTTTTCAGTCAGTCTGATTCCAGATAATGCAGAAGCTGGACACAAAGCCGAGGGGAAAAGGGGAGTCCAGAAGTTGATACTTGTCTGCCTTACCTTCAGCTTGTTGCTTTGTTAAACCAACTGAACTTGTATCTGCAACATGCAAAAGTAACCATTGATAATTTTTTTCAACATGATTCTACACATGATCTACCCTATATGTCCAAAAATAGAGAGAATATGTATAGAATATGAGACCTTGTTATTTACAGCATACATATAACGCACGCTCTCATTGTTCAATTTGCGGAACGTATGTACGCGTACAAAAAATTAAAAGCTGAATTTTTTCTTCTTTTTGTGCATTGATTACTGTTTGAAAAGTCAAAAAATATTGGCAAATTTGACAAAACTAAGTTGATAACTGTGACGAAGGAACTATTTACAGTTGAATGGGTTTTTATTGCGGTGTCCTAGTCATAACGTCCAATTTCCTTGGATTCCGATTGGCTATAGGTTTACCAGCTCCCAGTTTAGTCATATAAAACGATTAAGATATTCTGTAGTTAAAAACCTTAAACTTTAACAGTTGCCTACCAATATCATCGTCTTTTATCAAAACAGTTGAACAGTGTTCTTTAATCACAACAGTTGGATACTTAATCATCGATGTATCAACACCAATAGTAATGTTGAACGTCTCGTCCTTCTCATCGTAAGATTCGTCAACTATTTCAATAGTGAATGTCAAGTATTTTTGTCCAGTTGCAAAAGTGAACTCCTTTTTGGTCATTGGCTGGTAGTCGGCTTTGGCGAATGCTGTTTCATCAACTGTTTGAACCCAAAATGTGGTGTTCAGGTGCAGCAGTCCTTCCTTCTCCACCGTAACAGAAATTTGTTGAGTTCTCTCAAAGACAACTATTGTTGTATTGACACAGTGTAGATAAACTGTCAATTAAAAAAGAGCAGTGTTAAACTGCAGAACTATAAAAATAGGCGGGTCTTTGTTTAAAATTTTTGCTCATAAGCATAGGCATTTCTCTTTAAACCAAATAAACACCGAATATTGAAACAGCTTGGTACCTAAAATCAGATTTTATTAGAAATTAATTTGCGCTTGACACAAGCAACAGTTTTTGCGGGGTGCGGTTTTAAAAACTCTATGTTTTACAGAGAATGTATGGGCCCACAAGCGCTTTTGAAGCACAGAAATTTGAAAGCAAATTGGAAGCTGATATCTCACATATTGCAGGCAAAGAGTTAAACAATTCGCAGATTTCTTATATAACAAACCTCTTAAAAACTTTGCGCTCAGTTTATAATTATATCGACTTTTAATCGTACGTATGCTAATGAAGCAGGACGATGAATTGATCAAAGTAACATATCCAGTCTAAAGGGAGTGACCTTTTTATTTGTAAGGGATTAGTTATCTATTACAGTCTTAAGGTATTTTCCATTCAGTGGAACCAGCAAGCCAGGACGACTAGTTCTTGAATATAGTAAGCCTCGCTTTTTAGGACTGGTTCCGTTAAGGCTAATAACCGCCACGTACCATTTACAAACTAGGCCGTTCTGGCCGGCTAGTTCCACTAAATGGAAAATACCTTATCGTCATTCCCCACTTACTGTCATCGTTCAGTATATCAACTTTCAAGTTGCCGGTAAAACAAGATGGCAAAAAGTCGACATTAGTATTGTTTGTGGTGCAGTTGATCCACAACACTTCATCAAGTTCCACATTGTTATCATTTTCTACAGGTACAGTTAACGTGTTCCAGGTTTCATTTGGTCCAAATATGATAGAAGTGTTTTGATGGTGGTAATCATATGGGTATATTGCTGTGTTATCCAATGTCGTACAACTTGAAATGAAAATAAAACCGATAGAAATAATAAAACCAAAATGGTATACACTGACGCTATCTTAAGTCGACACTGTAAGGGAATTCCTCAAGTTGTTCTAAATTGGAAGTATACCTTTAACAAGAATTTAGACTGGAGTATATGAAGTACCATTATTATCCTTATCAGAGCATATAGAGTGTTTTTCGTATGAGTGGGAACACTGTACGGTTACGATACGATACGGCTACAGCAGGAATTTCGATTGTTTTAATAGAAACTATGGCTGGTACAGTTACGATACGGTACGTTAAGTTTCCTACTCATACGAAAACGACTCTATAAAAGGCTCTCTCGGTGTTCCTCAGAAACATCGACATTTCTCTAAAAAAGGTTTTTTTTTACTATGAGTAAAACACGAAATAATCTGTCGCACAATACTTACTGAATATTTGTTGTATATGATAGTGCTCCAGTTCGGTTGAATACAATAGTTGCATTCCCATCCTGTTCGTTCACTCTCACACTCTTGCAATCAATATCAACTACAATGAATCCATTGTATATTATATCATTGAAGTCACATCAATAATGCCATGATTACTTAAATGGTATAATTGTAGAAACACGATCACAAGAGACATTATAAAAATCTCGAAGGAGTTTTAATCTGAGGACCTCTGGCTGTAAATAACAAATTATGTATCATCAAAAAGAAGGTAACAGGTATGCGTTCTCAATGAAATCATTTCTACCTACCGTCATCGTCTTTTATTTCTATTTTCAGGTTGTTGGTCCTACATGTTTGCAGAAAGTCTACATTCGTATCGCTTGTGGTGCAGTTGATCTTCAAAGCTTCATCAGATTCCACATTTCTATCGTTGACTACTCGAATACTAAACGTCTGCAAAGATTGACCTGTTCCAAATGTGATCGTCGAGTTACGATGGATGTAATCAGATGGTTGCATTGCAGTGTCATCCATCGTTATACAACTTCAAAAAAAGTAGAAGGAAAAAATTAATCAAATTTTGATCAAGAGGCATTTTTTCGCCCGTTTTAGACACAAAACCTATAGATCCAAGGCAGGACTCATACTACTTTCACAAAGCTTCCATCAAATAAACACTTATCCCAAGGATGTTAGAAAATTGTCTTTGAACTCATTACATACTAAATGTGAGTTGTATACGATAGCGCTCCAGTTCGGTTGAAAACAATGGACGCATTTCCTTCATGTTCGTCCACTGTGACGCTTGAGCAGTCAATATCAACTGGAATGACAATAAAAAAGAACTGATATTGAGAAGCGTATATAAGTCCCTAATAATAATGTTAATTTTATTATATATAGGAGGGGACACATTGTTTACGTTTTCCCTGATTTCCATAATATCGAATTTCAAGCTATAGACAAACAGACTCTAGAAATGAGAAGAAGGCATCTCTCGTAGCGATACCTGAAATACCTGAGAGCAATCGCTTCAATAGTTTTGAGAAATTAGCTTTTCATTAATTTTACAGTAATGTAAAATTGTTTGGTTGGCAAAAAGCACCAACCAACTACACATTTACTGTCAAAATATTAAAATTAGAATGGTAATATTTCAAAACCTATATGAGCAATTGCACTCAAATTTTCATATATTGCTAAGAACAATAGCTTTTTCTCATTTCTGTTGTCTGATTGCTTATAGCTTGAACTTTTTACTATGCATAAAATATGACGTCAACTAGCGTCCACCGGATCTATAACGGTATATTTCGAATTATACTGTTCATCATCAGAGAAGTCACTTCTGATATGCCTATGCATGATGGAAAATAAACAGAGCAAATGCACTTATCATACATTTGTTCTGTTTATTTTCTATTATAGGCTTATCAGAAGTGACTTCTCTGATATGATATGAACAATAATGTTAATTTTCTACCCAAGGTCCAAATCCTTATTTTTATGTATAGCTCTAGCCTGAAAGGTACTTATTTCGTCCGCAGCTAGCCTTTCCAAAAATCAAATTATTATAGGGAATTTCGAAGACCCAAGAAGATGAGGGTTTCAGAATATAAGGCTTCTTAAGGCTGGTCGAAAGTTTGACTTACTGTCATTATCCTTTATATCAACTCTTAAATTGTTTGTGGTACACGACGGTAGAAAGTCCACGTTGGTACTGTTTGTGGTGCAGTTGATCTTCAAAGATTCATTTGATTCTACATGTCTAAGGTTTACTAATGGAATGATAAACGTCTTCGAGGATTCGCCTTGACCAAATGTTATAGTGGAGTTTTGATGGACGTAATCATTGGGATGCATTGCAGTGTCATCCACAGTTGTACAGCTTAAAATCAATCAATCAATCAATCAATCAATCAATCAATCAATCAATCAATCAATCAGCCAATCAATCAATCAAACAAACAATCTTTCAGTCAGTTAGCCATCGGTCAGTCAGTCAGTGAACTTAGTCAATGATTCTTTTTCCATGTAAACATTGACATTGGAACAAAGGAGACATTTGCTAAAAATGTTTGTACAGTAAAAATTCAATAGAATAGAAACATTGTAATTAAAACACTTACAAAATGTGAGAAATATATGTAAGTGCTCCAGTTCGGTTGAAAAATATGGATGCATTTCCATCATGTTCGTTAACTCTAGCACTTGAACAGTCAATATCAACTAAAGGGCAGAAGAAATTAGTGTAGAATTTGGTGAATAATATTTGTAATAATAGACCAGATATCTGTAACAAATAAATATATTTTTGGGGATGAATTGAAAAAAAAAAAAAAAAAAAAAAGTCAGAACATCGTTTGCCTAAAAACAATGTTTTGCTTACTGTCATCATCCTTTATTTCAACTGTCAGGTTGTTGGCCATACAAGATGATAGAAAGTCCACATTGGTATTGTTTGTGGTGCAGTTGATCTTCAATACTTCATCTGATTCCACAATTCTATCGTTGAGTATTTCAATACGTAACGTTTTGAGAGATTCCTTTGGTTCAAACGTTATAGACGTGTTTTGATGGATGTAATCAGTAGCGTGTGTTGCAGTGTCATCCATTGTTGTACAACTTAAAAGGAAGAAAGCATATACACATTGACAGTGAAATTTAACGATATATGTCAGAATGGAGATTGGACCTAGTGAGAACGAACTAAACCACAATTAGGTTTCTTTAAAGCTACAATGAACCACTCATTCGTACCGGGTCTTTCCCAACTGGTTTGATACCGTCAGCGCCAATTGAAAACAAAATTAAAGAAAAAATAATTGTTTTGATTGTCTATTTTTTATTTCTTTGCTTGTTTTGACTCTACGACCATCCAACCGATTGAAAAACATCTTCAAAGCACTGTTTCCTATTCCCTTTGCAGGATTGCCTTGTGCGAGAGTAGAAAGAGGTAATCTATCCAGTGAGTTATCATAGGGGATGCACGTTTTTCTTTATGAAGCAATACTTACTAAATGTGAGTGGTATACGATAGTGCTCCAGTTCGGTTGAATACAATAGTTGCATTTCCATCTTGTTCATTAACTGTGGCATTCTTGCAGTCAATATCAACTGAAATGCAGTTCATGGTGAATGTTCAAAAAATGAGTTGGAGCCCATTGTCATATATTACCACTGCGTGCATAATTACGCGTCCAGCCAGACTAAAGTATCGATTGGGATTTGGTCAATAGGCTACCGGGAAGCCAGCAAAGTGTACAGACATTGTATAGAAAACTCCGCCTCTGTCTGGATTTTTGGTAGCCTATTCACCAAATTCCCAATCGAGACTTTAGTCTGGTGGGCGGACGCGTAGTTTTGCACACGGTGGTAAGTATAGGAGTATATCAAAATGTATTTTTCCTGTACGGTTTTGCTATCTTTACTTGGCAAGAACACATGAAAAAAGTTTTAGTTTGGAAGGCCCAATCATAACAAACTTTATTGACACACTAGTGTGAACGTAGCTACACTCAAAAATAAGTGAAAACTTTTTACTGGACATGAGCAGTGATGCTTCTCAGTATTTGTCAACTGAAGGACTTACCGTCATCGTCCTTTATTTCAACTGTCAGGTTGTTAGTCATACAAGATGGTAGAAAGTCAACTTTGGTATCGTTTGTGGTGCAGTTGATCTTCAAAATTTCATCCGATTCCACATTTCTATCGTTTTGTATTGAAATAGTGAATGCATCTGAGGATTCATCTGGACCAAAGGTGATTGACGTGTTTTGGTAGATGTAATCAGTAGGGTGGATTGCAGTGTCATCCAATGTCGTACAACTAAAAAAATGGAGAACGTCAGCATCAGAGACTGCAGTGACCTAAAATACTCCATCAGTAGTGACCATTTCATTAATTTACCATTAATTATCAATGACAATGGAATACTGTGAAAGCAAATACAGTACAGTTGATCTTGAAAACTTCATCAAATTCTATATGATCATCATTTTGGATTGAAATACCAAACGTTTTTCAGGATACACCCTGGTTCAAACGTGATAGTAGTGTTTTTGTTGGTATAATCACTGGGATGTATTGCAGTGCCATCCATTGTCATACAACTTTAAACACGAAAGTGGATAAATCAGAAATAATACTTCAAATAGAACTAAAAGGATATGGATATAGATAGATCAGGCTGGCACTGATAATATGTGAATTGTCATTTGCGTGCGCAAAACTCTCTCTTTCTTCCCAACAACGTTTTTAAGTATAACTACTTACAAAATGGTAGTTGCATTTGATGTTGCTCCATTTCGGTTAAATCTAATGGTCGCAGTTCCGTTGCCTTCGCTAACTATGGCACTTTTGCATTCAATATCAACTAAAACAAAAGGCATTATTATCATTACATTTTTCTATAAGAACACATTGTGATGCTTTGGGCTGAAGCTTATTAAACATTTGTGACAGAAACTAGATTTATTTCAAGAGTTTCATAATATTAATAAGGTTGCCATAATGTCACTTTCCTTACTTACTGTCATCGTCTTTTATTGTAACTTTCAGGTTGTAGATCATGCAAGATGGTAGAAAGTTGACATTGGTATCATTTGTGATACAATTTATCTTCAAAGCTTCATCAGATTCTACATTTCTATCGTTTTGTATTGGAACAATAAATGTTTCCAATGCGTCTCCAGGTACAAACGTAATGTGATTATTTTGTTGGATGTAATCACTGGGATGTGTTGCCGTGTCGTCCATTGTCGTACAGCTTACCACAAAAATGAAAAAAAGAAATTAATAATTTGTCATTGCGATTGGAATAAATATTTTCCATTCCGAAATTCTAAACATAGAATATTTTGATAAAAGGGAAGGTGTAAGAAAAGGAGCTTATTAAAGACGTACATATAGAGAGAGCGTTTCCACTTCTAATCACATGACGTGATTTGACGTGATCAAATTGTTTAGCCCTTTCTAGAGCTCTAACCGAAATCAAAGTAATTGTAACTGAAAGAAACAAAAGTACAATTGTATGGCGAAGGTTAGAGTCAAAATGTGTTTTCGTGACCAACATATGAATATATAGAGGTAGTGTGTGAGAGAGTACAGTGTCCCCCAATTAGTGCGCAAGCGCTAGAAGACTTGGACACTTAAATCAACAGTTGTTATTATTATTATTATTATTATTTCACTTTGCTTCATTGTTTGTTAAGAATATTTGGAGCCGCCATGTTGGTGTACCATTGTAGACCACACCACCGAGCATCGCGAAATGATATTATAGCCTGGGCTAATCTCTTTAGTTTGCTGAAAATATTCATGGAACAATATAAGATTATTTTGACCAATCCACTGATGTACAATTTGTGGGAAAGTGTTATGTTTTTATGCCATTTGAAAACGCGTGACAGTATGGCTTGGCAGATTGGTCACTGATTATTCGAAAGTCGAGCATCAGAAATTAAATTGCCCAGACTTTCAAAACAAAAAAATTTCCTCGATGACATGTAAAAATATCAGCTAACCAGCTTTTTTTGATATATGATTTTGATTTTAGCTTGTTAATGACGTCACGTGTAAACGCTCTATTTCATGGAAAGCCAATAATCCAGAGAGGATAATGATTCATTAAATGCTAGTATGCGTAATTAATACATCAAGTAAAGGTTTACATAATACAGGACAGTTGGGGTGCCCACACTACAAGAAACAGGTTAAAAATCACTGGCGCAAATTAAACGGCTTTCAATTTACGTAGTTCTCCTTTTTTCATAGCAATTGATACTTACTATATATTACTTGTGTACGATAGTGCTCCAGTTCGGTTCAATACAATGGTTGCATTTCCATCTTGTTCGTTCACTGTTGCACTCTTGCAACCAATATCAACTAGGATGCAATAAAAATATCACTGTAAAACATGCATTTAAAATGTGAAGAAAGAAGCGATTTGATGGGTCCAGCAAATCTGTTTATTGAATTTGAACCTTGAAAACAGTCATTTTCACTTACTGTCGTTATCCTTTATTTCAACTTTAAGGTTGCTGGTCACACAAGATTCTAGAAAGTGCACATTGGTATTGTTTGTGGTGCAGTTGATCCTCAACACCTCATCCGATTCCACATTTCTGTCATTTTTTATTGGAACAGTAAATGTCTCAGAGGATTCATCTGGACCAAATTTAATAGAAGTACTTTGATGGGTGTAATCAGTGGGCTGTGTGGCAGTATCATCAAATGTAGTGCAGCTTGAAATTGAAATAACAAAATAAAAATCATCGGGCTTTTGTAATTGTTATTGTCATTGGAACTTGCACATGTCTTCGTCGTATCTACACATTACACATTTTTTTTCTTCAAACCCTTATTCGGGGATCTACCGGGAGTCATGTCACGATGTCAAAGAGGAATGAGTATCTGAATCCGGAAACAATTAATCTTACGAATGCCAGTGGAAACTAACCAACCCAATAGTAAGATTAGAAATACCCTTAACTCTCTGGCTCCTGGACGGCATGAAGATGGATAGCGCTATCCGTCGGAAAATAATTATCCCTGCAGTGGTTATATAAGGTATTGTGACTGGGGCCTCTTCATACTCACTAAATGTAAGTTGTATATGATAGTGCTCCAGTTCGGTTGAATACAATAGTTGCATTTCCATTCTGTTCATTCACTGTTGCATTCTTGCAGTCAATATCAACTAAGATATAATCATGACATTAAATTCTGTTAACGTGACGGTCAAGAAAATGAATTTATATTTTTGGTCACTAGCTGTAGAAATGACAGTAAGAGTGAAATATTTTTGAACGTACGGACTGCTGCTCTTAATATTTTAGGTTTTTATAAAGCGTTTGCAAGCACTAATTATACAGTCATCGTCCATTTTTTAAACCTTCAGGTTGTTGGTCAAAAAGAAGGTAACAGGAATGCGTTCTCAATGAAATCATTTCTACCTACCGTCATCGTCCTTTATTTCTATCTTTAGGTTGTTGGTCATACAGGATGATAGAAAGTGCACATTGGTATTATTTGTGGTGCAGTTGATTCTCAACACCTCATCCGATTCCACATTTCTGTCATTTTTTATTGGAACAGTAAATGTCTCAGAGGATTCATCTGGACCAAATTTAATAGAAGTACTTTGTTGGGTGTAATCAGTGGGCTGTGTGGCAGTATCATCGAATGTAGTGCAGCTTGAAATTAAAATAACAAAAATACAAGTCATTAAGCTTTTGTCATTGTCATTGTTATTGGAGCTTGTTCGAACCTTCGTCGTCGTGACTACACATTACATACACATTTTTTCTTCAGAGCCATATTCGGGGATCTACCGGGAGTCATGTCACGATGTCAAAGAGGAATGAGTATCTGAATCCGGAAACAATTAATCTTACGAATGCCAGTGGAAACTAACCAACCCAATAGTAAGATTAGAAATACCCTTAACTCTCTGGCTCCTGGACGGCATGAAGATGGATAGCGCTATCCGTCGGAAAATAATTATCCCTGCAGTGGTTATATAAGGTATTGTGACTGGGGCCTCTTCATACTCACTAAATGTAAGTTGTATATGATAGTGCTCCAGTTCGGTTGAATACAATAGTTGCATTTCCATTCTGTTCATTCACTGTTGCATTCTTGCAGTCAATATCAACTAAGATATAATCATGACATTAAATTCTGTTAACGTGACGGTCAAGAAATTGAACTTATATTTTTGGTCACTAGCTGTAGAAATGACAGTAAGAGTGAAATATTTTTGAACGTACGGACTGCTGCTCTTAATATTTTCGGTTTTTATATGTCGTTTGCAAGCACTTATACAGTCATCGTCCATTTTTTAAACCTTCAGGTTGTTGGTCAAAAAGAAGGTAACAGGAATGCGTTCTCAATGAAATCATTTCTACCTACCGTCATCGTCCTTTATTTCAACTTTAAGGTTGTTGGTCATACAAGATGATAGAAAGTGCACATTGGTATTATTTGTGGTGCAGTTGATTCTCAACACCTCATCCGATTCCACGTTTCTGTCATTTACTATTGGAACAATAAATGCCTTTGAGGATTTCCCAGGTCCAAAGGTGATTGATGTGTTTTGGTAGATGTAATCAGTAGGGTGAATTGCAGTGTCATCCAATGTCGTACAGCTAAAAAAAAAATGGAGAAGGAGACTGAAGTAACCAAAAATACTCCATCAGTAGTGACCATTCCATATTAATTTACCATAGATCATCAATGACCATGGAACACTGGAAAAGCATATACATTATTTACAAACTATCTATACAACAGTACTTACTGAATGTGAGTGGCATACGATAATGCTCCAGTTCGGTTGAGTGCAATGGTTGCATTTCCATCTCGTTCGTTCACTGTGGCATTCTTGCATTCAATATCAACTGAAATCCAATGCGTGATTACGTATAGTTCATACTGAGATTTCTTAATTGAAGACAAATTAAGACTGATTAACATAAATACAGGATCCAGCGACGTGAAAAAGGTATTTTACTTGATACGATCAAATTTGCATCGAGACAAATTTTGTGATGGTGTTTAATTTATTTTACGCACCGGTCATCATTTATCGTCCAGCGGCGGATGGCACCATGAAAGAGAACCCAGATGAACCTGAACAATTTTATACTAATAGACAGGTCGAAAAACTGGTTTGCATGATAAGTTTTCATTGAGGAAAATATGAAAATTCATATATGTGTAAAGCAATATAGCTAGCCAGAAAAAAATATTTATTTTTACAACACTTGATACTAATCTCGAGATCTGATTGTGGTTGATTAGAGTGTGTCAATATTATAAGAGGACAGACACACTGCTGACGCTTACGTTTCAGCGCGCGCGCTCGTTCTGTTGCCCCGTTTGAAAAGGATTTTTTAACTTCTGCGCTCGTGATTCCACTTCAGTTTTGAACATCTTATGACGTCAATTAAGAGTGCGTCAATAAGAGGACAGACAACTCAAAACCATCTTCAATTTGTTAATTTTAGAGAACATTTTAACCAACAAATTCACATGTACCTTTTGGACAGTCCGTTGCTGTCGTGAATACCTTGTTTGTGATCTCTCCATAGGCGTTCCCCTGTTTTACCAGAAAGAAGGAACGATATAATGCATTTAGCAACAGTTTGATTTTTCACATTTTATCTATTTGATATTTACCCCATTCTGTGCGTCTGTCACAGCTCTAATGCTGATATTGTAGGTAGTTCCAGGCTCTAACGGTTCGTTGTAGGTACCATTGTAGTATTTACCATCACCGATAGTAAAGTTAGAAACAATACTAATGAATAAAACCAACGCCTGGGAACTACCAAGCTTTTTAACTTGTAGCTCATAACCTCTGATGAAAGACAAATGTTACTTAGAGGTTAACGCACTCTTTGCTCGTGAATGATCGGGATTTATCTTCACGAGTTTGCTAATAATGAACGAGAAATTTTAAATACTGCACGAGGCGTTAGCCGAGTGCAGTATGAAAAAATTTCGAGTTCATTGTTAGTAAACGAGTGAAGATAAAATCCCGATCATTCACGAGCAAAGAGTGCGTTAACCTTTTTATTATTCAATTTGAATACACTGCAGAAGCAGGCTAAAACTTTCAGTCGACATCTAAGATCACTAGAAATACTTAACTCAAGCCACTCAAAATAGTAAGACTTAAGCCAAGAGACCATAATACTAAGAGAGCGAAGCTCAGTATTGATGTCTGTGCCACGTTCGTGGCGGCTAAGGCTATTTTTAGTAACTTCGCCATCGCGCGCGCAAGGCTCTTAGACAATAGAATTCAAACGGTCCCGTCCGCGCGCACGTCAAAAATCAAATTCTATTGGTGGAGGGACTTGCGCGCGCGATGGCGAAGTTACTAAAAATAGCCTTAGCCGCCACGAACATGGCACAGACATCAATACTGAGCTTCGCTCTCTTAGTATTATGGTCTCTTGGACTTAAGCTTAATTCAAAATTAGTTTAATAGCATTCGGTAATTTTAACAATACAAAATAAACCTTTCAGAAGAAAACTAGGAGAAAAGTACCGTGATACAAGAACTTTAGATTGAAGATAATAAACGAGTTCTCAGAATCCATGTTTACAACTTGCTCGGTAAAATTGAAATCGTCCATAAGTCTTATAAAACAAAGAACTCAGACTTTTTTGGATCGTTAAAAGTGATTCAGCACTGAGACCTAGAACTCGGTAAGTGAAAGGTCTAGAAAATTATCGCTGGAGTCTTGGATATACGTTTAAACTGGCGACTTACGGTTGAAACGCTGCTAAACCTTGGTGCATGAAGCCGGGAAGAAGTAGTTTTCGTTTGTCGACGAGCCGAAGGCTGAAGTACTCGTTCGGCGTTTTCTTCGATTCCTGATAAAATTTCTTTATCCCATCTGAGAGAAGTTGCGGGGAAAGGATTTCTAGACTTTCTGTTGGATATTTTTTGGATAGCCAGTCTAAAAAACAAAAATTATAATGTTGAATTTGCAAAGCCGGCGAATAAGACTTAGTGTTTTGACAAAAACAACACGCCAAAAATTAAACTGAATACGGTTTGAATGAAAGTTAGAACTTCGTAAGCTTACCGTTAAAAACAGACAGACTTGGGCGACAGACTTTCTAAACTTTCTATGAGATAGGTTTTGGATAACCAGTCTAAAAACAGTAATTATTAAGATGAATTTGGAAAGCCGGCGAACTCTGTTCAGTTTAAGCCGTTGCCAAATGTTGATCTCAGTAAGCTCCAAAAACGTCAATGAAATTGAGTTTACCTTCAAAACAGGCACGCTAAGCAGTTTTAAGTATGCTCGTTGATCTTCTTTTTCGAAAAATTATCAAATTTATCAGTACCAGGAACAATTTTTTCTTTCCAACTATGATTTATTGCCATGATTTGTCTATGATTAATTCACGGAAGTTAATGCATAATGACGTGTTGTCACGTCATAACAACGCGTCACGTGGTACAAACTGACCAATCAGAAAATCAGAATTTGTACAGTGTATGAAAATTGAATAATAATTAAGGTTAACATTGAAGCTTTACTATTTTTATGAGTCACTTGACTTACTTTATCAACTTGTTTTCAGCTTCGTTTTTCATGTGGGTTATGGTAAGTTGAAAAGTACAGTTTTCTGATGAACCGTTTTCTACAGTAACGTTGGGCGCTGAGGCTATAATAAAACGTGAATCGCTAAGATAACATTCTTCATGTGCATACAAATTGTCTTTAAAGCTATTATTTTTCTTCCTGTTATTTACTAAGCTTGACAGTTTTGGATGGAATATTGAGGCGTGTCTGAAATGAATCTGGAGAGGTGTTGGTCAAATTGAAAGGTGACAGCAAAAAGGGTCTTCCGAAGTTAGTGCTCCAATTTATTATGATGGAACTGTTTTTGATGTCGCCATTTCTCGGTACGGTTTGAAGAAGTGGTAGTGAAATGCTTTTCTTGATTACATTTTATTTCTAAGATTTTTGTAACAGACGAATTTTGAAATGCGCTCCCTAAAACGTCTCATGATTCAATAATTAAAAAAAAAAAAAAAAAAAAAAACAACGAAAAGATCATAGATCATAGATCATAGAAACTTTGCTTAAGGTGGCTCGACCCAATTTCGCCAGTGCGCGGGTAGTCGAATTGAAGCGGCTATTAATTGCGTTACAGAATTAAGTTGACCAAACTTTTTACGCACACCTACCACAAATGGACCAAATTTTATAATGATACTAGTTTGGTTGAAATTGGAGCATTTTTAACATCGAAATTGTTATACACTAGATTTGAAATTTTGCCAATTTTCTCAAAATCCAGACCTCGACGAGCAAAACGATTTATGAGACTTTGTAAATCAAATGTTTGTCTATAATATGAGAGCGTTTAAAGAAATTCTATTAAGCCGATTTTGAGTAAAAACGGAGCAATTATTTAACTTTGAAGAAATTTAAAACCGCGGGTGCTCTACTAAATTAATTTTATAACAATAATTTTCCAAAGAAAAATTGCAATATTTTTGGTTCTAAATAATACCAAGGCATGGTTCTTTATTTTGTGAATATGTCATCGTATTTGCTATTTTTGATCGCCGTTGAGATAACTGTACGTAAAGCACTAAATTGCTGCGTTTATCTCGGAATTTCGACATCCACGTTAATAATACTGTTTCTTGAAAACTAGTAGATCAATTTTTTTTTTATTTCTCGATATTGAATATTCAATCCTTTACCAGTAAGGTGTGTAAATTATAAAGGCATTGAAGTTTTTTAAGACCATTAAATAATTTTTTAAACATTGCCATATGTGCATCTCTATTCTCCGAGTTGTTGCCGGTGTTTAATTATGCATGCCTGCATGCGTGTCGCTTTGGCACCTCGTGCAAAAAAATGCAAATATACATGGAAAGTCACGCCAGTGATATCCAGAGTAACGCTGTACGTAGCAGTTCCTCACTACAGTTTCTAGAACTATGGTATTTCCTGTACGAAAAGAAATCGGAGAAGTGAAATATTGCAGGAAAACATATTAAAGGCTAAAAACGCGAAGAAAAGTAGTTCACCAGTCCAGGTAACTTGGAAGACTTCCATGTATTTGCATTTTTTGCACGAGGTGCCAAAGCGACACGCATGCAGGCATGCATAATCAAACACCGGCAACAACTCGGAGAATAGAGATGCACATATGGCAATGTTTAAAAAATTATTTAATGGTCTTAAAACACTTCAATGCCTTTATAATTTATACACCTTACTGGTAAAGGATTGAATATTCAATATCGAGAAATAAAAAAAAATTGATCTACTAGTTTTCAAGAAACAGTATTATTAACGTGGATGTCGAAATTCCGAGATAAACGCAGCAATTTAGTGCTTTACGTACAGTTATCTCAACGGCGATCAAAAATAGCAAATACGATGACATATTCACAAAATAAAGAACCATGCCTTGGTATTATTTAGAACCAAAAATATTGCAACTTTTCTTTGGAAAATTATTGTTATAACATTAATTTAGTAGAGCACCCGCGGTTTTAAATTTCTTCAAAGTAAATAATTGCTCCGTTTTTACTCAAAATCGGCTTAATAGAATTTCTTTAAACGCTCTCATATTATAGACAAACATTTGATTTACAAAGTCTCATAAATCGTTTTGCTCGTCGAGGTCTGGATTTTGAGAAAATTGGCAAAATTTCAAATCTAGTGTATAACAATTTCGATGTTAAAAAAGCTCCAATTTCAACCAAACTAGTATCATTATAAAATTTGGTCCATTTGTAGTAGGTGTGCGTAAAACGTTTGGTCAACTTAATTCTGTAACGCAATTAATAGCCGCTTCAATTCGACTACCCGCGCACTGGCGAAATTGGGTCGAGCCACCTTAAGGTAGCTCGGTCTAGTTTTTTTCACGGTCAACTAGCGACGTTTAAACAGCCGTAGCTCCCGCTCCAGTGCGTCTTTTTCCAAGATCTTTTCACACTCGTCTAGATATAGAATGAAGTTTTTAAAAAAGTATGTTTTATTGAAATCTGTTTTATTTTAGTGAAGAAATCATTATGTCGTCTTCTTTACTTAAAGCTCATTTTCGAGAAAAATCGGTCTAAACTGTTAGAGCCACATATCCTACGGTAAAGTTGTCAGCTAGGTCTACATTCTGAGGAAGTGTCAAAAAAATCGTACTCATAGTTTTTGAATAAAAACGGTTTTATTTTTTTGTATACAAACATTCATATGTTTTGTACTATTTACGATAACAACCCACTCTGACAAGATACAACAAAATCCTTGCTCCCAGTTATTGCCAAGACTTAGTTCTACACTTTCTGAGATTTTCAATAGATTCGGCCAGGGCAATGATTTTTAAGAGTGGTACGTACAAGTCATGTAATATTTTTGTTCATTTTCTCGCAAAACCTGAAATTTTAATTTTGCTTCTGAACGCGCTAATTAAAAAATCGTCGATGAATTTTCTTTTAATTTCCGCTATTAATTATTCAGAATATGTCCAATTATGGTTCCAACACTGCACGAAAAAATGGATTCACCATAAGTGCAAATTTGGTGTGAATTTAGTGTACTATATTTGCATCAAATTCATTTTGAATGCAAACATAGTTAGCACATGACATTTGCGAGTATGGGAAATATGATGTAAATTTGTTGTGAATTTAGAAATTCCCTACACATTTCCATCAAATTTGCAAGAGTATGCAAATACATTATTATAAACAGATTCACATAAAATTCACAGAGTGTTAATTTGGTGATTATTTTCTCTAACAACCTGCCGATCCACTGCCGGATAGGTTTAATGTGAATGAGAAGACATGTATCTCTGAGCGTGTTTGAAGCGACCGAGCCAAAATCGATAATTATTTTCTGTCGAATTATTAAAAAAAGAGAGAGAAAGAGAAGTTGATTAAGTTACAAAGAATCATCAGAATTCTTAGAGTGATTTCATTTGCTAGTGAAAGAACTGGCAAAACTAATATTCCACAGTAGACTCAAAATCAATTCTTTTCTTTTGTTCTTTATTACTTTTGACAACCTAAATAGTCATTCGCGCGCGTCTATTTGGAGTTGCTGTGGTTGACGCAGGGGATTGTGGGTCTGTGGAATGCGTCTGCCATCTTGAATTTTATTGCCGCGTGGTGCTTGTGTGATAAAAGTTTCCAAGTTATTACCTACTACTTCAAGGCTTTCTTATCTGCTCTGATCCAAATTAGCCAAGGTAAGTGTTAATATCAATGTAAATTACCTGTAGATTCCTTTCTAAGCGAAAATTAAATGCATCTATGCTGATAAATTGCTCGATCTAAAGTAGAGCTTAATACTGAGTCATCAGTGTTTGTATGATCAGAATGGAGGTTCTTCCTCTGGGACATGAACAAGAGTGAAAGTATTAAATGATGTTGTTCAAAAAAGTCCTTGTTCGCTCTTCAAGTAATTCAAATACAAATTAAAACTGAATATAGTGTATCAGCTCTCAATTCATCTGCCCTACTACAGCCATTCCAGTTTAGTCCATCGGGTTGCCAGGAACCGGTGATTAAGCATACATATAAGGTTACTAAGATCTTGTTATTTTCTTCAGTTCACAAAATGGGGAAGCACAATAAAATTGAAAGAAAGCAGTATATGAAGAGATGGAAGAAGAATAAGAAAAATAAACATTTGTTGGCGAAAAAAGAGGATGAGGTGGCCATGGAAGTGAGGGACGTAGAAGAAAAAACAAGTCAGGAACAGGCAAAGAAAAAAATTTCATGTGAAACCACAAAATCTATGTGTTACTCAGATGCCAGGCCAAGGACAAGCTCTACAGTTACCCGTGGAAGCAATCAACGATTGGGCTATGAAAATGATCCACTGTATGTTGCAATGTTGCAATATAATAATTACAAGACCAAATTGAAATATTTGGAGGAAAAAGCTCAACTTTATAATCTGTAATCTTGAGGTAAGGAACTGGATAAAAGGAATGCAATTCAAAACGTTATCTTTTTCTACTTTAATACTTTTACAACACTTTCATTTTAAACACTTTTCTTGTTTTCTAAACCAGTAAGAGTGACGTTACGTGTGTATTAAATCTCTAGGCTGTAAGGAGACTTGTTTTCTAAACCAGTAAGAGTGACGTTACGTATGTATTAAATCTCTAGGCTGTAAGGAGACTTGTTTTCTAAACCAGTAAGAGTGACGTTACATGTGTATTAAATCTCTAGGCTGTAAGGAGACTTGTTTTCTAAACCAGTAAGAGTGATGTTACGTATGTATTAAATCTCTAGGCTGTAAGGAGACTTGTTTTCTAAACCAGTAAGAGTGACGTTACGTGTGTATTAAATCTCTAGGCTGTAAGGAGACTTGTTTTCTGAACCAGTAAGAGTGACGTTACGTATGTATTAAATCTCTAGGCTGTAAGGAGACTTGTTTTCTAAACCAGTAAGAGTGACGTTACGTGTGTATTAAATCTCTAGGCTGTAAGGAGACTTGTTTTCTAAACCAGTAAGAGTGATGTTACGTATGTATTAAATCTCTAGGCTGTAAGGAGACTTGTTTTCTAAACCAGTAAGAGTGACGTTACGTATGTATTAAATCTCTAGGCTGTAAGGAGACTTGTTTTCTAAACCAGTAAGAGTGACGTTACATGTGTATTAAATCTCTAGGCTGTAAGGAGACTTGTTTTCTAAACCAGTAAGAGTGATGTTACGTATGTATTAAATCTCTAGGCTGTAAGGAGACTTGTTTTCTGAACCAGTAAGAGTGACGTTACGTATGTATTAAATCTCTAGGCTGTAAGGAGACTTGTTTTCTAAACCAGTAAGAGTGACGTTACATGCATAATTGAAATTTTTCATTTTTGTGTCGCATTCATGGATGTTGATTTTTTTTACAGGTGCACTAACATCATTGAAGGTGGATCATATTGCTTAAAGGACATTGCAAATTTTGTGTGGCTCTGCTATACCTGAACTGTATGTAGAACGGAAGCAACAGTTGAATTTAAAATGTGTTCTGCATGAGACTAGAAAGGAATAAAACTGATACATGTATATTGATGGAGACAGAGGTTTAAAAAGTATTGTAAATAATTCCTTACTAGTTGTTTCATATTGTATATAATGGAGAGTTTTTTTAACTTTTTTAAATGAAATAGCAGAAAATATCTTTGTTGTATTGTGCAAGAGGATTATTTGATAGTATTTTTATGTTAAGACAACAATTTCTTAGCTTGCTTGTTCCTCCATCTACAAAAAGGTTAACAATCCAAATATCAATGGTCTAACCTTATACAAGGTTCCCAGCCACTCTGAAATATTTAATTCCCTGACTTTTTCCTGACCTTTATCTGACTAAAACTTAGAGCCTGCCCCTATGTAGTAGGGATAACTGTTTTGTTTAGTGTCCCCAGGGAAAAGAAAACAAAGAGTTATCCCTATTACGTAGGGGCACCCTCTCTCATGTGAACAGGCCCTACATTTTTCCAATTTTGCACAAGACAACACAACAATTTATAATTGATTACTTTCCATATGGTTGTCTGATGTTGTGCACAGGCCTTAATTGTAAAATGACTATTCCACAGAAGACAAAAAAATAGAAATATGTTTTGTGTAAATACCATAACCAGTTTGTTAAAAACTTCTAATTATTTTATTGTCATTTGAAAGATTTTTTCTATACTTATTATAGCATTTAGAAGAAATACTTTTGTTACTTATAATACAGAATTGCCTGACTTTTCCCTGACTAAGGTGAAAATCTCAACTTCCCTGACCAAAAAAATTGCCCAGACACCTGGAATCCCTGTTCTATGCTTGAGTTGAACATTCATTTTCCCTATATTACATACCAATCCAAATAAGTTTTTTTGTTTAAGATTTAATAGCATTGAAGGTTTAGAAATTAGCAGTGGACAAACCACACCGGTAGGGTTAGAAATGTTCAATCCCATTACAGGGGACAGTAAATTGTTTTAACAATTTAAAACACTATCATGTCTAGATCTTAACCCCTTTCTGAAAGGCCCTTAACACTGATAGGGGAATGCAGTATATTCAAAAGGTTTTTTTACATAGTCTGTAGGTCAGAATTAATGACAGTACAGTAATGCCTAAAATAACATTGGCAATTTCTGACAATATGACCATTAAAAATTTTCAATCCTGATCCTGCAAAAAAAGGAGAAATCACAGAAATTTATTGCACATGTGCAAAAAAGTGAAATCAATAATCAACCCAAAAAATGTTAAAAAAGGAAAATCACATCAATTATCAAGCTACTTGAAACACCTTTCAAATTGTCTGGTATTTTTCTATTTTGTTTAATTAAAATGGCAAAATACACATTATGGATCATGTAGTGAGAATTTGTATTTGTTCAACAAATTTTTGGTCATATATTTAAAAGGAAATCAAATGGGTACAAGTGGAGTTTGAAAAATACCACTTGTACAGTTTAAACAGCTGTTAGCACTGGGATACCAACATTAAAAACAGCTGCAAAGGAGACTATTTCAAATCCAGATTTTCAATTGCACTTGCCTCTGGATCATGCAATTTGAAAACCTTGATTTAAACAACATCTGTGGAATAATTGAAGGGTTCCCAGTGAAAATGACCTAAGTGACTTTTTGATGGATGTCCCAAGATTAATTTTTCCAGCATAGGAAAGTTAATTATACCATTTTAAGCCATTGAAAAAATATCATAAAAAGTCCCTTAGACCATTTTCAGATGGAACCCTTCAATTTCAAACTGCACTTGAACCCATTGAATTTCTTTTACTGTGCCATGCTGTAGCTGTGGTGTGTTCAGGGTAAAATAAAAGTGACCTAAGTGATTTTTTTGACAAAAAAGTTTTCAGATAATTTTGTCAAAAAAAAAACAAAAAAACAAGCCAAGCAATAAATAAGTTCCTTAGGTAATTTTCATTTTCATCAATCAATATAAGTGACAACTCAAAGGCAAATACTGTCCTGGCTGTCAAATAATTATTTCAACATTATATATTTTAATGATTTTTTTTATTATTTTTAAGACATGCTTTTTTGAATGGATAGAGTAATTTTTATAACTGTGAGCTGCATCATCTCAGTTCTCATGATCATGGAAGGAATTTTTGACTTTTATAGTAGATAATGGATCATAGACATGCTTTTAGCACTGCCCAGTCATAAAAAATTGTCCTCTATTTATGGTTCAGTGACAACTCCAAAGAGGTCACAAAAATTGAAATTGCCAAACAGCAATACTAATCAATGAAATTGTAGCAAGACTAATGTTTACAACTTAAAAATGCTGCTTCTCTATCCTGCAACATAAATAGTTCCAAATAGTGATGTTATGATAATGCTATTATTTTCTATTAGTGCTATTTAGTACTAAATAGTACAAACTATTGCAGTGATGCTATTAGTGTTTGTACTCTACTTTACATTTTGTACTTGATAATCAAATTAAACTAGAGTACAAACACTAAAAGTGTGAAATAGTGCACCATTACTTAGTAAATAGCACTAATTAACCATAGAAAACAATAGAATAAACATTAAATAGCACTATTTAGCACTATTTATGTTGCACAGTTTTAGCATTTGTACTCTACAACAGCAAAAATGGGGAACAATTTATGAGAAACAAACAATTGTGAAAATTTATATATATACAAAGATTGTGATAAGCACTTTATCAGAATGTTATGTAATGAATTCAACATTGCAACTTTCGTGGCAATGGGCACATTATGAGAACATTTTCATATCTAATGACCTGAAAAGCAGGTACAAATTTTGCACGGATTCGCTGTAGGGGAATATAGTCAGCTGGACCATCTAACTCAAAAGAATCTTTGCACCATATTTCAACAGGTGATCCTAGTTTATGACGGCTTGGATGTTCTTTGAACCATTTTACCTGTGCCAAAACAAAGGTCTCCAAATTGCCATCAACTTCCACATTCTGTCGTAAAAAGTGTTGCACAACACCAGGCCTGATATTTGTACCTGACGTATCTATTTGACCATTTCTTCCACACCATGCTGCCAAAATAAATCTTGACCTGTCACTTCTAGTGCCATGGGAGCCAAACAACTCACCAGCAATATTTAAGGCTGATATTATCTCACAATGTATTGTAACAGATGATTCATTCAAATTGTCTAAAAATGTTTGATAACATTTCTTGAGATCAGGAAGGGAATCCACTTCAATGCTGTGCTTTCTAAATGGTGGCAGGAAATTAATGAACTCCATTTGTGTAGTCAGTGCCCAGAATAGTCCCTTTCTAACTGGACCAACTGAGAGCAGACTTTGTGCTATAACATCACTGGATGAATTATAGGAAGTTGTTTGGAGGGTTCCAGCTACATTTTTCGATGTGATTTTTTTCATAATGTCTCCAAAGAACTCCCCAAATGCAGATGGTAAAGGAATGGCTTTTATATACTGCTCTGACATGAATTTTCTCATGATTTGGATCTCAACAGATCTCTGGTTTGTGGAATACTCACCCAGCATGCCATTATACCGTTCAAAACTAAATAGCCAGAATGAGTATACTGGCCCGTAGTCAAGTATACAATTGAGGATATGTGTATGCAAGTGCATATTGGGTGTAACCTTGTTATTCCCATACAGTTCCTCAAATCCTTTGCAAAAATTTAACAGATGTAAATGGCCAATTCTGGCTTTTGTTTCAGATATTATTGGAGTGCAGATGATGTTGCAAGCCAGAACAAAATTGCGCCATACTTCTAAGTCTTTTGCTGGCAATATATCCCACAGTGCAAAAATTGAGTAGATGATGGTCCATGCCTTCCACTGATCTGCAGTAAATCCTCCATAGGAATTGAGAATCTTCTTGGGTAAACGTCCCACTGTTGATGGAACTGTCACTCCATCAATTTTCTTTTGTATTTGTTCTAGCAATTTCTTATCAATGACTGGGGAGGAGCTTTCCAACCAAATATTTCTCATTATGTGCTTGGCTGTACCTGTAAATAGATTGTGCATTGGATCTATAATGTGGAAACGAACACAGTCAAAGTATGGCAACATCATTAATTCTGAAAAACGTGTGCCATACTCCTGTTCCTTCAAAGCTTTGTCAGTTTGAGATGTTTGATTTAAAATCTCTTCAGCTTGTTTGCGATGGTCCACATTTGTTCTTAAAGGCCAAGGCTCGAAACCAGAAAAGTCCATTCTATCAGACACATTGCCAGGGAAAACTTTGGTGCATTTAGAGCACCCATGTGCAGAGCCATGACCAGTGAAGCCACAGACTTTCCTTGCAGCAGGGACATCACAGCCAACACACAACAGGGCTGCACGAAATGTTTTCAAACTGTCACTATTACCAACTTTAATCTGAACTCCTTGCCACAAAGTATTGAGTTCTGCTACAAGAGGTTTGAGGTAGCTGTTAATGACCAATTTTGGTTCATGGGGACCAGGTATTATCCCAACCAGTACTAAATTTTCAGGCTTAAACCTCAGTTCTCTAGGTAAATTCATAAATACCATGTAAAGAGCCCCAACACTATACAGTGAATGCTTGAATGGTTGAAACCAATCAACATTCAACATTAGGGCATAGTTATGTGGTTCTGCTAAAAATGGCTGTCCACCAATGAACATAAAGTCCTTCCAAACTTGACCATCAAAAATGTCTGCCAAATACCCTTGTGGTAGATTTCTGTTCCTCCATAATTCACAATTAAAGACAAAGTTAGGGCTGCTAATTAATCTTTTCAGATTTTCTATCACACTATTATAGCAGTACACTTTGAAAGGGTATAGTCTTTTTTTGCCATTCTTTAGGACAACTTCTTTTAGAAGCGGTTCACCACAAGGAGTTCTCCTGAACAACTGACGATGATTCTCCTGGCTTACAAATGAGCAAGCTTTAACTACTGTTCTCCCAAGTCTCTCCATATAACAGTCATCAAAATCATAAAGGGAACCACATTTAGGGCACACAACATACTTTTTAAATTGGTCTTTGTTTAATCCAAGCTTCTTTTTCAGAAGATTCAGTGATTTTGGAAAGGCACAAGCCAAACCAGCCATTGCAGGGAATACTGAGCCAAGACATTTGAAAACAGCACTTATGAAGCTCACAAGAATGTCCATTGCATTATCTGAAATACAGCAGAATGAGGACCAAATGCACAGGAAAATCATTACCCACTTGATGATATGCAAAAGTGGATTTCCATCTCTTACATCATGATAAGGAGTTGTAAGTCTTGATTCTTGCACCTCATTGAAATCAAGATTCAAATCTTCCTCATTTAAATTCCACATCTCAGAGTTGATTTCATAGTTATGGTGCCTTTCCATGTACATCCAGTCTTCATCTGGATCTTCATTTCTAACATTTCCAGTAAGCTCCAAGTCTTCATCTTCAAGTTCATTAATAGCTGCTCCTAAGATTTAAAATAGTAAAAAAGATGTATAAATTATTCTATTAGAAGGAAAAGTAATATTAGAAATGTACATGTAGGACTATGTTTTGGTGTTACTAATACCAATGTCTAATTCAAATTAATCAAATATGTGCATGGTCAACATAACAATAGGAACAATAGAACAATTCCAACAAAAAGCTTCGCTCTTATTGAGTCACTCTGGACATTCAGTTCTGGATGATGGTATAAATAGCTTTTCAAAATTGATGCCATGGTCTTCATGTTAGTAACACAGAAACATAGTTCTACATTTCTAACATTACTTTTTGTAATAAAAAGTACATCTCATCTGCTACTTATATAAATTATATCTCCGATTTGGTAATGAGTAAAGAAATGATCATTATACAACTGTGCTATCTAAGAAGTGAAACATTTCAGTTGTATTTGATAAAAGATAAAAGTCTGTGCAGCAAGTTCTTCCATCAACCAAACACAGTCTCAAACAGACAATATTGGAGCACAAAACAGGTAGAATATTCTTTTGAACAGAAAATCGAGCCCCAAACACCAACTAGCTTATGGCTTATTGTATGCTGCGGACTAAATTTCAGGAAAAAATGTCCACTTGTAAAAGTTATTTCTTTTCCAATTTTGAATTTGGCATGTTCAAAAATTAATTCTCTTTAGGGACTGTACGTTTTTAATGAGGGGGGGTGGGCTGGAGTATTTCGGGGGAGGGTCATCGAAAAAAAAATCAACGTTTGTGAAGGGTCAAGCTTTTCTTTTTCCTTGTGAGGGGGAGGGTCACCTCTTTTATCTGATCATTTTAGAAACTATAGAAGTCGCAGGCTTTTCTCTTTAATTTGTACATATAAATATGACTTGTTTTGACAACTATCACTACTTACTGTTTTATTGTATATTTGTACATCACATTTTTGTATACATTTTTGTATACATTTTTGGACTGTATGTGAGTCACGTACTGCCACCATTTTGCTTGGTTTTTACGAAAGTGCCTTTTGTTATGCGAGGAACCATCACTGATGGCAGGCACATGCAACTGTTAAACAATAAAATAAACTAGTGCCATCTTAAAAGTCAATGTTCTGCCAAGAAATAGAATTGTCATTGGAAACTTTGGTTCGTTTTCTGCCGCACCGTGATACTTCAATTCCGCTAACCTCTGGACCACTCTCTTCATCACTAGATGCTAGTTCTTTTGATGACTCCGAAGAACTTGAACCAACCACTCTGTTCACAAAATCTTCCTCAGATTCGTCACCAGAGGAATAGCCATCAGTATATTCTAGTACGTCTGTCTCTTCATTCTCTTTCATTTCCATTTCTTTATATTGACGGCTGCCAATGTGTGCCGCCTTGATGACGTTAGCTTTCGCAGCCTTTTTTCCATTGAACGAAATCTTATGTTCCACTAAGATAAAGATTTAGTTCATTTACTTTTAAGGTTGATAGCTGGTTGGCATTGTACAGAGCCTGCCAGTCAATGTCATTGTATTTTCTTTGTAAGCGCTCTTTCTTTTCGATTTGATTTTCTTCCTTTCGCTTTTTCTTGCGAATGTCAATTTCTGTGAGATGTTGAATGTAGTCACTCACTAAGCTTTCTGGAACAATATATGTTCTAGAAAACTCCGAAATTTTCTCTCTGTCCTCTGTTATAGAGCCTTCCTCGAAAAGCTTTCGAAGTTGGGCACGTGGTTGAAAGTCATCAGGCTGTCGTTCTTCATTTGGTGTGTCGTTTAGTTGTTTTGAGTTACCCGTGGGGGAGGGTCATCAATTTTTTTCTGCTAATCAATGAAGGGCCATGGTATTTTTAGAAAAATATGGAGGGGGGTCATCACAATTTTGTTTTGATGGAGATGAAAAACTCCAGCCCACCCCCCCTCATTAAAAACGTACAGTCCCTTATGGTAGGAATCTAAGACTATAAGGAGTTTCAACCATTGTGTTTGATTGACAGATAAAGAGAATTACCAAAATTGCTCCACTAACTGATTTGAGTAGGTAGTGAGTTGTTATCCTAGTTATTCCACAGTATTAAAATATTTTTGATCAGGGTTTGTTTTAAACAAAAATTTGTTAAATTTCACCTTGTACTATCATGTGTGAGGTGTTAACCTATTGTTACTCTAGATCTGAAAGTTCCACCAGTAGGTTCAGACTGAAATTGTGCATGGGATCTCAATACTTGTATTCTGATTTATTCATTAAAGCTGCAACCGATAAAAAATCAAAGCCAAACAGCCCATCAATGCAGGTTCTGAATATGTTTTTGGCATTTTGCATTGAAGCCAAAGCCTAAATGAAGCCTAAATTAATAAATCCAAATATTATTATTGACATCCCAAGCACCATTTTGGTCTCTGAGCTTCTATGTTCTATGTCTTTTAGACCTGAGGTTTCTTCAATTGACTATATACCTGTTTCAAAAAGGTTGACAATCTGACACCTGAATCTGAGGCCAACTAACTAGCCACAAATACTGATGTATTCTTTGCTTCACATGACCTTATCAAAAGGTCAGAATGCAAACTTGAAATTTTGAAAATGTGGCTCCCTAGTATTTTGTTTACATCACAGAAAAATGTCGCTCCTGGATTGTTTTCCCTGTTGTTTAGTTTTTGATATTTGGTGACTGAAACTTCTGTCATTCAATGCTGTCAAAGCACTTCTAAGAGGCAGAGACTGTAAACATTTTTTATCAGAATAACGAATTGGTTGTAATAAGCTGTTATGGTATGATTTTGACTCTTGTTATTTAAGCAGCCATGTTGGTATACAGCACTGAGCAGTGGTACACCAACACCATGACCAACACATTTCTTGACTAAAATGTTGACATGCTCCGTCATAATCATATCTTTGAAAGCAAAACTCATAGCTTTATTTGAAAGTTTGCAACAATACAGCTAGGTCTTTGGATACCCTTTTTGGTGCAAGTACCGAGAACTAGAAGCTCTAGAATAGCATTTAATTAGATGAATCTCTAACTAAATTCTTCACTATGATGCTTTTGCTTTCAATTTTATATTATTCAGTTTGATAAAAAACCACGTGCTAATTAAGCTTAATAGCTACTCATTTACAATCTCACAATGATTTCACAGGCCTTAAATTGTTCCCTGGATTTATATAAAGCTTACCTTCGTTTATTTCTTGATCTTCTTCTTCTTCTTCTTCTTGAGATGAAAGGTTTATAGGACTAGGTTGTTCATTGGTTGCAACATCAATCGTGTGATCCGTTGACACATCGTCATCTTCATCTGAAGAGTGATTACTACCTTTTAATTGCTGCCATATTCCCGTATTTCTGTCGTAATACAATGATAGATGCAGTCTGTATGTTCTCGGATTTACGTAGTCGTTACAGTGCCCACAAAGTCGTCGCTTTCCATCCATAATCGTTAAAAATTTTGCTTTTCACAAACAACTCTGACTTCCTAACAACAGCTCAAGACTTATTCTGAGCCTGCCGAACTCCGCTCAGCGGCAAAGAGGTAGACTGGGTAGACTCGTTCCAGACTCCTAATAGTACTTGACCAATGACAGTAGTTTAAATTTGACAGCACGTCAAGAAATGTAAACAGAGCCGAATTTGAATTTCAAAAGACTGGCTTCTGTTTCACGTGCCCTCTTCTCTTCGAAATCCGTTGCAGTACAGAAGTTATATCATTCTCTCTCGTAGAAATGGCGCGTGGAAATCAAAGAAACAAAAAGAGAAAGACAAATACAACACCAGTGAGTTCAACCTCGACAAATCCATTGTGTGTAACGCCAACACAAACTCCACGATCAGCCAGTTTGGGCAGTTCCCCGAGTTCATGTTCGAATAATTCCCCGAGTACCACAAGTTCATGTTCGAATAATTCGACACCTTCGCAACAGTCGACATCAAACTCAAGTTCCCCAAGTTCCAATTCGTCAACCCCACGAGCACCAAGTCAATCAAGGAATAGAATTCCAGTGCCGATTACGCCTATAACGAATCCTGCACCGCCTTTGCCTCGAAGGAACCCAAACATGGCGGCTGATCGCCAAGAGACCGAAGACGTACCACGCGTGAACACCTTTGAAGAGTTCGTCGCAGAACAAAAAGCGTTTAATGAAAAAGTATTAACCCTGCTATCAAAGGATCAGCCAAGGAGAAATTATGTAAAAGAACGCCTACCGCTTAAACTAACGGTAAGAAGTATAAATTAGGCTTGAGAATTCAAGTTGAGTATTTCAAAGCGAGCCGAGTCACATGACGATTTTGGCGCCAAAATCGTACGTGCTGCGCTACTTGACCGAATTTACCCTGGGCTCCAGGGGTTTATTAATTATTCTTTAGAGAGTTTTTCTCTTGTAGGCGATAAACCCCTGGAACCCAGGGTAGACCAAATTCAGTATATATTACAAGACATTTTTCAACGTATGGTATTTTATAACAGGAATCTGTAAGAGCTGTGTACAAAGAAATGGAGGAGGCGTCTGCAGATGATGATACCAGTGTGGTGAAGCTCTGGAATTTCGAGAAAAGGTAAACTTGAATTTATCTACATGAAGTACTTTTAAAGGCTTTTAGTATAATATATTAGCTACGCGTAGAATTGTGCAAGCACTTGAAGTATATTTAACATGCAATTTGAATTTTCAGGACAATTTAAATTTTCCAAAATAACTTAAGTCTTAAATAACTGACCGATTCTTTTTTTTTTTTTTACAGTTTTATTTCACCAGAAAATGCAGCAGCGAATGAAGCAATAACAAAGGGTGTGAGAAGTACAGAAAAGCAATATTCTGCTGCTCAACTTAGAGGTATGCTAGAGTTAAACAATCAAATAAAAAAAATATTTCCATGTATACCATGACATGGCTTAATTATAACTCCAGTTGAATGAGAATCAGACAACATTTGACAATAAATTTTTGAAGTGGTATGAAATACGACAGGATTAGTTAAACTATTTGGGAGTTCCATTTTCCATGTTTTAAGAAACACAAACCCAAGGGAAAGAAGAAATAAATAGCGCCATAAAAATTGAGGTCCATCTGACCTACGGGCATATTGAGAAATATTTTTAAACTATTAGAGATGATCTGCAAACAAATGTTCATTTTAAGGGGGCACCCCAGGAAAATCTCCTAGCAGCTCAGTGGATATTAGTAGTAAGACTTTAGAGATGGTTTGGACCAATTGTACCCATAAGGTCATCCCATTAATTCCAGTGAATCCGGTCAATCCTCTCGCAAAGTCAATGTAGATGGGTAGGATGGCTTTAGGCGTGCTTTGGTACAATTCTACCCAGTCTAACTGGAACCCTAGGACATTTTACTAGCTTTGCCGGAAAGATATTTATTTAGAATACTCACTTAATATATATATATATATATTTTTTCTGTTCAATACCTACAGCTGCCATTAAGACACACTTTAAGACCAAAAAGAGATGGTGGACCATGGTGCAGCAAAAGAAAAACAGAGCCTATTTAAAATCACAGAGAGCACGCACACGCTTGAACACTGTAAGTGCATTTTTCTACAATGATATATATATTAAGTTGCAAAAGATATAGCTATGCTACAAATCATGTCTCCTTCGATTTGTTTTGTATAAATTATAATTTGTACTTGATAGAGTGATTAATTTCCTTTGCCCATGAAACAATCAGACCAAAAATTGGTTTTCATTTGAGCTATGTCAACTGGTGAAACTCAATGTCATTTTTCTTTCACAAGAGAAAAATCATAGCTCTGACTATCACTATCTAACTTTAGGGATTAAGGCCATTTTCATTAGCCAGCGAAACAAAAAGTACTAGCTAGAGCAGAACAGTTGGATAAATACAATAGAAAGCAAGAGGATTGGATGAAGTAGTGTTCAATTTGGTTAAGTGTAGTTCACAGGTTTATGAATACCACTCCATAATGATGAATATTTAATAAAACATCAGGATAGAGTTGTTTTCACCGAACCATGAAAACACACTTTAGTGTATCAGTTTTTAATTATTACCCTAATTCCATTATGATCTTCTGTTGTTGTTTGACTGTCACATTTTAACTAGAGCACTTTGTTTCATGGATTAATGAAAACCACTCCAGTTATTGTATAGTCCAAATATATATTGCAGTCAAAGTAATTTATTTTATATGATTAAATAATAAATGGATTTTTTCTGGCATTTTATAGAAACGCTTGCAAAGACAGAGAGCTCTGAAGGACTCGACTTCTCTGACAGACGAGATGAAAGAAAAAGTCCAAGACGTGATTCAAAATGCATATGTTTCATCGGACGAATCAGCATCTGACGTATCTGATAGAGAGTCAGATAGTGCCAACGATGACAGTGAGGATGAACAACATCACTCACAAGTGAAAGTATTGCGAGTAAAAAAATTGACCTGGCGAAGTTTAGAATTGAATAACATTTTCAGTAAACTAGACAAGCGAGTTAAGAGGAAGAGAAGCTCTAAGAGCCAATCTATGGTTTTAAGGAGGATAGAAGGGCCAGCATCATCACGGCTGGCACCAGATGATGCACCTGCTTGGGCCTTAGCCTAATATTATTTTTATATTATTTTTCTTCATATTGATAGAGTGGTTTTTATAAACTCGTGAAATACACTTTAGCGTATTTCACTTTATTGCTCTTTAGTTATTACACTTTATTTCATGGGTTTATGAAAAGCATTCTAAGATTTTATTTAATTCATACTAAAACTTTTTATCACTTTTTTATGATTGTTCATGTTTATTGCTAACACTTTGGTGCTTCCTTCAGTGTTCTGGATCAAAAAAGTGGATCAAAAAGAGTGATGGCACTTAACCTGTGAAAGAGATATTATTTTTTAGGCATTAATGTAGGCACTATTTCTAGTGTTTTGTTTTGTTTTGAATAGGCTATTAGTCATTGATTATTAGGTTTTGTTTCATGGGCTGTGCCATCACTCTGACATTTAATCAGATGAATGAAACTTTTAAAAGTAATTTTAATTTTGAAAGTATTCTTAATTAATGATAATCAACTTAATTTATTTATAGATTTTGATAGTATTTCCAGTAATTATGACAAGCATCTTATTTATAGAATAAGATTATATATTACTCTTATATTAGGAGTGACTCTTTAATTTATCCATATTTTAGTATTCATAAAAATAGTTTTATTTAGTCTTATTTATCAAATTCTTTATTTATATTTAAATTCTGTAAACTTCAAATATTATTGAATATAGATCTATCTATTTATATATTGTTATGGTTCATTATCAATTTATTGAGGCCATTTGGCTAAGTGGATTTTTAATTAATAAAGGTTTTTAATACTTTTATAATATTTATGTTCTTTTATTGTCTATAACTGCAAGAACAAAACTGATCAATAACTCAAAAGGGGCAAAAAAAAGTTGAAATGAATGGATTCACTTTGTTGAAAATTATGCTCAAAAATCATATTCACTTACCTTTGCTACCAAAACTGAATGGAGTATATCCAGAGATTTGACTGATTAAAATGTGAAGCAAATGTGTAGCAAAGTTAAGAATAGCAATATGTTTGAGACTATTGAAAATGTAATTCAAATTTGATATTTGCAACACATTCACTTTCCTAATAAAATGTGAAGAAAACGTGGTATACACCACCTTTAAACACCATAGCAAATCTATAGTGAAAGTGATATTTGGATTTCTGCAAATGTAATCAAATGTGATTGAATTTGGTATTCACACCAGATTCACTGCACATTCACTAAGTAGTGAATCCGTTTTTTCGTGCAGTGCAAGTTGGTAAACGAAAGAATACCTCTAAGGTGCTCAAATAAAATTTCAAACTTGCATTTGCTTCTGCCGCGGTTGGTTTGTTCGCCGTGTAGTTTGAGTCACACATATTTTTCTGTTGTCACATTACGCACGTGCTGATCGACCGTGCGGAAATATTCAATTCGAACGCTCCTACAAATTCAAAGAATGCAACTTTTACGCCAAGCAAACATTTTTTTTTCGTGATTCTGTGCATTTGATCGAGTTTGCTATATCAAGTCTGCTTTAACGTAATTTAATTGTGAGCCTGTCGTCAAATTGAATATTTCCGCACGGTCGATCAGCACGTGCGTAATGTGACAACAGAAAAAGCATGCAAATATGTGTGACTCAAACACGGCGAAATCAACACTGCTTTAGCAAAACAACCGCGGCAGAAGCAAATGCAAATATACCTAAGTTTGAAATTTTATTTGAGCACCTTAGAGGTATTCTTTCGTTTACCAACTTGGAACCATAATTGGACATATTCTGAATAATTAATAGCGGAAATTAAAAAAAAATCATCGCCGATTTTTTAATTAGCGCGTTCAGAAGTAAACATTTCAGGTTTTGCGAGAAAATGAACAAAAATATTACATGACTTGTACGTACCACTCTTAAAAATTATTGCCTTGGCCGAATCTATTGAAAATCTCAGAAAGTGTAGAACTAAGTCTTGGCAATAACTGGGAGCAAGGGTTTTGTTGTATCTTGTCAGAGTGGGTTGTTATCGTAAATAGTACAAAACATATGAATGTTTGTATACAAAAAAAATAAAACCGTTTTTATTCAAAAACTATGAGTACGATTTTTTTGACACTTCCTCAGAATGTAGACCTAGCTGACAACTTTACCGTAGGATATGTGGCTCTAACAGTTTAGTCCGATTTTTCTCGAAAATGAGCTTTAAGTAAAGAAGACGACATAATGATTTCTTCACTAAAATAAAACAGATTTCAATAAAACATACTTTTTTAAAAACTTCATTCTATATCTAGACGAGTGTGAAAAGATCTTGGCAAAAGACGCACTGGAGCGGGAGCTACGGCTGTTTAAACGTCGCTAGTTGATCGTGAAAAAAACTAGACCGAGCTACCTTAGAAGGGCTTACTTTTGATTCGCTGAATTTAAAGTTCGGTTTATGTTAAATTCAATTCAGCGTTAAGCACTGGTCCTTTTATTGTCACCATTCTAACTAGTATCGTCGGTATTCAGTGCGGGATGTCTGAGTTTGATTCTCCAAAATCAGGGTATCCCTAGCGACCAGTGTGCGTTCAACTCTATATTGCGCCAAAACTTTTAGTCTAAACCCCATTAAAGTATACATTTTTAGAAAGCTGAATAAATGTAAAAAATATTTCTATTATTTTTATTGTAAAATATTTTTTTCCTTTTAGGTTAGAGCGAATAATTCAAAATTTCACCGAGGTGTCTTCGCGGAGTTCCCGGTCAATCAATATTGATCCGAAAACAATGTTTACTATCTTTCTGAGATCATGAGATATCACTTGTCAAATCAGATTTTTGATTAGTTGCCCCGTTGTTCTGTTATACGTTCCTAAACTTACAACACCGCCAAAATAGCTGTATCCGAATACAAAACAGACGATAACTTTGGAATGGAGCAAAAATTCGAAAATCGGAGACATGCTTTTAAAGAACAACTATCGAAGACGACCTCTGCCAAATTTCAGATGAATCCATTAAAATCCCTTTGACCGGGAACTCAAAATACACGGCTAATTGAACGTAAATTCACTTCCGAGAAAAACGCAAAAATGTGTTTTGGAGCCAAGAAGCGGGTTCGTTGATACAAGTGGATTATAACACCTCATAATCTTGCCCGATGACAGCTGAAGTAAAAGGCAACTCAGAATCTTGTTACGTTTCCCACACAAATGTCGGGAAGTCAAGGCAATTTGATCCCATTGAACTTTGGCTCTTGTTGAATAATCTTTTTACAAAGGTTTCGATAGTTTAATAGACAAATATATTCTTCACCGACAAGCTCTCTCGATGACAGATCAGTTGACAAGCGATGTCAACAGATAATTGACAGGGATTAAACCGGAAAAACGTTTTTCGCTTATAACTCGCTATTAAAAATCGCTAGTGAAATAATTTTTCACTAAGTCATAGCTTATTGTGTATTCTATCAGAAAATGTAAAAAAGTAAAAGTCGACCCTTTTGAGAAACTTTGGGGTACCCTGATACCTTAAATAATATTGGAGAGGAAGGAAAAATTGCTGCCTTTATTGTCGGCTTTTGCTTTAACCCTGAGAGGTGGACATAAAAGATGCTGCTGTACTCTTCGAAAAGAGTAGGACAAAGAGTAGGAGATTGCTACCCGGTACAACAGTATATATCTGTATGGATTTTTGTTTGTTATACAAATGTTAAATTTTCCTCTTCTTGATTCTTTCTTTCTTTCTTTCGTTCTGTCTGTCTGTCTGTCTGTCTTTCTTTCTTTCTTTCTTCCTCTCTCTCTTTCTTTGCTTTATGCAGGTTTACGAAGCAGTACCATGATCAAAACTTACCCAGTTTGCATTTAACGTAAATGTCCAAAAAATGGTCACAACCCCGAACAATACCCCATCCATTCTGACTGCAGTTACTTATAGAAGTTTCTGTACCAGTACAACCCATAGCAATTCGCCATATAATAAAATTGCCAGAGGGCACTAGAAATAAATAAAAAAGTCATCAAAAACTTACCAAGTTTCCATTTCACATTTAGACTAATTCCCTTTCTGATTCAATTTGAAGGGCAAAACAAATGCAGCGGTTTTCCTATCCCCTATAAATTCAAAACATTTCTTATGCAAAACACTTTTTTTATTACTTGTCCTTCAAAACTTTAACCAGAAAGGTAATTCATTGCACGTTTGTTTAAGGATTTCTGTAAAAAAACACAAAAACAAACAATCAATTACAAACAAAAACAAACAAACAAACAAACAAACAAACAAACAAAACGAACAACAGACAACAACAACAACAACAACAACAACAACAAATAACAGCAACAACCGTCCGTACATACATACATACATACATACATACGTACGTACGCCAATTTGATGCGTGCCGCCACTATAAAAAGCATAAAATTATTATTCTGAAAACCTTTCAAAAATTTACAAATCTCGCTTAAGTGTGAAATCAAGAATCGTCTCAATTGAGACAGTGTGAAACTAGGACTATGCTTCGAAAAACAACAAGGAAAACACCCTGGAAAAAGAAAAAATGTGATGCCAAAAACTCTCTTATACCTAAAAAGTTTCAGTTGATATATAATCTTTTTCACAACTTTATTGGACAAACCATAACTAAAATACAAAAATTAAAGGAAGAAAAAAAAATCAGCAAAACAAAGGCACTGTCCAAGAGGTGGGTACAAACGGGACACGAAGTCCCATGCGATCTTTTATTACTTCAACTTTTCAACAAACAAACAAATCGATATGGCTAACTTGTTTAGCATGATTTCACTCGAATGGCTAGTGTAAACGTGGATGGAATTTTAGAAGAAAATCGCTTCTTTTGCGATAAAAATGTATTCAAACATCCAAATATGGTAAGTACAAATTTCCTTATATGCATGGAAGAAGGTGTTCGTGCGAAAACAGCACATTTTTATAAGACATTTCTTGATATTTGTACATACTAATGAACGTTCCAAGTCTTCGAACATACAGCTGTCCGTTGTATAACAAGTATAAGGACAGTACAACAATAAAGCTATACGTGTGGGACCACATGAAGTGTCCGCAATTCCGTAATAGCGGGACTACATTCTATATATCAGTTTCGGCCGGGAATTTAGATTTAGCAGGGTGTCGGCAAGGCGAGAGCTCACTGTATTATTGTGTAAAACGCCGCGCTGAAACCCTCACTAAGAACAAAAAGATGAAAACTAACAAATTGTAATTGATCGCAAAACACGCTGGGGCCAAACACCCCTCAAATCGGTCATGGAAGATTCGATTTGAGGGGTGGTTGGCCCCAGCGTGAAAGATTCGATTTGAGGGGTAATTGGGCCCACCGTGAAAAGCCATTATTTTTGAAAGATCTGAAGTACCTTGAGATGATTTGGTGCTATTTGCTAAACTTGGGCTTACTGTGATCGCATACCTGTTATTCCTGTCTGCCCTTGTGAGCTTTCAACTTTTCCATGATTATCTACTCCAGGATATCCAAGTACACGGCAAACTACTTCTGCGTCTCCAATGTCCCAATCCATTGAAGAACATACTGTTCCCCATACACCATGGTACCTGACTTCAAGTCGGCCAAAATTGGGTGACGGTCCATCAACAATACGAACTTTTAGTGGCGGGGGATCTGTAATTTTGTAATATCATGACTTATATGTCTCTTTCTTTACTAATAGGACAAACTTTTGAAATACCATATATTGTTTTTACGGCTTTTATTCAGAAGATAAGCTCCGGGATCAGCCGTTGCTGCTCTAGTATGGTGATCGGTGATTGGTGATTGCATGACAGAAAGGAACTGTGGTCACGCTATTAGACCGCTTTCCGGCGCGGAGACATGAATAGCCTATCGACCACTTTGTTCAATAAAGTCTTTTAACGAAAATGAAGCAACTCTTGTTACCCCAAATTCCTTTCGGTCGTGTAGTCACCCGGCCAGTCGCCGATTGCCATTCGCCTTTCGCCTCGTGAACCTTTTTTGAAATAGCTATATACGATGGAAGTCTAGTTAATGTACATTGGATGCTTCAGTTGCTCTGCAAAGTGCAAATCTGGCCGACTTCTCAGCGATGTAGCTCTCAAAATTTAACAGCGACCCCCTATTTTTGGGGCTTATTTTATATGTTATTCATAATGATTTATCAGAATTTATGATGAATTTATCAATTTCATAATTATGCAAATATCCCTTTACTTGGGAAGATTAAAATTCCATTCATTTCTATTTAACTCCGTTAAGGTAATTCCGTAGTTTTGCAGTGCGCATCTCTACTGCGCATAGCATAGCTCAGCCTATTTTGATTTGTTTGATTGTAAAAGATATATATTTGACTTAAAATGATGCAAGCTTTAGTCTTATGAAGTTTTGAACAGTAGACATGCTCTAAGAGGCACTTTAGTGGTTACTCGCCTCAGTCCTCTTCGGTCACAGGCTGTTTACGACGTCGGTTTCACACTTTAGCACGTTGTAGCGCGGAAACGAGCACGGGCACCTATTCTTTTTATTTTTGCAAATCAATGGTAATAAGGTTCTCTATCACATATATAATTATAGTCAAGATTCCATTTCCAGTTTTTTAGATATTTTATAAAACGTGCGGTCGGAAGGTGCTTTCACGCTGCTTCACGGGCACGTACTATCAACCAATTTTACCTTCTTTCTTGTAGCAAACGCATTTTTACAGCAATTTATTGCATCATAATACTAGGCTATTGCCAAAAGAGAGAAAATGACTCATATTAGTCAGCTACCACTGCTCAGATTTAAGAAATTAATTATTTTTGACACGATTTTGATCTTCGAATCTTGAGCCCTCAAGACACAAAAGATGGTGTACTTTAAAGCAATCTAGCGCAAAAACGGCTACGGTGACCCCCATTTTTTATTTCATTTTTGGGATAAGCAACTCAAAAATTATCACTGTGTGAAGTTTTATGAGAATTCCATTTCTAGTTTTATTTCTACGGAATTACCTTAAATAACATAGCGGGATGTCTGCAATGCCAGGAGGGGATTTAGCTATACTACTCGTACTGCCGGGATGTCCGTATAGTGGGGTGCGTGTCCGCAAGAGCCCATCGGTTCATCAGGAAATATCGGGTAGACGTACACCTATTTTCAAAGTATGTGAATATTAAAAACTACAAAACAGTGATTATCAGTTTTTTATTAGCCATAAAGATATACAATTTCACGTCGACACAAGATTACGGCATACAAAGTTGCTCACCGACTTCAAAGCGGTGACCGACAGTGAGGGAAAATGCTATTCTTTCGATTTTAAGATATTTTAATAGGGCCGGATCATCAGAACGTTAAAACTAAAAACAGTAATAAGGCATTTATACTTCTACCTAATTTGTCCTACCTGCTTTTAGTCCCAACTAGACGCACACGTGCGTTCACTCGTGCCCCTGGAGCCCTTTTTAAGACAGGCTCCAATGACCGGCTCCGTTCGTACTCTTCCCCGAGCCGTTTCACGCATTCTTCACCATTCCGGGAAATAGCTAACCGTAACATAATGACCTTTTTTGAATCGACTAACTTAAACTAAAAAATAGACCTCTAAGAGGCCATGTGGTTACTGGCGTTAAACCCGAAGACTGCCGAAGATGAAATTCGGATAATATCGGCTGTATCGGAAACGACCGAATGGAATATTTCAATTGTTACGGAAATGAGCCGAAAATGGTTACGGACGTACACACTCGATAGCTTAGTATCTACGACTTCCTAAAGGAAGCTCGTAGATACAAAAACGCTGTTGTAGAAGTCTTTACAGCAAACAATTGAGATACATAGTGAAATAAAAAATTGAATACACTGGTATATTCGCAGGTATAAATATTTTTGCATGTCGGAGATATATTATATCATGCATAATAATAGGAGGACAAAGGCAAATACTAATAACTGTAGACAGAGATATTGACTAATTAGATATTATTATTTCCGTTTCTGTGAGTTGCCGCATAACCTCTAAAAGTTGCTCGCAAATGTCTAGCACTTTTTATGTTTTATTCCTCAATAGACATACACGCATGGTCACTAATAATAGCATTTCCACAATTACAATATTCAATATTCGTGTCTGGAAAATCAGCCACAGCTTTCGTGCACGATTTTACACAAGGGGCATTCGTTATTGTTTGCTTATCAAATGTCACATTCTTGACATTTCTGCTGTTATTGCTTAAACCGTTATAAGTCTAACCTCTAAAAGTTGCTCGCAAATGTCTAGCACTTTTTATGTTTTATTCATCGATACACATACACGCGTGGTCACTAATAATAGCATTTCCACAATTACAATATTCAATGTTCGTGTCTGGAAAATCGGCCACAGCTTTCGTGCACGATTTTACACAAGGGGCATTCGGAATGGATTGCTTATCAAATGTCACATTCTTGAAATTGCTGCTATTATTGCTTAAACCGTCATAAGTCTTCGGAAATTAATTTTGAGTCCCATTGCCGGGATTGTTTATTACCCGAAAGCAGTTATTTGTCTCTCACAGAAAGTTTTGTGTCCCATGGCTCTGATTTTTTACTCCCCGAGGAGAGTTCATATTGTTCTCTTCTTCAAGGAGGCTTTTAAAGATGACCCCACTCAGATTGTCGTTGATGCTAAACATAGACAAACAATTCTTATGAGACATTTTACGGGTAGAGAGTCTCTCAAAGACAAATAAAAAATAGACCTCTATGAGGCCATGTGGTTACTGGCCTGAAATCCAAATATAGATATAGACACATTCAAGGCCTGTCCCTGGTCGGGGGTGGGGGTAGGGGTTTACTTCGACTAATTGCTGCGAGCGAAGCGAGCAGCGACACTAATCGCGACACTAAACTCGATTTTTACTCGTGCCCAGGCCTTTAGGCCGGGAACGAGTTATAAACTGCAAATGTTTATTTATTTTTCTCTGTTCATCTCGAGAATGCAGCATTCTTGCGCAATCGGCCACGTGTTACACCCCTGATTGGTTAAGAACGTAAAAAAACAATGCCCTTCATTCATCACCTCCGTAGTGAACGCCAGCGAGGAACTTTAGGAATGCAAGATGGCCGACTACAAAGAAAATAGCTTTCAGAGACATGCTTTTCCTGCAGTAGCACAATGTAATTTGGAGCTTTTAACTCGAGATATACCTATATACTTATAAGAGCTTCAGAATAGGCTGTTATTTTGAGCTTGATCTCCAATACTTTGACCAAATATCGAACTCTAAATGGAGTACTTGAAAGGAAGCGGCTCGCGATAAAGACTATTTCCTATGAGCTGGAAAACTACGAATTTCTCATCCTACATGTTGCTAAACGAACGCATATAGAGGCAAGTCAATTATAATTTTCATTCAAGCATTCAAGAGATCTTGAGAGGTTTTTGTGTTGAATTTTAACACCGACATTCTGGCCAGACAATTATTTAGTTATATATTTTCATGGAACCAAGGCTCTATTTGACCTGATGCGTTTGGTCACGTAATGGATAAAACATCTGAAACATGAACGAAAAAATACACGATTTGGTATTGTGTCAAAAGCGTGGTTGTAGAAGTCTTTACGGCAAACAATTGAGGTATATAGTGAAATAAAAAGTTGAATAAACTGGTATATTTTTGCTAGCCTGTGAACAGGCTCTCTGAGGGAGGGGGAGGGGAAGGGGAAGGGAAGGGAAAGTAGAAGGGGAGGGGAGGGGAGGGGGCGGGAAGAGGGGAAAGGGGAGAGCCTGTAAGCATCCTTTGGAGAAAACCGTTCCTGATACCAGAATCTGGTATCAGACTCTGATTGGTCAATTTTTGATTGACGGTCACGGATGGTCGCAGAAAAGGCAATCACGATCAAGAAAGATTGTAAACAGCTCGAAGAATTGAACAAGAAGAACTCTGTATCAAGAGAAATGAATAAAAGCTGTTCAACTTGGAGATGAAGACGATATAAAAGAACGCAAAAGCGACGAATGCGATGCAGAACTTGTCTACGGAGTGCAGAATTAAGTCCTCCAGGAAACATGGCTGAAGGAACTTCGCAACGGCAATCTAGGTCATCTAGGGAAGCAAATTGTGGCCATCGTTATTGATGAAGCTCATTTAGTGTCACTGTAGTAAAGATTTTGATTCAGATTTTTGTTTCTGTATGTATTAAGTTATTGAATGGTCTTCAAATTAACGCTCGATGCTGCAAAAGGCGAAGAATGATTCACGGCCGACAGTAATACGTTTCGGAGATAATTTGTTTAATTTATTCAACTGAGCTTTTTAAGACTAAAGCTTGGAGAATAAACTCTGATAAACCACGTTCTAGATAATTTATTTCAAGTTTTGAGGGACATTAACGGTCGTACATTTGACTGAAGTTTGTCTTGTCAATCGCTCGTCTTTGTAAAAAAAATCGTTTGTCAGCGAGAAAAAAGTCCAAGTTGCAAAGAAATTAATAATAATTTACACTGTAATTCAAATAAAAGCTTGACTTTTGATTAATTTTGAAAACTCAACCGTGACCTTTCTTGCGTGACTTTGAATACTAATTAGTTGGGGGCGGAACGGTTTTCTCCAAAGGATGCTTAGAGGCTCTCCTCTTTCTGCCCCCTCCCCCCCCTCCCCTTCTCCTTTCCCTTCCCTTCCCCTCCCCCTCCCCCTCCCCCAGAGAGTCTGTTCACAGGCTATATTTTTGCATGTTGGAGATATCTAATACGACAAAGGCAAATACTACTGAATAGCTGCTGACAGACAAATTGACTAATCAGATATTCTTTGAAAAGGTCAAAAAAGGTATTTATTATGTTACGGTTAAGTGAAGAATGCGTGAAACGGCTCGGGGAAGAGTACGAACGGGGCCAGTCATTGAAGCCTCTCCTAAAAGGGGCTCCCAGGGCACGAGTGAACGCACGTGTGCGTCTAGTTTGGCATGTAGAGTGAACGATGATTTGTGACGTCATCAAAATATGCTTGGAATGATCGCTGACCACGCGATTTCACGATCAAGTTTCTAGCTAAGTTGTCATTGTTATTCAGATTTATCATACCCCGAGAATCCACTGAATCCTGCTTTGTATTCGTGGAAGTATTCAGCAAGGCCATGTACTGCTTAGTGATATTTCTCAGGAAAGACAATGTCCTTTTATGAGTTTTTCATCGCCGCGTTGTACGCTCGATCGAAGCAAGACGATATATATAAAGTTGCATTCCAATGTTCTCCTCTTCAAAGAGGTAAAATCTCTTTAGAAAGCCACATGATATCGCCCAAATTTCTGGTGAATCGAAATGTTGCTTTCTTTACGCAGACTACTCTCCGAGTAGTTCAGTTAAATCCACATATATTTATGCATTCTCTATACATACAAGGCAAATTATGTGTCAGATATTTATCAAGCACTCTTTTAGCTGCCAGGGAGCGATTCACATCCTTTTCTAAACAAACTTTAACTTTCATCAGTTAGTTTTATAATCATTGCTAACACTGTTTGTGATTGTTTGAAAAAGCAATATATTTGAATAAAATGTACTTGTACATTTCTAAAACTTGTGTTGTCGCAGTCAGTTTTATAATCATTGCCAACGCTAGCCGTTTTTGAACTGTGTGTGTCCGACGCTGATCCTGGAGAATTATGTTCTGTAGTTCAATATTGAAGGTCAACTAGCAGTGTTCGTCACACAACGCACAGGAGATAAAATAGAAACATTTGATATATCAGACAAAGCGGTGTACTTTCGTGAGTTTTAGGGGAACAGTTCTGCTAACGTGGATACACCAGCTGTTTTCTGCTCGCAGCATTTCACTTTCTATTAGAAACGGCTAGTTACTCGTGCCCAGGCCGTAGGCCGACACGAGTCTAGGTTTACCTTTTCAATCTATCGTAGTCGAGAACTGGTCATGAAAACGAGGCTGGCACGAAAACAAAGCAGCGCATGTTCCAGAAAGTTCAATGGAAAACATGAAGGATTTTTGTCACGAGCCACGAACATTTAATAACCTAAATTCCTCTATAAATACAGTAATTGCGTTATAGCAGCTTCACGTGAGTCTAAATGAACTTAAAATTAACATTTGTGTAGTGGGTATTTGTATACCCGTACGTGAACTTTTGTTTGCTATTCGTACGGAAGTCAAAATTGTTTAGATTTTCCAAAGTTTCTTAGTAGCACCAGAGACAAAATAACTTTCAAACATACGATAAATGATTTTAATCTTGACATGTTTTTTTTTTTTTTTCTTGACATATTAGTTATTAGCTTATCTAAAAACTTCATTATTGTATTATATTACCTGTCAATCAATTGTAACCATTAGTTTATATAGCATTTATAACGAACTTTGTATTCATTCTTCTGATGATGGCATAAGGATGCCGAAACATGTCAAGATTAAAATCATTTATCGTATGTTTGAAAGTTATTTTGTTTAGATTTTCACAGTGATTTTGTATTATTTCTGTAAAGAAGATATGATATATTTGTTTAGATGAAGTAAGCGATTCTTTTAAGCTATGTTAAAGTGATTCAGAGTAATTCTACGAGTCTGTACAACATGTAGTAGGCAAACGGCTAGTCATGTCGTGACACTAAGAATTAAATGTCACGCACTTCAATATTAGGACTTCGATCATATTTATTACTACTTTAATAGTATTGCATACAGTCAAGAAGAAATCGTTAAAAAAGAGATACTATTTGTTTCGAACTATTTTTGCAAACATTTCGGCGAACGGCAAAGCGATTCAAAGACTTATTATAGATTTTCACAGTAATTCTGTATTATTTTTTAACGAAAATATGATATCTTCGTAAGAAGCGCTTAATGTTATGTATCTAACCAACTTTATCTTATTTTGAAAGCATACGCAATTTCGTAGAATTACTCTGAATCAGCCTCTTCATTGGAAATTTAGGATCGAGACCCATACCTCCATGAGTTTAAATCAGCTTGCCGGCGAAGCACACAAATATTCCGCTTCAGTACCGAACTCAAAACGTGACTAAACTGGCTTTAAAACATATTTATTCTCATGCCAGACTGAATTTCACTTGGGCACGAGTAAACGCACTATTGTTTATTTGCTGCGAGCGAAGCGAGTAGCCTCCTATTCGGAACACAGTGTAATCTGTGGATGTCACTAGACGAGCATGCGATACATACGATCAGCGGTTCAAGTCCATACCGTATCGAGAGTCGATTCAAGGATGTCACTAGACGAGCACGCGATACATTCGATCAGCGGTACAAAATTTTTGCATGAATAGCTGTTGACAGACAAATTAAAGGTCTTTACTACTGCGGCTTGTTGAACTACAGGCAACCAGTGTACGGTTCGAGGTGCGTCTTGTTAAAAAGTTTATTAACGACAACATGTCAATCGCTCTTACTGTAGCGACAGCTAATCTAAATGTCCTTTTTACGGCCGATTTTGGGCTCCCTTTTACATGGGCACGAGTGAACGCACGAGTGCGTCTAGTTCAATATTGAAGGTCAACTAGCAGTGTTCGTCACACAACGCACAGGAGATAAACAAGAAACATTTGATATATCAGACAAAGCGGTGTACTTTCGTGAGTTTTTAGGGGAACAGTTCTGCTAACGTGGATACACCAGCTGTTTTTTGCTCGCAGCATTTCACTTTCTATTAGAAATAGCTAGTTTTATGTTCTATTTGACCTGATGCGTTTGGTCACGTAATGGATAAAACATCTGAAACATGAACGAAAAAATACACGATTTGTTGTGTCAATAATGCCGTTGTAGAAGTCTTTACAGCAAACAATTTAGATATATAGTGAAATAAAAAGTTGAATAAACTGGTATATTCGCAGGGAATATTTTTGCATGTTAGGACAAAGGCAAACACTAGCTAATAGCTGTTGACAGACAAATTAAAGGTCTTTACTACTGCGGCTTTTTGAACTACAGGCAACCAGTGTACGCTTCGAGGAGCGTCTTGTTAAAAAGTTTATTAACGACAACATGTCAATTGCTCGTACTCTAGCGGCAGCTAATCTAAATGTCTTTTTTAAGCCGATTTTGGGCTTCTTTTACATGGGCACGAGCGGTGAACGCACGAGTGCGTCTAGTTAATAGTTGACTTAAACACCCTCGGACGGGCGCACGAGGTTCGGATATCTTCGGGTTGACACTTCGTGTCTACTTCGGGGATTCCCGAATTACGCACGCACGCACGCATGAAGCCCATAGCATAAACCTTACAACTGGCACATGAAAAGCGCTCTACAAATTTGCTCAAGACTGTGTCTGATTCACTCAACACAACAGAGTTAAATTACTGAATAACAACTTACCCGAACTGATACGTCTAACTCCAGAAGTCGGAAAGAAATGGCACTTTCCGATGACGATCCGAACATTTCTCTTCTTACTTACAAACCCCGTGGCATGGTATCTACGACTTTCACAGGATCAATACCACGTTTATCGAGAATTGATCAAACGTTTCCCCTACAGATATATTTGTGAACTTAACTCAACAGTTTGGTCTCAAAACGTATATCTATAACCACATCTTTCGCCTTGACGAATTTCACTCACTCACACGCATGAAGCCCATAGTATCTACGACTTTCAGACATTTCCCCCACAGATATATTTATGAACTAAATTGCACGGTTTGGTCTGAAAACGTATATTTATAACAACAAACCCTATATTTGACTATTAATAATCGACTTAAACGCTCTCGGACCGGCGCACGTAGTTCGCGTATCTTTCGGCTTGACACTTCGCTTCTGCTTCGGAGATTTCCGAATTTCACTCACTCACGTACATACATACATACATACTTTTATTTGATGAAGCAGGTTATATAATTTACAAGGCAGCCATAGGCTGATGTGGACCTGCTATCTAAATATTAAAATCGCTAAACATCATAAAATAATATTAAATTATTAAAACCTAAAAAAAAATATTTTAAAAATAACTTGTGATTGTCTCTATTTGAATATTGATTTCATGAACCCGATGACATAGTGATATCTTGATTAGTCAGTTTGTCTGTCAACAGCTATTAGTGTTTGCCTTTGTCTTTCTATTATCATGCATGGGTATGATATCTCCAACATGCAAAAACATACCAGTTTATTCAACTTCTTATTTCACTATATATCTCAATTGTTTGCTGTAAAGACTTCTACAACGGCATATTTGACACAATAACAAATCGTGTATTTTTTTGTTCGTGTTTCGGATGTTTTATATATGAATAAAAGACGTTACGTGACCAAACGCGAAATACAAGGTCAATGAAATCTAGTTTCATGCCATTCCGATATTAAATTAAAATTCAGTACAAAAACCTCCCAAGATCTCTTGAATGCTTGAATGAGGAATATAATTGACTTGCTTCTGTATATGTTCGTTTAGCAACATGTAGGATGAGAAATTCGTAGTTTTCCAGCTCATAGGAAATAGTCGTTATCGCGAGGGCCTCGGCTTTCAAGTACTCCATTTAGAGTTCGATATTTGGTCAAAGTATTGGAGATGAAGCTCACAATAACAGCCCATTCTGAAGCTCTTTTAAGTATATAGGTATATCTCGAGTTAAAAGCTCCAAATTACCTTGTTCTACTGCAGGAAAAGCCTGTCTCTGAAAGCTATTTTCTTTGTAGTCGGCCATCTTGCATTCCTAAAGTTCCTGGCTTGCGTTCGCTCAAAGGTGATGAATGAAGGGCATTGTTGCTGCGAGCGAAGCGAGCAGCGACACTAATCTTGCACATGCGCGGCATGTTTATGTACCAGCTCTGAACTCGATTCTTGGTAGGTACGTAGGCATGTACGTTTATGGATGTAGCGAACGATGATTTGTGACGTCATCAAAATATGCTTGGAATGATCGCTGACCACGCGATTGGAGTCTTTGTTTTCTAGCTAAAGTTGTCGTTGTTATTCAGATTTACCATACCCGGGAATCAACTGAATCCTGCTTTGTATTCGTGGAAGTGTTCAGCAAGGTCATGAACTGTTTAGTGGTATTTCTCAGGAAAGACAATGTCCTTTTATGAGTTTTTCATCGCCGCGTTGTACGCTCGATCGAAGCAAGACGATATAAAGTTGCATTCCAATGTTCTCCTCTTCAAAGAGGTAAAATCTCTTTAGAAAGCCACACGATATCGCTAAAATTTTTGGTGAATCGAAATTTTGCTTTCTTTACGCAGACTACTCTCAGTAGTTCAGTTAAATCCACATATATTTATGCATTCTCTATACATTACAAGGCAAATTATGTGTCAGATATTTATCAAGCACTCTTTTTATGGCTGCCAGGGAGCGATACACATCCTTTACTAAACAAACTTTAATCAATTACTTTTATAATCATTCCTAACACTGTTTGTGATTGTTTGAAAAAGCAATATATTTCAGTGAATAAAATGTACTTGTACATTTCTAAAACTTGTGTTGTCGTAGTCAGTGAGTTTTATAATCATTGCCGTCGCTAGCCGTTTGTGATTGTTTGAAAAACCGTGATCTCCGTGATCCGCAGACATGGGTCGTATGGTGGCTGCTACGTGTATGTGTATGTAAATTTGCATGTAAGTGTGTGATTGTTCAATTGTCTCGTAATGAAAGCGCCCTTGTAAACCTTCGACTCGATCACGTTGAGCTGCGCCCTTCGTAATTCAGCACTTGGCTGCGAGGAAGGGTGATGAGCTACCCCCAATTTTTTAATCAATTTACTCAAAGTGCTAAATATTTTGAACTGTGTGTGTCCGACACTGAACCTGGAGAATTATGTTCAGTAGTTCAATACTGAAGGTCAACTAGCAGTGTTCGTCACACAACGCACAAAAGATTTGATATATCAGACAAAGCGGTGTACTTTCGTGAGTTTTAGGGGAACAGTTCTGCTAACGTAGATACACCAGCTATTTTCTGCTTGCAGCATTTCACTTTCTATTAGAAACGGCTAGTTTTTACTTTCTTAATCAATCAGAAGGCTCTCAGGACGAACAGAGGGGGAAAAAAACATTTGCAGTTTATAACTCGTTCCCGGCCTAAAGGCCTGGGCACGAGTAATTATCCCTTTGTTTACAACTCGACTTCACAATGTTAATTAATGCCGCCCACTTTGTTTTCCGAGCTACTAAAAACTAATCGTCTATTAAAGCAAATTACGATTGAAACTGTACATTTTTATGTATCAGAGACATAGCGAATAATAACTACTTCTTGTAGACAGTTACAGATTGAACCTATTAAAGTTTAGTACAGTATGACGATATAGTTGATAGTACAAGGGAAAACAGATCTGAGATCGATATCTTGAAATAATCAACGTGCTCATTAGAAACCGTCTAAATTGTTCTAAAATGCAATTCAAATCTTTTTATATCAATCATTTCCTCTGGTCAAATTTTCCATGAAAAGGCATGCAATCACCTGACTTCTTGTATCCAAAGACTCCAAAGCCAATTCAGTTGATTTCTAAGCGCGTTTACGCCTAGAGGGGTTCTCAATCTAATTGCAATTTAGCAATTCACCCTATCCCAAAAAATTCCGATCATGCCTAAGTCTCTCAAAACAGGTAGACCTCTATGAGGCCATGTGATTACCGGCCTCAAATCCAAATATAGATAAACAAAACGAAACTGCAAAAAAGGACAAAGAATGATGTCAACAACGATCCTGGACAAACTGACTGCTTTGGGAAATGCAATGCATTCTCCTTTCCTCCTCTAAATCGCCTCAAAATGCAACCAAACCATCCAAAAACCACAAAGAATGCAATAGAACATTAAAATACAGGTAAAAGATGTGATTTATTTCATTTTCGATAAATTTCTATATTTGAATATATCGATCAAAGATTGGGCTACCTGTGTATCATCTAAAGGGCAGACCCCCTCTCCCCCCCCCCCCCCCCCCCCCCAACCCACACACCGGGACTGCCATGACAGTAATCTTTACATCTTTACACACTATTGACAGGCATATAGGACATACCAGATATCATGGCATTCGTGTTTATTCGGGAAATATTTATCACACTCACGAAACTTTTACTGAGAGAGAAACCGTCCATGCAATATTCATGCAAACAGTGAAACCGGAAAGGCATTGAATTTTACAAAAGGCAGACTTAAAAGTAGATCGAAATCGTCAAAAACACGTGCGGGTCATATTTTGGACCCCAAGGAACTATAACTAATCGTTAACGAAAACCACAACATGGCTTTTAGCATCGAATATTAAATAATCATTCGGAACGGCTTCGTCAACGCCATGTTTATCGAAAATTGGTGAAACGTTTTCCTTACAGATATCTTTATCAACTAAAGTGAACAATTTGGTATGGAGATATATATTTTATAACCACAGAGCCTATATTTGATTATTAATAATCGACTTAATGGAGAACAATGGAGGTCACGTGACCAGGGCATTTGACACCCCTGGTGAAAGTTAGGCAGTTAGGGTTGGGGTCAGTTCAAAGCTAGGGTTAGAGTTAAGAATCTAGGGTTTAAAAAAATTCTAGGGTATGGGTAACTGGGGTTAGGGCTAGGCCTAAATTAGGGTTAGGACCAAGGTTTAGGGCTAGCCAGGTCACGTGATAGGCCACGGGACAAAACTTGGACACCCGAGACAAGCTGTCCGTCAACCACTAACTAGCAGTCCTAATTCAACTCTTCTAGTCTTTTCGTGAAGATCACCACCCCCTCAACTTGACGATCATGGAACTTCTACCTTACGACAACATTTTGCCCACCAAGAAGTACCCTCCCTCCTAAATCTTAAAACAATTGCTTGTTTCGAAGTTAAATACTGAGAATTTATTGGTAGTATTGCTTTGAGTATTTTAAGAGTCAGAAACTTCAATAACGAGAAAACATATTTTTTTGCTTAAACACCCTCGGACGAGCGCACGAGGTTCGCATATCTTTCGACTTGACACTTCGTGTCTACTGCGGGGATTTCCGAATTAGCACGCACGCATGCAGCCCATGACATAGTGTGTTACTGGCTTAAAGCCAGTAACCACAAAAGTGTAAAATGGATGGCTTGTGCTTAAATAATCTTGTTCATCCCCACTTTGGATGCATCATTCTTAGGGAAATGGGTATAACTGATACAGATGATGCAGAAAAAATTGTTGATGCAGTTAGAAAGCTGTTGTAATTTATGTATAGTATAAAGAACGAGAGAGAGTGTTTTATCGGATATAAAGATCCGAGCCGCATAAAGCCAATAAAGCTGACTTTGTTGAATGCTTGTCTATTAATACCTTGTTTCAAGCTATTTAAAAACATCGCTTTGGATACTGGTTGCTAATATCTGGATGTCTCCTCAACCATATGCCTTAGCTGTTCCAAATGCATCTTCTATGGGGTTCATGTCAGGTGAGTATGGACTGCAAAGGATATTTGTGAAGTGAAAGTCTTGATAGGCTGTGATACAAACTCTTAGTCTGCACTAAATATGTATGGCTAGCAAGGGGGAGAGGGAGTATGTATGGCTAGTAGGGGGGGGGGAGTATGTGTGGCTAGGGGGAGGGAAGTATGTGTGGCTAGGGGGGTAAGTAGTGCAGCTAGGGGGAGGGGGAAGTAGGGTGAAATGAACAATTTTGTATAACTTAGAAAAATGTTTGGAATGCTCAATATGTTCAGATAGGGGCCCCTCTATTATGTAACTCCCCCTCTTTCTCTGGAGTCACTGATACAAATCTGAAATCTTCCATTTAATTGATAAACCATTTTCAGATTCATTCTAAATTTCCAACCTTCAGATTGCTTAGTTTCAGAAAATATCCATACCCCCACCAAGGAGGGAATTGTCCCCCCCTCCCCCCCCAATCTTTTGGAACTTCCATATATCTTCCATACAAACTTTGTAATTTTGTTCTTTCTCTGACCCCCCTCCCCTACGGAATTTCAAAATCCCTTCTTGGTTGGGGTATGGATATTTTTTGGAACTACACACTCCGTCTGTGTTTTAGAATACAGCCTTAAGTTAGCCTTACCCCTTAATTAAAGATATATACTTACGGGAGAAAAATACAAATACCACCAGCGTTGCGAATCATATCTATTACTGGCTGCTACGACCCCATCAATGGAAATCGCTGCTAGTGCACTATATCGTGTTCCACGAGTGAAATTTTCAACACGGGAAATCCGTCCTAGCCCTTATAAATCACGAGCATATCGTCTCTAAAAACAGTGAAATAGTGTATTATTGTAGCATGCATGAAGCTATAGAATATTTTGTTGTTTCGTAAAAACAAAATACCGTATATTACGAGTGGATTCACACCTGAAAGGTTCTCTCGTCTTCAGCCGCGATTCATCTATAAAAATAGGTTGTTCTCTATCGAAGCGTGATATAACTCTTCTGTACCTTGCGCGTTTTCTTTCGTCCCTTTCTTTCGCTACAACCAACAACTAGGAGACAAAAAGACGTAGTTTATCGACGAGAAAAGTAGAAACGTAAAAAGGAATAGCTATTTGTACCTTTCTCCTTGATAATCTCATGTTTTTCAAACATTTGTGGATTTGAGCTAAAGCGATACGGTCACCTGTTACGTATTCCAGCCAGTCTTTTATTTCGTCCTCGTACATCTCTGGATGTTGGGTAATCATGTACTTCACGCAAAAAACGTTTCTAGCTACAGGAGGAGGACATACCATTGTTGCGTGATTCCAAATTTGACAATTTCAGAGAGACATATCAAAGAAAATAAACAACATTTTCGTAGTAGTCTTTACTTACCAGACATTTTGCTTCGTTTTCCTCTATTTGAACACTTACATTCCACCCAGTAAGTTTCCTTATAAAGTTTTCTGATCTTCTTAGCGAATGTTTCTCCTACCATCAGCTGATTTGAAATTTCTCTTATAGAATATGGCGGGAATTATCACTGTTACGAACGAACTTAACTTGAACACTGAACCAAGACACAACCAGTCCATATAATGCAATGTGCAAACTTCGATATTGAAGTCTAGGTAGTCGCGTTTCATCGAAAACGGCGGTAAGAAAGGGAGATACTGAGAAAGAGCCAGATTTTGAGACATTGAACAAACAGTGCAAATGTTGTTCGATGAATCTAATTGTGAATCTATCACGATAATTTTCGTACGCCAGATTGACGAAGACATGGAATGTTTACTGGTTTTGATAACGTGGATGCATGGAGTACGTATACAGTTTTTTATAATGGGCCTAAGGGCCCATTGTATCTGTTCTGAGGGACTTAGGCATGATCGGAATTTTTTGGGATAGTGTGAATTGCAAAATTGCAATTAGATTGAGTACCCCTTTAGGCGTAAAAATCAACAGAATTGTCTTTGGATACGAGAAGTAAGGTGATTGAAAGCCTTTTCATGGAAAATTTGACTAGAGGAAATGTAAGTGATTGATATGAAAAGATTTGAATTGCATTTTAGAACATTTTATTCAAATTGGTATGAGCACGTTGATTATTTCAAGACTGATATCGATCTCAGTTCTATTGTCGCCAATATCGCCATACAAAAAGTATTATTATTCGCTATGTCTCTAATACATAAAAAAAATTACGGTTTTAATAATTGTAATTTGCTTTAATAGCCGATTAGTTTTTAGTACCTCGGAAAACATAGTAGGCGGCATTATATAATTAATTAACGTTGATGTGTTACTCTGTTCAAGTCGAGTTGTAAACAAAGGGATAATTGGGACTAAAAGCAGGTAGAAATGAGTCTTAACATAGACAAATTAGGTAAAAGTATAAATGTTTTATTACTGGTTTTAGTTTTAACGTTCTGATGTTCCGGACCTAGCTCATATTAAGATATCTAAACAATTGAAAGAATAGCATTTTCCCTCACTGTCGGTCACCGCTTTGAAGTCGGTGAGCAACTATATGCCGTAATCTTGTGTAGGAATGAAATTGTATATTCTTTATAGCTAGAAAAACACCTGATAGTCACTTTTTTTTCGTTTTGGAGTGATATTCAAATACTTTGAAAATAGATGTCTACCCAATATTTCCTGATGAACTGAGTCTCGTTTTTGGAACCTTTGTTCTGTGAGCTGCTAGCTCCCGCCCTATGGCGAAGTTTATAAAGAAAGAAAGAAAGAAAGAAAGAAAGAAAGAAAGAAAGAAAGAAAGAAAGAAAGAAAGAAAGAAAGAAAGAAAGAAAGAAAGAAAGAAAGAAAGAAAGAAAGAAACTCTTGCGGACACGTCCCCCGCTATTACGGACATCCCGGTGGTACGACTAGTATATATAGCTAATTGCAGATCTAGACATCCCGCTATATTAACGGCAAAGTTGCTGACTTTTCGTGAGATCGAAAACTTACACTTGAAATTCTGTTTACATTTTTTAGATAGCAAAAATATTTGGTACAATCAATTCGAATTACACGCAGTTTGCCCATTATACTTGACGCCATTTTCCTGCGTCAAGACTTGTTAGAAATACACCCCTTCGTTGATTGCAGTGTAAGAATTACTCAACTTTGATAAATTTATTGCATGCATGAACTTCTTTATTTCGATACTGGAAAGAGAAATACACACTAACGACGAAGACAAAGAATAGGCTGCTTAGTGTCGAATGTTGTGGAAGGCATGAATAAAACTAAACCTTGAGGATTTACAGAATATGATGTCTTTTATAGAAATGTTATAGAAATGCCGTCACAATTTCAGACTGTGGAAGGGTTCGTCTAGAAGCTGAACCGGCTGTGCTAATCTAATAAGATATCAAACTCATGAACGATACGGTCATATGGGAAGATTGTTAGCCCGGCTATCTTCTTTTTGCCGGGGGGGGGGGGGGGGGGGGGGATTCCACGTTCGTTAAAATTTAGGCTCGAATATCTGTTGAACCTCACCCGCTGCATTTGGCGGGTTAATTTTCACTTTTTGATAGCTTATGGAGGTTTTTTTCCTGGTAAGAACTTGGCCAATCTTTAGAAAAATGTCAAATGAATAGTATCAACTGTTAAAAAATTGTTCGTGTAATTAATCAACCCGCCAATGGCGAAGTAGCTCGTGGATTGACTCCGGATTGACCGATAACAATGACCACAAAGCCCAATTGCAAAAACTAAATCTTAGTTAAATAAAATATATATCAATTGAAGCAATTTATATTTTTTTTAATTATAGATCATTGCTCTCACAAATTTAAACATTAAGATTGGGTCCACCTGTAAAGCATTTAAAGGAATTTTTAAATAGTTAAATATTAATAATATGAGCTAATGTAATTTCTTTATCGAAAAATAATAGATTTGGGTATCAAAGAACAAAAAAAGATAATGAAACAAAAGAAGAATTGAAGAAGAAAAAAGAAAAAGCAAAGAAAAGAAAATGCTAGTGAACATGTCAGATCTGCGCATTCAACTTGGTACCCCTAACTCTGCAGCCAACGTACAACGTTAACCATTTGACCACGGAGTTATTTACAATTCAGGGTGTTATGTTTTGCATATATATTATTGCTCTGGCCCGAAGGGCCCAGAGCTGAGGATTGCAAACCGATCGTTCGGAGGGTCAGAAAATGATTTTCCCTTTACTACGCACCCTCGTGAAAAAACGTGATAAGACGAAGACATCCGAAGACGTACGAAGTAGTATCGGCACATCTACGCCTATTGTCCGGAAAATCGAAATGTCTCCGAACTGCCGCGATCACTACCGATCTCGTTTTTCCATATGCCATCGGGCATAATTCGGAAAACAGGCACATGTTCGATGTGTTCTCAAAAGCTGTCTTAGGACTTTTTAATTTGTTTATGTGACATTTTTTCGTGACGCCATACTTTTTGTGTGATTCACGTCGAACAATTTGTCCATTTGCTTCTGAGATTTGTCGCCCACTCTCTGTGCAATTCACTTCTAAGCTTAACTAGCTTTATAAGCAAGCTGTTTAGATGAAATTTAGAAATTAGTAATCAGTACCGGGAATCAGTAGTAGACAGGCGATCGCCGAAAACGGCCATCATTCAGAACTAAAAAGCGTTTTGCCCATTGCATTTTACTAACGCATTTGTTTATAATGATGTTTTCTTGTTCTCGGTTACCTCTCAAAATTGTTTTCATCGATACCAAAAATAGTAAACTTCACTGTGACCGACGACATTGACAATGAGAATATTTAATTTGACCTTTGATTTGTCTATCAGTGTCACGCAACTGCAAATATATCCTTGTGCCTCAAGTCAACAAAATACCTTAGCATAAGTATATCAAATAGAATCTCCTTTAAAAACAGAAAGAAAAAAAATAAATAAATAATCAACTTAAGTATGGACGTCACTTCCAGGTTCATGTCACACAACTGAGCTAAGTAGTTTCACTTCTCGAAACCCAAAGGCTCAAACGCCGGTGAGAGAAATAAAAACTTCACAGAAAAATTCAAACATTTTATCCCAAAAAGCGACCAGAGCGAGAAGCCATTTTGGCTCTTGTTAATTTAGGGCTGTATCCCATGTAATATATGTAAAAACTGAATTATAAAAGAAGTTTCTCTGTGTATCAAATCTCGCTATGAATAAAATAAATTACTCCATAAAACAACTCTTGATAGCCACCAAACTTAAACTCAATACACTTTTTTGATGCCGTTTTCCTAGCGAGACCGTATTGGTTCCACTCACGGTCAGTTTCGGCAGGCCCGCAGTTCGTACTCAAATATGATTTCGTTTGCTTTTTATTTCACCATTTACTCTCGTGCTGATAGAGTGCAAACACTAAAATGCTTGGATGACTCATTCATGTTGGACTTGCGACGATTTTTGTTGCTTGACGACAGGACAAAGCCCATTCAGAAAGGTTTTCATATCCGAGTATCGAACAGCTCAAAGGAGATGCGATGAAAATTAGTAAAATTATTCCAAGCTGCATGAGGGAGCTGAGAGTAGTTCAACATGAAATGTGGCAAGGATAAGAAATTATCTATTAGCATTTTCACCTAACATCCGACACATATAATCTTCGCAGAGTTTGGACCTGTGTAGACATGTCAGTAGAACACGAGGTAAGTCGAGGGTCATATTAAAAATATGTGTATTACCGAGCTGAGATCTTGTACCTAAAATTGTGGCTTGTACACAAATCTAAAACAGTTACATTACGTTCAAAGCTTCTCGTCAAAGTCCTCGAGTACTATACTGATCGCCGAAAATTATTAGAACGGAAGTTAGCACCGTATTGTACACAAATTTAAAACAGTTACATTACGTTCAAAGTTTCTCGACAAAGTCCTCGAGTACACTATCCATACTGATCGCCGAAAATTATTGGAACGGAAGTAGCACCGTAACTTATTATCGGGAATAGCGGAAGTAAAGTTTCACAAACCGGAAGTTTACAGGAAAGTGAGTGAGTGAGTGAGTGAGTGACACAATAGGCTACTACTTTATGTATGGCAACATTCTAGTTAGACAACAGATAGATTGAACAGTGCAATTTCATGTTGTCATACACGAAGTAGTAAGCTGACTCATTTGCATATTCGACCCCTCAATCCACGAGTTAAAAATGGACGAATTCATATGGCGAATTAAGCAAGAATGAGTCACTCAAACGTTCATCTTCCAAAGATTAGCTCGAGTTAATGGTTGAATTTTTTTAACTTTCAACTGGAACTAATTTACCCCACTTGGACGTTTCGAATAGTATCTTCTATCAATCCTTCTTCAGCAGAATGTTAATGCTGGACTTGGAGGAGGACCGGGGACCAGATAGAATGCAGTCCAAGGTTCCCGACAACTGAATACGTAGACCTTTCTTTCCGTTGAGCTTCGGGGAACGTAATTTGTCACGTAAATCGCTTCTTCAATACCACGCTCAAAACCACCGCTTTTTCCGATCTAAAATTTAAGCCTTATCCAAGGAAAAGGAGTATCCGGCTTTTCCTTGGATAAGGCCAATTAACAAGGCCAATTAATTAATCCTATATCTTCAAGTCTAATTCAGTACTTTGCTGCATTTTTCTAATACTAATGGCATTTTAATGGGTTGTTTGGGAGAATTGTAAAATGAGCTAGTTGACCACCCCCGAAAATGATTCTGAATGTCCACCAATCTGAATTAGAGCCAATGAATTAGCTGCCAATGCGAGGCTAGCTTCATTTTGAATAGCATTTGTCCGTAAAAGGCAGATCTAGAAGCTATATTCCACAAAATGTTCTTAGTTTACGAGCGTGCTCAAATTTTATAATTGCCATGAAGGGATCATCAATGGCCTTGCAATAACCTAGCTTTCACCGATATAGGCCAATGACTAACACGATTAATCGGACAAATTAAATAACAAGTCACCTTAAAATCTCCTAAGCGTAACCCAATCAAAGTTTTGGGTACGTTGCTGCATGGGGATCTAGAACAAGAGGTCTGTCGCTGATTCGCTGACGCACTATAAACCAGTATTTTGCTATGGACTGCAATTCAGGCTACTGTTTATGATTTTAAACATAAAGAAGCAAGGTTTGTGCTATACATAAGGTTGCATTAGTAGCAGTCATTAGATTGGGCCCGTTTGATTCGAAAGCTAATCCTGGGTTAACGCTAATCGTCTCTCGAACAACGAGGCCCAGGGCATTTAGAGATTATATATCCCTCAGAAAACTTGGACTGACCATGGAAACTATGGTATCATCTCAAATATCTGAGGAAAACATAACTGCTGCTAAGTGCTGCAATACTTGTGTAATATTCATGCAAAGTTTTACCTTTGTTCACTTTACAAATTGCACCTGCAAGAGTTTCACCCGTGCAGGAAGAGTCACTTATCCACCAGCCTGTGTGACTGCAATTTCCAATGGAGGTTTCGTTACCAACACACGAAACCCTGCTCAAGAGTGTGTTATATGTCGATCTCTTAATTTGTAAAATAGGCGCTACAGCTTCCGTGTAGTTAAGCATTCGGCAGATCACATGAGCATCATTTATATCCCAGTCGCTATGATAGGTACAGATGGTACCCCAGGTTCCATTATAGTTGACCTCAATTAGTCCTATGTTGCTAACATTTGTTCCAACCAAACGAGCAACAATCGCCTGTACATCTGTTACAATTTAAAGATGAAAAACATTTTCAGTAAAAGGCGATTTACATGGTAGAAATTTGCCTACAAGTTAACCACCTCTTCCCTCACCTTAAAATAGCCTCTATGACGGTATGCAATATGGTTTTTGCCCTTGCTCTTTTAAAAAAAGTAGAGACATTTTATCCCAAAAGTCTTAAACAGGGTAGAGAAATTCGTTCGCCGAGTGGCCTTTAAAGAGACTGTCAGATAACATCGTAAAGTATTTTATGGGTGGCATGGTCGGCCGAGCAGTTAGAGCGCTTGCCTTTCACCGCTGTACTGTGGTTCGGGTTCGAGTCCCAGTTCGAGCGCCTGGATCATATGTAAACTGAATTTGTTTGACGTGTTGTTCTCTACCATGCCACGAGGTTTTTATCTCCGGGTTCTCCGGTTTTTCCTCCCTTAGCAAAAATCAACATGTGAGTCGAGTGATTATTACCCTGGGCTCCAGGGGTTTATTATTCACTTTCTTTAGAGAGTTGGCGAGCGCCGAAGGCGCGAGAAGCGAAAATAAACACCTGGGCGCACGAGTTAACCGTTTGAAAGCGCCGAGCCAATCAGAGCACTACCTTCAAGAATTTGAAGGTAACTCTGTGATTGGCTAAAACACTAAGGAGCGATTTGATTGGATGATTCGTTCAACCAGTTCTATTCTGCCACATCCGGCGTTGTATTACAAGCGTTACTAGTGTTGACGTTATGGCGAGTAAAAGACGCTTTTTAAAAATACTATATACATTTACTGCCGACTTATTGTTACTTTTTCAAACTAATGTTTCTTATTTGAGCTGGGTTTGACTTTTTCTCTCACTTAATTACAAAAGTATACATTTTTTAATCTACTGTGTTTGCGTGACCTCACGGTGACCTAAAACCGGTTTGGCTATGTTTCCAAATAAGGCAAATCGTTTGTAAACGACATGGAAGTGAGATTTGTAACTGCCGCGGCCAGGGGTTTCTCGTCGTGTGACTCTCCTATCAAGTAAATAAACGTCGGAAGGAGACGATAAACAACTGGAACCCAGGGTAAGTGATTATTTGCAAAATGTTTAATGTAGAGGTAGTGTGTGGGAGAGTACAGTGTCCCCCAGCTAGTGCGCAAGCGCTAGAAAACTAGGACACTTAAATATACAGTTATCTATGTAAAAAGGGTGCGGAGTTTCAAAATCGAACTTTTAAAAATTTAAACAGATGAATGGTAAAGCCGAAAAGTGAAAATCATGTTCTACTGAAATTAAATACTTTTGGTTTCCTGCGATGACGTCAAGTAGTGGATGCTTGTTTTAGATATTTCTTTATGATTCGGAAAAGAATGCTATCTAGCTCTCTACTGAACCAAGTTTTTAGTTACAAAATTTAGTCAAAAGCCATAATCTGAAAAAATCGAAATACGCAGATAAAAACAGGGCCTTTCGTTGTACGAAGGGTGGATAGCATTCTTTGTTGGATAAATCCTCATCCACACACTGCAAAAATGCGCGAGTTTATTTATTAAAAATCTTGAGTAAATCGGTGTATCCACAGTAACCCATTACTGATCAGAGTAAATGTACTCAGTTATTTGAGTAAAGGGTACGCAGTTACTGAGGTATTGAAACTACTAAATATTCTCATTTCGTGCTTGATGATATGGTCACCCTTGTACGCACAGCAGGAAAAAATGTCACTGAATTGCAAACTTGTCAAATATGAAGCATTCCTGTGTCTTACTTGGGAATCTGTTCTACTTTTAAAAAGGTTGGGCATTACAGATTTCCCAGGTTGAAATATAGAATAGATTCCCAGGGTCAGACACAGAGAAGCCCCGACTTGGGAAATGACATCTTTTTCCTGTGATCTTAGCATGCAGTTGTTGTTGTGATTTCAATATGCTTATTTCAGTAATTCATAACATTTTCTTGTAGATCTTTTACTAGGCTTTAATTTTCTCTTGTCTTGTCAAGACGACGCTATTTTGTTCGCTTGACTCACCCCACCCCTTAGAGATGAACAGTGCAGTACCTGTCCCCTGTCAGGAGAAAACTCAAATTCATACATGGAAATCGAAAATTGGCTAATTCTCAGATTTTGTTGATTCAAAAAATGGATATTTGTGTTCCTAATTTTTAATTTTTATACATGACTAAAACAAGAGCCAAAATGTACGGTGGCTCCAAAGGGACATCCGAGATACCTGCCATAAAATTCGAGATAGAAAAGTTCGAGTTAGAAAAAATTCGAGTTAGGAAAAGTTCGAGATAGCAAAAGTTCGAGATAGCAAAAATTCGAGATAGCAAAAGTTCGAGATAGCAAAAATTTGAGATAGCAAAAGTTCGAGTTAGCAAAGGTTCGAGTTAGAAAAAAATACGAGTTAGCAAAGGTTCGAGTTAGAAAAAAATACGAGTTAGCAAATTCGAGATAGCAAAAGTTCGAGATAGCAAAAATTCGAGTTAGCAAAAGTTCGAGATAGTAAAAGTTCGAGTGGGCCTTGGCCAGAGCTTTTCGTAGCGTAGGAGATAAAAGAAGATATTCTTCCTCCTATACACGAAACTCAATGGTTAAACCACTTTCAATCACTGCATTCACATGCACAGTGCGATAACCAACAAGTAGCAGATGAAAGATTGAAAAGACTTGAAAATGCATTTTGTGAACCCAATTTCGAATTGATCACAGATATTACTGAGACAGAAATTCTATCTTGTACGAAACTTCTAAAGGCGAACAAAGCCGCATTCTCAGATAAAATAAGAAACGAAATGATACAACACAGTGTTGGAACTATGTTACCAATGTATGTTAAGCTATTTAATTTGATACTGAATTCGGGGAATTTTCCAGACACCTGGTATGTAGGCTCTATAACCCCCATTTTTAAGAGTGGAGATCGCGATGATCCCAGCAATTATCGAGGTATATGTGTCTCTAGTTGCTTAGGTAAATTCTTTTTGGTTATTATTAACCAACGGCTGCTAAATTTTGTACAAAAACATAACCTGATTCATAAATCACAAATTGGTTTCCTTCCAAATCATAGAACAACTGATCACATTTTTACTCTCAGAACAATTATTGATAAATACGTCAAAAATGTCAGCGGAGGAAAAATATATGCATGCTTTATTGATTTCAAGAAAGCTTTTGATTCAATTTGGCATAAAGGACTTTTTACTAAATTACTTGAAAACAATATCAACGGAAATTGTTATAAATTAATCAGAAATATATATATGAAATCTAAATGTTTTATTAAATTAGGAACTAAAAGAACGAAAACTTTTGAATACAACCGTGGTGTAAGACAAGGTTGTATCTTAAGCCCTTTATTATTTAATCTTTACCTCAACGAACTTCCAAAACTTCTTGATCAAACACCATGCACTGATCCTATATATCTAAACGCTGAATTGAAATTGACGTCTTTATTCTATGCAGATGATCTAGTCTTATTATCTCACTCACGCCAAGGACTTCAAAATAGTCTCAACGCGGTATCACAAATTTGTAAATAAAAGCCCTCTAAGAGGACATGTGGTTACAGGTAAAATAATCAAAAACAAATTGAGAGAAAAGATAACAAACTGTAGAAATATATGTAATGACTAAAACCATGAAAGAAGTAGAGTGATTGCACTTAATTGCTCTAAGATTACGAAATTATTCAAATAAATTTAATTTGAAGTAATTTTAAAAATACAGTTCATGAAAAATAAACATGAAAGCAAAAGCACATACATGCAAGTGTCAAAATCAAAATTTCAAGCTTTCATGGGGATTCTGCACACCTTGCGTGACATCACCGTGACATTTCACATTTTAAAACAACTAAAACAAGGTCATGCAGTACGCCTCAATCGAGAGGTAGCAAAAGTTTCCAAAACACTATATAGACATCCCCAAGGACACACAAAGGTTTACTAGAGAATGCGTTACGAAAGTCAATAAACTTAATCCCCTATCAGCTTACTATACGAACTAGCAGTGTCAAACGGCTTTATATTACATGCTCATGTAATTTGCTGTAATAGGATGCTTACCGGATGTCGATCGTACATTAACGATCTCAGGAATCCCGGCCAATATTAGCGTTTCGATAAAGTATAGAACTAGCGATTTCTTTTGAAAGTGAAGTGCTGCGACCAAGTTTATAATTGTAATTCAGAAGAAAACACTGGAGTCAGCAAGATTACATTATTCATACTCAGCCAAACGCGATTAACTAGGACCACTTTTAATGTATTGAGATTATTTGTATTTGTCATCCTTTTAGGTGATTGATTTGATTTTTTAGCCACGTCGGGCTGTTCATTTCGAGTTTTTGCCTTGTTAAGCGATTTATTTCGTTTGTTTGCCTCGATGGGCTCTACCATATCAGGTAGGTTTGTATTTGTCACCTTATCGGGTGATTGATTTGATTTGTTGGCTACGTCGAGCCGTTCATTTTGTTTGTTTGCCTTATCAGGCGAGTGTTTTGCCTCAATGGCTGATTGTTGTGTTTCAGTTCTTGTCGAAGGCCAACTGGTTCGATCTGGCAAAGAAGTCAGCGGCAGTGTTTCTGTATCTGGTATAGTTTGCTCTTCGAAAGCCTTTACATACATAGCGTCTCCTTCAACTAATATTCGATCGACTGTCGGAGTTGACCATCGTGAAACAGGGCACGAGTTTGCACGTAACAGAGCTGAAAGACTCATAAAAGCACATTGTCTTCCCCTAGAAACATCGCTAAAGCGATCATCACCTTGATGAATGCTTCCATTAACAATTAAATCAGTGTTTGACATTGTTTTATATTCACCTTTCTAAAAAAAAACTCCACGAAACGAACCACAAGGAAACACACAGTACATTGAATGATTGCACAACGGATGTCTGCACAACGTGGCTTACGTAGCTTATCCAACGCATAATTTCAAACATTTTTCCGCTGCCCAAAGTGCTGCATATTCATAAAATCGTACATGAAAAGCCACAAACTCCTCGAAGATCCAGTCTGAACCGAGCATATAAAGTGCCCAGACTCTCCCGGCCAATTGTAACACAGGAAGACCGTCGAGATTAGTTTCGCTGCTCGCTTCGCTCGCAGCAAATATAGCTGAATAAAGCCGGGTTCCCTGTGGTTTATTCACCCAGACTTATTAAAACCTAAGAGTAAACACGCCGAGGTTTCAAACCTAATCAACAGTGAAATTAATGGCAGGAATGCAAAGAAATATAGGAAACTTTTGTATTTTAAAATGCCAACTAGCTATAGCGTAATATAAAACCAACAATCGTCAGTGAGATCGACGAACGCCGTGATCCAAACTACAAACGGTCGCCGAAATTCTCAACAAGCATTACAGAAATCTGCAAAACCATAAATCGAAAAGAGCTTGTGTACATCGCTGAAAACTACATCTGGCTGTGTAGGCAAAATAGCACAAGATTATTTCATTCAAAGCGGTATAAACTCACCGTGTAATCAAGCTCTCAATCGGTTAGTAAGCTTAAATGCCCATGCTTGCACGGGTGCTCTCAGTTCGTTCAGAATGTCTTCGTAAACCCAATGTTTATAAAAAAAACTTGCAAAAACTTTCACTCAAGCAGAAATATTCATATAATAATCGCAACTATTGACTATGGCAAATGGCAAATATTTCTTAACTGACTACATCACCAAATCAAACAACTAGCGCTGGGTTTCCTGTCTCTTTCGGGAGATCGTCGTAAATGCCATATTTATCGAAAAATGTGCAACACAGTTCACGTAGATGAAGAGATTTATATAAGAAGAGCAATAATGGATAATGAAAAGACGATATTTCTTGGAGTGAATTATATTTCAGTCATTAAAATCGACTAAAACTGACAAAGTAAACCTCGAGTCAATTCCGAATGCCTGCCGAATACATCACTTCGTGTCAACTTCGGCAAACCCGAATTACACACACGCTTACACACTCGATGACATAGAGGTTACGGCTTGTAACCAAGCCTGTAACCACAAAAATGGTTAATGACGATTAATGAAAAGAAATCGAAAGTTATGATTTTTGCTTATAAAAAATTAAGTAAACCACCTACATTTACCATAAATACAAAATCAATTGATATTGTAATTAAATGAATATACGTACCTGGGAGTAAAAATTACATCAACTGGCAATTTAAAACAAATTCGAGAAAAAGCTCTACATATGCTTTTTTCAATCTTTCAAGAAAAATTGATTTCAAGAAATTAAAACCAACGCAGGCAAATAAACTTTTTGATTCATATATTTCACCAATATTAACATATGCCAGTGAAATCTGAAGTCTTAAATTAAATTAAAATTTAAAAATTACTTATTTTTGTGTTTCTCAATATCGTTAATGAAGTTCAAAAACTTTAAAAGACCAGAAATCCGCATTTCGTTGATTCAGACAGCAGAAATAAAAACGATCATGAGCTGTATGAATATTAACAGTTTGAAAATAAATTTAATTTCAAAAAAACTCCCTTATTCGTTTTCTTTATTATCAAAGGAAGGGAATTCCCTTCTGGGGTGGGGAGACAGGAGATTTTGTCAAAATTTAGTCAGCATACTTAGACTCCACCTCTACAAACAATGATTTTTCGGTACGCCTTGTACCCCCAGATAAAGTCGGTTTCATTTTCATCCAATCATAGATAGGCGTTCCCACGCCTAGCTTGCCTAGCCGAACTAGAAATGTATTTTCAACCAATCACAGAGGGCTGTTCCCACGCCAGATTGTGCATATTATGTCAAAGTTTGTGTGGGACAACGCAGACTTCAAAAATTTCTTCTTTGCCATTGGTTATCCACTGCTCACACGATCAATATGGCTACAAGCCGGTACAGTGTATTCTGTGACACAGGTTTTGTAACTGGTAGAGCTTCAGGTGAGATGGCGTTCAGATTGGGGAAAACTTTGGTTTTGACAAGAAAAGAAAAAAGAATTAATATAAATGAGAATGATTTAACTCTCGACAGAGTTTGCAGTTTATTTAAGGTAAGAGTCCCTCGTTTGAAGACATGACTGCGAATGAAAGCTCTCGTAACTGATCAGTTTTAATTTCATTATTTATAGGTCGTGAAAGAGTCTGTCTATCTCGAAGATATGAGGAGAAACATCTTTTTTAGTGAACCTGATGGGAGGTTTAATTGCGAAGACATGGAAGATATGGGAATTTATTTAGTAGAAGGGGATGACTCTGTTGTTCAGCCGTCAGCAACCTATACAGGACCGGCTCCCAGGTAAGAAATGTTTCCACCAACTCATGAACTCGCTAAACTTGCCGTGGTATATATATGATGGTATTCCATATATCTTTTGCTAAAGGCCAGGAAGATAAGATTAGAGTATATTAGGTTTCGCCCCGTGTAAGGTAATCCGGAATCCGGAATCCAAGAAAAATATGACTTTGGAATCCGGAATCCGAATCTTGGGATCCGGAATCCAGAGTTTGGAGTTCAGAACTGGAATCCAGAAGGCCATGATAATTCTTGCTTTTTCCCCACCCCTCCCCTCCTCTGTGAGCTGTTAATTCATTGTATTATAGAGCGCTTCAAGAGAGCATATTTATGCTCTCTTGAGCGCTTACAATATATCCGTGAAAAAGTTATCGAACTAAATTGTACTAAATAGCGCGAAATCCTTTGTTTTGTATTGTTTAATCAGTGCAAATTAGTGCAATTCCTTACAACGCTTTTCACGGATATATTGTAAGCACTCTATCTGTCATCAAGTTCATATAATTTATAAAGACCACCGGGAGGTTTGTTGGCATACCGTTATTGACATCAATAATGAACAAACCGGTAGCTGGTGCCAAAAATATATGATGAAATAAGTTTATGGGTGACCGTTTGTCAGTAATATACAAAATTAGAAAGAAGAAAAACAAAACAAGAAGCGACTCAGTTTAGAGCAGTCAGCACCAACCCGTCTGGAAGGTGTTAGCTTTTCCGCGAGAAGAACTACAAGGTTCGCCATTCATGCAGAACTGGCAAAATTAGAAACTGAAGCACCGATGAACAAATCAAACCAATTACTCGTATTATTTCTAACGAAAGTGAAAAACTCAGAGATAGCAGTATTGTACGTTTGATCTAGCTCGCCTTTTGTGTATTGATTGTGAGGACTGAACAATGGATTCTTACTGTAAGTACGACATTCTTTGTTTTGTTTTGTACGTGATGAGCGCGGGGCTCAAAATGTTTATAAATGAGAAATAATGTTTATCAATTAGACAACAGAAAGCCGCGCGCCCATTGCGTTATAGACGCACTTGAGAAAATATAAAGAACTCTTAACAAACTAAAGTCGCACTCGGCTACGCCTCGTGCCACTCTTACGTTTGTTAATCGTTCTTTATATTTTCTCTCGTGCGTCTATAACGCAATGGGCGCGCGGCTTTCTGTTGTCTAATATTTATAACAAAGCCTAGAACGTTAAAAACGGAGCCGTGCAGCCCATGGGGAAATAGTTCATAGATTTTTCAGCCAATCAGAGCGCGCGTTATATGTGTCGCAATCTTAAAAACGAAAAAGACGATGACGAAGATAGAGCGCGCGCAGTGCAGCCCATGGGCAAATAGTTCATAGCTTTCTGGCCAGTCAGAGCGCGCGTAAGATTTTAGCTATGTTACGTTATAATCATTGTTATTACACGTGCACGTCAGTGATACATTGAAAGTTTCATTAAAGTGTGTTAGCGCGAAGATTGGGCATTAGTGCTGCTTGGTGTATATTAAGTTACTCAAAATAAAGGAAATGAACAAATAATTATTTAGGTATTTTAGCCAACGAAAACAGCCACAGAAATTAAAAGTCAAAATACTGCGAACTATGCATGATTACAGTGAGTAAAATATTTCGCCACTACATCAACTGTTTCCTTAAGAATTTTATGCAACACTTATAAAATCCGGCATAACTTCCGACATCGGATGTTTTGTTCGTATGACTCTCTAGCTCGTATGAACAAGCAAGACTTCTCAAAATGAGAGGTATGTGTTCTCATTCTTTTATAACATATTCGTGCATTTGCGTACGTATACTTGATTATGGTACATAGTCTTGCATAGAAAATACATTTCTTGGCCAAAGCTTTAAAATGTATTTTCTAGCTTCTTGAAAACTATTAAAAGTTTTGGAATCCGGAATCCAACCACTGGAATCCGGAATCCATTGACTAGAATCCGGAATCCGAGCGACTGGGATCCGGAATCCGGGCCATAGGATCCGGAATCCAGCCTAGCTCCGGATTACCTTACATGGGGCGATAGGTTTTGAAAATTTGTGACCATGCAAGTTTGATTGTTTGATTTTACATTGTAAAAAACAACTGATTTTAGTCGATTACTACTATTTAATATTACAGTGTACATGTAAATTCCCTCGACTAATTCTGTGAGTTAGTGCGTTCGCTTTTAATTAGTAGGGCTTTTTGAATAAAAATGTCTTTGTGAAAGATACTATACCAAAACAAGTAGAGTGTGCTTTGCAAATAAACATGTTCAATTGACCTCGCATTCCCGAACGCACGTGCTCAAACGGCTGGAGAGTAAACGGGCGGTTATTCAGCCAAAAAGAAATTAAGACGCACGTACTCGTATCGATCCGGACAGAAAAAATATGTTTTGCTTCGTTTTGCAAAAAGGCTGTAGAACACATTTATTCAAATATCTAATTTATTCAGTGTATCTAATGAGATGCAAGATCAATCAAAGGTCTCAATGAGACAACTCACGGATACAGCTACATAGCATACAAGCCAATTCCAAAAGGAAAAACGTATGCACCAAAGTAAATCCCGAAGGGGGAAGGGGAGACTGCAACTAAAATAAGGGGGTTTGAAAGCGTTTGCAGTCCCCCCAGTCAGGCATTTGATAATTATCTTGGTCCCGGGACACATAAATATTAAGAAATGTTAAGCATGTTTGATCAATTTGTTTCCCAACTGTCGGGATTTAGACAAAAAAATTCAACTCTTGATCAAATCGCACCCTTTTTCGTCTTTTTCCTGCAATCCCCTCCCCCTCGGGTTTACTTTGACAGCCTTGATTAGGGTACGAGCACTAAAAGTGAGCAACATAAATAGTCCTATTTTACCATAGGCATTTAACTGCGTTACTTTAGATGTCTTTAATTCATGTCATTTGTAAAGACATAAATGGCAAATTTCGATATTACCGTAAACACTTGTGTATCTCGAATCAAAGCCTCATTCACAGACAATTAGCAACTATAAACCTGGTTGTGAAATTATAAAAATCTCAAAGAATTTTCAACTGAATCTAAACTGACCGTATGCTTAGCTTTTGTTTGTCGAATTCTAGAACGTACAGCTGAATCGGTACTGAGTCTGAAGTATACACTGGGAAAGGGTGCGATCAAATGCACGTTGGAATGTAGCTGCTAATTATGCATATTCGATATTCGATTGATCTTTTGAATTCATCGCAAACAGTCCAAACAAGCATTGAAATCTCTTCACGAAGATTAACCGGTTAGAACTGGTTTCTTCTATTTGAGTGCCCAAAGCAGGCTGGAGGATTTTTAACAATAGCAATTGTTACAATGCAAATCAGAAAGTCCCAAACGTAACCCGCCCGGTTAGACCTTTGTTGTCATTGTTTCACAAGGACTCGCGTAGTAACCGGTTAGAACCGGTTTCTATTGTTTAAGCGCGCAAAGCAGGCTGGAGGATTTTAAACAATACCTATTGTTGCACAGAATTTCATGCAAATGAGAAATGTCCAGGATAACTCACAGCTACTCCTACGGAGTATCCGTGAGTTAAAAAAGCGTTTGAGTTTGGCATTGCTTGCCAAGAATAATTGCCAAAATATATTTTTAGTCCTTCTAAACCTTCCAAGATATCAGTAAAGTATATATGTTAGAAAGACCTATTTACAAATTGCAATCATTAGCTCATCTCATTTAAAATGTGAACTGATCACCAGGGACGTGTGTGTGTGTGTGTAGGGGGGGGGGGGGGGGGGGGGTAGCCCCCTAACTTTATGCGCTACCTAGTCAAATGTTCAAACCTTATATTTGACTGTGTAATCTACTTTTGTTTAAATGATAGTCAGCAAAAGTACAAATCCCCCTCACTTGCTGCACCTCCCCTCCCCTAACACCACCATTGAATTAATGTTTATGCTCTTTTTTACAGAAATTACAATAATTTCCCAAAACCACTTGTGCAACAAAGACATATTCCAGTTCCTGTAAACCGTCAAGGCAAGAAAACAATGACAAGATCAATTTTATTGGCTGACTTCGATGATGGCTTCAAGCCAATTATAACAGGTTCAGCTTATGTGCAATTTGAAGAAAAAGATGCGAATCAAGGAGGAATTGCAGAGCTTGTAAAGCAATTCGCAAACACTCAGGAATCATATGTTATTTGTGATGGAGCAGGGTTTGAAATATCAGATCAGCCAGGAACGAGGGGTACGTATGTGACAATTTTCAGTTGATATGTTTCAAGAGGTTTATCTAAAAGACCTATAAAACTCTGTACTTATTGTTACAATATTCAGTGCTTACGTAATTTGATAGTGCCAGGTTGTTTGAAATAGAAAATGTCTCGAAACACTTATTGTGTGCTTAAAAGACTGCAGAGGACTGGCTAAAGCTTAGTATCTACACAGGGAGCCCGGCTTTTAAGAGTCATAAATAAAAGAATAAATCAATTAGTATTTTGGGTTTCCTGTGTTGAGGTTTGAAAACGAGACGCTAATAATAGCGAGTTTCCGGTAATCGTAAATGCCAGTAACCTGAGAGGAGATTACATGGGTAACTTGAGAGCAGTTTGAAATTCAAATCTAACGTATCAGTGTAACGCACTCTCTTAGTAACAGTCAATAAGAGAGAAGGGCTGAAACAAAGCGAGTTTAACGTTACATGTGCACCAGTAGTTGATGGGACCAGTGTTAATGAGCTTAAGTAGAAGGTCACCATGTTGAGTGTTACTGAGGACTCTAAGCATGGAATACAATATTTTATGTTATGGTGAGTAGCGTATATTTTCAATTTTTTTACTGATTTACGTTGTCTGGATTTTAAAATGTTATGTTCTTTTCTTTAGGCTTTTAAAAAACTTCGCTGTTTGTGGAGAAGGATTCCACATATCTGCAGCAAAACTAAGTGAAATGTTTTGTGAAAGCCAGCAGCTGGAGAAGGAAAATTCGATTCCTGATCGAGAAATCGGCAGGATTGTGAAAAGAGTTTTCCCCTCTGTGAAGCGTGAAAGAATCCGCTTGGAGCGAGGGGGAAACCGAATTTACGTCGTTTGACTTCACAAGATTTAGAAGGCTTTCAGAAGAGCCTCGTCCATCCTTAATACCGGCAAACGAATGGAGTGTTCTTGCTCCAACAGAATTGGGAAGGTTGGAACACGCGATTCCAGTACTGCAGGTCACAAAAACTTTTCTGTTAAGCTTGGTTAACTCTTTAAATATTTTTGCAACCACAAATGATTTTCCTGTACCTCCTTTGCCAGTAACGAATAGCGAGTGCCCAGATATACTTAGATCGACCGCAACTTGATGTTCTATTTTTAAAGCCATAAACTATGAATATTATAAATGTTCTGATATTCGCGCTGAATCACTTTGATTTGGCGGCAAACGACAAAAATAGAACGCCGCATTTCAATTAAGCTGTCATAAATCTGTCAAAGTCTATTGTTTGAAAGCGGACATTTACCAGAAAGGTCACGTTTCCAGAGCTTACTGGTCCCATCAACTACTGGCGCACATAAATTTAAAGCAAGGCTTCAAGATAACACAGTATTTTATGCCATACATTATTATTTTCTATCAATAAGACATGCAGTCATTAGGTTTATTTATCAGGTGATCGTTTGGTTTCAAATATGCCGGCAAACAACTCAGATGAATAATTTTAACAGGGGTTTCAAAATTGGCACTGAAATTTGTTTCAGCCCTTCTCTCTTATTGACTGTTACTAAGAGAGTGCGTTACACTGATACGTTAGATTTGAATTTCAAACTGCTCTCAAGTTACCCATGTAATCTCCTCTCAGGTTACTGGCATTTACGATTACCGGAAACTCGCTATTATTAGCGTCTCGTTTCAAACCTCAACACAGGAAACCCAAAATACTAATTGATTTATTCTTTTATTTATGACTCTTAAAAGCCGGGCTCCCTGTGGTATCTATATAAATGTGAAATGAATTAAGAAACTAAAGCAGATGAAGCTTAAGTACAAAAAATGTTTTTTAGAGTGCTTTTAGTCTCTTCAATAATTGACGTCACCTAAATTAGATAACTAACTTACTATTTTAGGTGACGTCACCTAAATTCAAAATTCACATGCCAACGGTCTGAATATCCGGGGGGAAACGATGATACAATCGACTGTCTCTACACACATTCTCTGGTAAAGTAAGCCCCCCGAATTTGCACGACCGTTATTTTGGCGCGCATTTACTATTTTAGGTGACGTCAACTAAATAGCTAACTAAATTAGATAAATTTATCTAACTATTCAACAGTGTGACTGAAAGCACTCTAATTACATATAAAACATAATAATATCCAACATTGGTGGATGAATTAGTTATTCCAAAACAAACAAAAATTTTAAAACAGAAGCCAACATCAAAAGTGAAGGCATCGTTTAATTGAACCACTCACTGTTCACATTTAGACATTTTCGAACCTTTTTTGGTTTTTAGGATTTTTTCAAGGATTCTTTTGGGGAGGGGTGGAGAGAGGGGGGGTCCAGCCCTTTTAAATCCACAAGTACCCTCTGTAAAAACACAGCAAGACGTTTTTTAATTGGCATTACTTTTAATCAAATGTTGTACAGTTGTATCTAACAGTTAGTCATATATATATATATTTTGATAGGTTTTGAGTTTTGGAGGCCATCAGCGAAAAAGTTCCTTGCTATCAAAGTTGACCGATACCATGAAATAGCTAGAAAAAGAGAAGACAGGGTTCATAAGAGAAAAAGGTAACTTTCATCCCATCAATTGCATGTCAATACACTGTTATAGACTATGTAGTAGGTGTGTTGGAGGGGGAAAGAGTGAAAGGTTAAAAGGAGGTAATGGAGCAATTTGACTCTAAGCTTCCTCCCCTTGTAGCACCAGAAGACAATTTTCGCTGGGTTTTAAAAGTCTTAAAACTAGTAAATTTTATCAATAATTTCTTTAGATCATCTACACCAGTATACGATGACATAGAAGAAGATTATACAGACTATGTTGGCAAATCAGGAGGAGACTGTAAAGCTCTGCAAGACGATTGATGACGAAATTTCAAATAGAGTTGCAGTTAGTCTCACCGAAACAGAAGAGAAGATTGAGGAATTCCACGAAAAAGTGTCTGCCCAAATTGCCGAACTGAAGAGCAGTGTCAAAACTGATCTTATGGAAATATCAGCTGTAAAGGATTTGATAAGTGATGTAATGGGGTCAGATGAAATTGTTAATGTGGTACGATCCATGCACTTTAAGTTGCCAAATGTGCAATAGTATTCCTTCTCCAGGAAGTTTAGTGTTTGGCATTTGTTGCAGCCAAATAGTGGGCTGTGGAGAATGCATACAGAGGTGGTTGAATGAAAATGAAACCTGCCCACTATGCAGAAAGATTGCTCATGATAAAGTTGTCCCATTCAGGAGCCTGGATAACATCTTGGCCAAGTTGGCCAAGTAGTCTGTCATGGCTTTAGAGTATTGTACGTTATAAAATATTTAGTTGAGTTGTGCTAAGAAAAATATCGGTGGTTTTCTGAGTCATAAGACTTCCATATTGGAAATCAATAAATTGTGACTTTATCTTTCTGGTTATAGGGTGACGCAACATGACGTCATCGCCTCATTTGCATAAATCAAATTTCAAAAATAAACAAAAAGACTTTAGAAATGAGAAGGCATTGCTCTTATATTTAGTAATACTGAATATATGATTGAAATGAAGCATAATTTATCTGTAAACAACACTTTGTTAGACAACCTACCGATGAAACAGTAGGCAATTCAAGTCAGATCAAAACAGAATAGTGGAAGGAGAACGGTTTATTATTTCAAATAACAAGTCTGGACTGTAAAAACCACCAATATTTGTCCAAGTCAATGACCTTGTGTTTACCAAAAAGATAACTTACCTATTTAGAACCCATTTTTCGAAGACCCGATAGCTTACCGACGCGGCAGCCGTTAACGTACCCGAAAACTAAAGGTAGCATGGACCCGTGTCTTGAAGGGAGCTCCATTGTCAATTTCTACGATATTGTGCACTCCCACAATTTTTCCCTTAAACAACTGACCATGTAAAGTTATCTGGTCTTTCATTTCAGGAAATGGACCACTGTTGTCTATTTATTAGGGCCATATATATACCCGAGCGAGAAGTGTCTGTATATGGTTCGTCTTATTAAAACGCAACTTTGGGAACTTTTGTACAAAATGGCACTTTTTTAGAACTACATAGAACGCTGTTTTGTTAATAAATCGAGCCTTTGACTAAGTTGACGTTTTTGTATCGAGAATTCACGTTGTTTTCACTTGCAAAATATGGCCATATTCATAAACATATTAGTCTCAGATACATTTGCATGCGTGGGTTACGGCATTGTGCTATTAGTAACACTGCATTTATTGAATTCTGAACTGATAATAAAGCTTACTATTGTGCTTACTACGTCTAGTGAACAGGTTTATATAACGTAAATGTTGGTAAGGTCTAAGAATGCAAGAAGTGCTTGTTGGAATGGTCCTTCTTGTCCGTTAACCAAATGTGAGTTGATCGGTGTTAAAGACTGATACATGGCGGCAAACTCTCTGTCCCTTAATACCCTTCTTGCATCATCATTTAAGAAAGGATCACAGCCAAAGATAGCTTCCTCTGTAATGCTCCCACCCAGCTGTCTGTATTCTCTAGCGACCTCGATTCCAGGGGGCAAAACGGCAGGATCCACTGTAGCACAGCGCATATTACTAAAAAAGTTATTTGCTGGAACTCCTTTTCCTGAAATGAAATAAGGAAATCATAAAACAATGTAAAGGCCCTTTAACACGAGTCAATTTTTCTTGCAACCCGCAATGCAACGACAAAAACGAAGCAATTCAAGTTGCAGTGAGATGTGAGGCGCGCAACGCTCTATACAACTAAACCGCATATATCATGCCGCAGCGATAGCTTTCTGTCTATCCTGTTTTCTGCACGTTTCAGTTACTCAATTTTTTGATACTTTCCCTAGGCGATCAAAGGACAACAATCAAGCTTTGCCCAAATAGCACCTAGTTCATTAAAAGGCCTCTTTTGTAACTCCGGTTACTAACTACGATATTTTGTTTTATATGGATAATTAGGGATAGCGGAGCCAACAAGAATTTAAAACTGTTCTCCCGTCCCTGATAATCGGACAGAGTCTAGAAAATAAACTTGTTACCTGGAATGCTACGTGAGTCCCAAGCGTCAATATGTTTTGAACTGAAAGCTTGCAAAGTTGAAGACAAAACTCCGAAACACAATTTTTAACGTAGTTGTCCTCCATATCTATTATATCTGTATTTTTCATACGCACGAGTAATTACATCTGTGGTTTATTTCCACCCACACTCTTTCAGCTATATGGTTCTATTTCAGTATAGAAAGAAAAATTACAATTACAATTATAGCACGTGCATAAATAAAGAGTGCGACGCTATCTTTCGGATCGTGGCGAAAGCAAATCAGTAAAAAGATGAGCGCTCTAACGTGGCGATAATTAATGACAAGTTCTTTTTGTTGTTATACGTAGCAACTATAGCGTAATATACCTGTTTAGACTGTGTTTGAAAGAAAGGAATTCGGTTAATGTTAGTTCTGTAATCGGCAATCTTTTGTTGTTGGTAAAGCGTCAGGTAGAACTCTTTTCCGTGATCAACCCTCACCTGGTCCCATAAGCCGTATTGTAAACATGCAGAGCTAGAAGTAACAATGAATTGAAAAATAAAAACGCATGTCTATAACGGTGCATCGTCCTCTCCTTAATCCCAGCATCATCGTCATCGTCATCATCACTATTATCATAATTATCGTATCGAATTTCAGAGAACTAATTATTCATTTATGCACGTGAACAAAGAACTTTTTGAATCTTAAATTGAATTTCTTACCGGTAGGCATGATCGTAGATGGTGACATTATTTTTAATTTGCATGGATGAGGCACCAACAATCATCCCACTATACCCCTCAGATGCTAACACATGAACAACTCCATACTCAGCCAGCTTCTCGTTTTGATCAAGGTGAATTTTATGACCAGAATATTCTGCAAAATACGGGCTCGGATTACGTAGTCTTTCCGTGCCTTCTCGCCTTTGAGCTTGATAAAATGGACTTGTTCTTGCTAAGCTTTGACGTATAATTCGTTCACCAAGATTATAGCCCCTTGAGCGAAGAAGACCAGTTAACATTCTTCTTCCATATGTTGGTCCTACCTGAAAAAGTGGTCATCGATCTGAGCAAGACATATTTTGTAGGATAAAATCGTATAGAATTAAACTGTTAGTAGGTATATGCCACTTTACCTCTGAAACTGCTTGATGTACTGTGCTATCAACCTGTTGTTGTGACATAGCGCCATAATCAAATCATTCTGTGGATTCCCTTCGTTAAACAGAAACGTCTGATATTGTTCCTTGAAAATCCACGCTTGTGTTGCTGATTTCGTTGCAAGTACTCCGAAACTTGTTCGTGTGTAAAATTTCTTTTCTCTACGAGTTCCTTGATAACTCCTTCGTATCTCTCCAACCGGGAAACCATTGTCTTTAGTTTGCTCAATCTAGTATCACTACATTCAAGAAAGCCAGGGGGTGCAAGTGGTACCGAAAATCACTGTTGGCCGAGCTGGTGTCTGAGTACGCTGACTAAATTTTGACAAAATCTCCTGTCTCCCCACCCCAGAAGGGAATTCCCTTCCTTTGATAATAAAGAAAACGAATAAGGGAGTTTTTTTGAAATTCGATTTAGTTTCAAACTGTTAATATTCAAACGGCTCATCATCGTTTCTATGTCTGCTGTCTGAATCAACGAAATGCGGATTTCTGGTCTTTTAAAGTTTTTGAACTTCATTAACGATATTGAGAAACACAAAAATAAGTAATTTTTAATTTTTAATTGAGTTTCAAATAATCAAAATTCATAAATCATGATAAATTTTGAATTTTGTTTTTAGATTTTAAAATAGAAAATTCAATTAGCAAGTGCTACACGAACCAAAAACCTTCAAGTTTCATTGTCTCTAGAAATCGAAAAAAGTTCGTCTGACAAATGTGACTATGGAGGGGAAAAAGAAAGAAAAAAAAACCCTAAATACTTGTTATAATTCCGTGCTCAAATGATGCCAATATGAAAATTTTGATGAGGGCGAGGTACGTTTGATGACGTTAAAGTACGTTTGACTACGTTAAAGTATGATGGATGACGTTGAAGAATTACGTTTGATGATGGTGAAGTGTACGTTTGAGATGATGATGAGATGAGATCAACTTTTAACGCTAACCTATTCAACATAGATATATACAATAATATAAATACTAATAAATATGCTAAATTAATTCAAACTCTGAAATTTTCTAAAAATACATAACTATAAATTTCAGAGTTTGAATTAATTTAGCATACATATTTATTATTTATACTGTTGTATATTCAACAGTTTTACGAATCTCTAAGCCTCTTGATTGAACCAATACCTGATGATATCTTTTTATCGTTTAGTGACGGTAAAGTACGTCCAGTGACGGTGAAGTACGTTTGATGACGGTGAAGTACGTTTAGTGCCGGTGAAGTACGTTGGATGACGGTGAAGTACCTTTGATGACGGTGAAGTAGGTTTAATTTAGTGCCGGTGAAGTACGTCCAGTGACGATAAAGTACGTCCAGTGACGGTGAAGTACGTCCAGAGACGGTGAAGTACGTTTAGTGACAGTAAAGTACGTCCAGTGACGGTGAAGTACGTTTGATGACGGTCAAGTGCTTTTAGTGCCGGTGAAGTACGTCCAGTGACGGTGAAGTACGTTTAGTGACGCCGCCCGGTTGGCTCAGTTGGTTGAGCGTCGGTTTCTCGTGCGGGAGGTCATGGGTTCAAGCCCTGGCGGGACAACACTTAGGGTTCTTAAAATAACTGAGGAGAGGTGCTGCCTTGGTAACTACATCTGCAAATGGTCCAGGTCTTCTCTTCTTTAAACCGTAGTCCCTGTCTCCCATCCCTTCCTTAACCTGTATATGGGGGACCATAAAGAACCTGTTGAACTATTCGCATAAGAGTAGGGGGATTGTCTACCAGTTCAGCAGTCTGGTCTTGTATTCTAATACAGTCTAATGATTGTAAATTCACATTAATCATTGTAAAGCGCCCTTTGATTATATTTATATAGATATTTGTGCTAAAATAAATGGAATATTTGCGCGCAAATAGGATTTTTATGTTTTCTCTTGGCTGTATTTATTTGATGACGGTGAAGTATGTTTATTGACGGTAAAGTACGCTTAGTGACGGTGAAGTATTTTTATTGACGGTAGAGTATGTTTAGTTTTGTCGCCCGGTACAACAGTCTGCTCTTACTACTAACAAACACTAAGCGCATTTGATTATGTTTATATAGATATTTGTGCTAAAATAAATGGAATATTTGCGCGCAAATAGGATTTTTATGTTTTCTCTTGGCTGTATTTATTTGAGCATTATCTAGAGGCATTATGCAATTGTGTAATCGTAGGTCTTCGTGTAGGAGCATTCATACATGTAAGGTCGGTATAGGGTACTGGAGTAGTGGCAATTTGAGTGAACCCCCCACTGAGGACAGCACAACACGTGAGCTGTCAGGGGAAGTGATTCATTCTGGTCCTGACTTTACATAAGCTGGTAAACGAGCTTCAGGAAAAGCAGCAGCACATCTTAATAATGTGTGGCGCAGACAGGGGAAAACATAAATGTGCTAATATAAATGCTAAAATTTCATTTTTTTAAAGTACGTCCAGTGACGGTGAAGTACGTTTGATGACGGTGACGTACGTTTAGTGACGGTAAAGTACGTCCAGTGACGGTGAAGTACGTTTGATGACGGTGAAGTACATTTGATGACGGTGAAGTACGTCCAGTGACGGTGAAGTATCTTTGATGACGGTGAAGTACATTTGATGACGGTGAAGTACGTCCAGTGCCGGTGAAGTACGTTTGATGACGGTGAAGTACATTTGATGACGGTGAAGTACGTCCAGTGACGGTGAAGTGAGTTTGATGATGGTGAAGTACGTCCAGTGCCGACGATGGAGTACATTTGATGACGGTGAAGTATGTTTATTGACGGTAAAGTACGCTTAGTGACGGTGAAGTATTTTTATTGACGGTATAGTATGTTTAGTGACGGTGAAGTACGTTTGATGACCGTGGTGAAAGTTCAGTGACGGTAAATTACGTTTAGTGATGGTGAAGTATGTGAAGTAACTGTTGAGTACGTTCAAAGACATTATACTCGAAAATATATATATATATATACCTGGATATTGGTGTATTTAAGCAGGGGAAAACCAACATAGCACCCAGGGGTATTATTCGTCGCTCATTTCTCGTTCCTGCAGGGGACTGTTACTCGAAAGACCCGATAACTTGACGGGCCAATTAACTTACGATGAGCTTGATTGCGTGAGACGGCGATCACCCGTACCCGTAGTTTGTTTGTACACAATCTTCATAAAGAAAACCTTTCACAAGATTCATAGAAATTTACATAGCCGTAGACCTTATCGAGTTAGTTGTTCTCAAAGCACAAAAATACTTCTGGGAAACTTGAATTGCACTGTTAACTCTAGTTTATGTTGGCATTAAAATGCCGCCATAAAGAAATTCCATAACAAGTTCTTTATACACCTATTTCAAAAAAATGTTGTCGGGCGAGAGGCTTCAAGCCTATGCGACTAGACCGCAAACGAGTATGGGTAATTCGAAAAATTTATTCTCTTTTTGGATTTGGTCTTTATTTTAAACATCAATGAATAGAAGACTTTGTTGTATAAGTTCAACACAAGCTGGTTGAGAGTTGTCGTGCTGATATTTATGTGCTTTCATAGATTATAGTTATTTCTACCCATACTCCATTTCGGGTGAGTCGCGTGGCCTTGAGTTTATTTGCCGACAACGTTAATTGAAACAGGTGTATAACAGATAACATTTCCAGAGGTCTTTTTTCTAGGAACGAGCAAAGTGCGACAGAATATACCCTGGGTTCCCGAGGATCCTGATAAGTAGTACGTCATATCTGAGTCTATGTGTACATGTATGTTGCTTGTGCTTCCGCCGTTTGTCCTGCATTGGAAATTGCCAGGCCTTCATCTAGAGATTTGATATTCACTGACTGCTCTTTAGACGCAATTAATGGAATGATTCAGAAATTTAATTCATTCGAATGCAATTATCACATGATTACAATCGATTTAAGTGAATATTCGATTGCTTTGAATATCTGATTTTATTCCATTTCCGGATCCAAACAAATCAGACTAATTAATTCTTCACTGGTTCAATATGAACGCTTCGATAGAAGAAAAATGCGTTTAACAACGACTGCAGTGATTATATGAAAACGACGTTAGCTAGCGCTCGTAGCAATTGTAGCGACTGCAGATAAAGATTCTGTTGATATTTTATTTGTTTGCTATTTTGCTGTGTCAGTATATATTATGTATTTTTAAAATCACTAATATAATCTAAATGTAGTCTAGTATTATACACCGTATGTAGGGACATCTCTGGGCAAACAATTAGTGAATAAGACCGAAAAGAATCAAGTTCGAGTTGGAATACAGAAACAATTGAAAGGTGTACTTACCCGTTATCATTAACGACATTATACAAAAGATCAACATTGATGGCGCCATTACGTAGTCCTCCGTGAGAACAGAAATTACTAATATAACCGTAGAGTGATTTTATTTAACCCTTGAATGAACGATGATTATTTACTTTGCAGTCCGGTTCATATCCAGTTTTGGTGATATGACTGGCGTGACAAAATGGTGTTTGTAAATAAGATCAAGTTTCCCTTTGAAATGGCAATGCATATCCACAACACTTTTCAAGCTGTGAAGCCGATTGTTATGCAGGTATCCCGTGGTGTCTTTTCAATGACAGACAAAGCTTCAAAGACGAATATTAACGAGCTCAAGTTCAAGTTAAGGGTCTTTCAGCAATGAAAATATCGTTGTGACTATACACTAATTCGACGGATTTACTATCTTCCGCGCTTTTAAAGAAATGTTTGGCATAATTTGCTGAAAGGATTTGAGCTTTTGCACAAGACAGTGATGGTTTCGTTAGGGGGCCAGCCCAAAAGTGAAAGGGCCAAGACTTAATGTTAACTCGTGGATTACAAATATGCAAATGTCTCACTCACTCACTCACATACTCACTCGCTCACCCACTCACTCACTCACAACAGCAAGTGATGACATGACGTGTTTGAGCGATGCGCAGGGCGGAAGTGGCCTCAATTACGGTTTTAACCTGGTTTAGGGCTACCTCATAAATAGAGTCGTATATAGTCTCCCAAAGTTTTTCAGAGCATTACATTCGAGTGCTGAAGTATGAACAGCTAGAAATTATCCTTTCAAAATTATCCATTTGTCAAAGACAATAGAAGTTGTAGCACAGGCTTACCATCCTCAACGTTTGTGAATCGGGTTAGTTCCCGTTTAGTGAGTTTGGGATCCCTGTGTTGTAATTCAACGGTCTGTTTGGTAGTTGAATAGTATGAGTTTAATTTTGCCTCTGAAAGGCTTTCCTTTTCTAATCTATTCTTCGAAACTTTGTTCAAAATAATGATTAATAATTACTGAACACTTCTATTTACTTAGCTTTCTAAAGGCCGTTGGGTTTTGAGCTGCGTTCCCATTAACAGAAGAGGCAACAAGGTGGGCAACTTCGGTGACTCCTGTCATCCACCATGGCTCACAAACCTTGCGAAAAATCAAACTTGCCTTCGGGACGCCAAACTCAGATACATCCAGCGACTGCTTGAGCGAGTTTTAGAGAAATTGGGCACAACGACCAGCCTGAAATACGGGCCCGAACGTCTTCAACTGTTGTAAATTTCATGTTTCGGTGGAAATGAAAAAGGTAATACTCAATTTTTGATGGCCCCTCCCCCATTTCTACATACATACACACACAACATTCTTACAGAGTGAGCGTAAAAATCTGTGCCCCCCCTCTATTTCCACCAGCCCCCCCCCCCCCCCCCCTCTCTCTCGCTGTAAATAATGACCAGACCCTCAGTAACTACTCGCTGTCGGCATTTTTTCAGAGATGGAGATCAGCTCGAATTCTGCTAGAAACTGCCTTCGGATTTATAAAATTCAAGACTATTTTGAGGTAGAAATTCTAGTTGTAGCTGTAGGCAAGAGATTCACATCACCGAAATTTTGAAATTCATGTTGCTTTACTCGCTTCAGCCAGTGGCCCAATATGATCGACTCAAAACGTGGTTTTTGGCTCGATTATTTTTGCAATTGATGTGAACACAAACTACTTAGTAGACTCTCAGGTCTCTCAGTTCTGAATCTTTAACTTATAACTTGGCAAGAAAATAAAAAAAAAACCGCTTCAAAACCAGAAAAACAACACACATGCAAACCTTTCTTTACTATCTCAAAGGTATGTATTTCCTCTTGCACTGCGGGCTCAGATACGCACTTGTCCTGCACGGAGGCTTGCGTTTCATCTTGAATAGCGCATAGCTTATGTCCCTTAATGAGGGTTTATCAACGTTCCGCAATCGTGGGTTCATATGGCATCTCCCTTAACGAGGGCTCATTATCGTCCGGATATGTAATTACATCTTTATGTCTCCTTTTTGTGCAATTACATTGAAAATAAATATGAGTGTTATCTTTAATTGGTCTGTGAAAGACTTTTAAGCCAGCCGGGGCTGTCATCTTTAATTGACTTGTCTAAAAGCTGAGATTGAGTTTCACGAACGCTGCGCGGGACTACAGGCTCAACTTGAAAAAAGTTCGAGCTTGACACTAAAGACGTATTTCGTGAAGGATGCAAAGTTGATAATCTTGATCTGTGCTGGAATGTTTCACTAGTTCTATTTCCATCTTCTAAACATGATATATATAAGTCTCGTCGAAATCCCGCCTTCGCGAGGCTGAATTTATAGTTTAAACGGTCTGGTCGACGTGCGCCTTGGCGTTGTGAATTACGAGGGTTAAACTGGCGATTTTCAGGGCGTTCTCTTGAGAACGAGAATCCGCAGAACGAGAATCGTTTCTTTGGTCATTTCGCGCACGGCAATTTCTATAAGAGTGACCCACGCGCTTACAGTAAGAACAAAATATATCCGCATTTGTTGTTCTTGTAGCTCTGCCAAAGTCTCCTCTATCGTTAAACTGATATTGCGGCCTTCGAGAGCTATCAAAATTGCATGGCTTTTCTCTGATAATTTGGCGCAAACTCTGGAGATCACTGTTTTGCCTTGGAGGTCGGAGCGCTGCAATTCTTCGACGAAATATTCCTTTGCAATGCCTACACATCTCTTATTGTCAGCGCAAAAACTTGGGTCTCCTTAACGGATTTTCTGATTTTCGCGGCGTTTCCTGCTTCTTCCATACTTTTTGGCTGTTGCAAAATAACAAATTAGCGAATTCTGGACCTGCTTGCCACTAGAGCCTTCCACAGCTCAGTACGTGGTAAGAGCTTCGAACCGGCATCCGAAGGTAGTGAGTTCAATCTCCGCTGGGGGCTCGGATTTTTTCGAGTCTTTATTTACACTCGATGAAGCAAACACCTTATTTCTAACATTATTCCGAGTAGTACATTTCCATTTGTATAATTCATGAAATGCCAAGACTCAGTTTTTGTTTGGTCTGTGTGGCATCTCAAATAACTATCGTCAAGTCTAAATATGCATACGGAATAATTTGCTTTTTCAAATTCGATCATCAGGGAAAAATAAGGAAAATAGTGCAGGAATATGGTGCAGAATTTTTCAGTTTTTTGCTACAAGCATGAAAATTGGCACAATGACAGACTGAAGACAACGTGTTGACTAATAGCCCACTTTCGATATGTGGTTGAGATGCCACACGCAAAAGAATCAGTTCGAGGCTCTGGGGAATAATGCTTAGTGGTGCGCGACTCAACAATACCGTTCCTTCTAACTAACTGACTAAAGTGCTCCACCCTATTCCTCGTACTTCCAGTTTTATGTTAATGGCTTTAATCAAATTCAGACTTACTGAAAAGAACTGTTTTCTACAATGCTCTCACTACCAACCAATCCTATTTGGTCTAATGATGTATGCCCTTTCATTTCACGTGCACTGCCACACCCTAAACTTAGTACTGCCTGTATAGATACATAGGAATACCTCAAGTCTCTATGATATCAAAATTATTCACCTTGTTTTAAAGGCAAGGATATAGAATAATAGACGGATATGATTGAAACAACGCAATTTGAACAACATGCAAACATGGCAACCATTTACTTTTTAATAGCGTATATTGAACAAGGGCAAACAAAAGACTTTTAGCGAAATAGCACTAAATAATTTAGTACGCATTTCACGGGTTTATTAAAACCACTCTATATAATAAAGGGAATAATAAAATATACTAAACATCATTATTTTCTCGTGCAAATTCAAACCTATTAATTATATTTTGGCGATTTCAATAACAAATAAACAGAACCGTGTAAATAAGTAAATAAACTTGCAGTTTTTATTATGTATTTATATTTAAAACAGCAAATCATTCTAATAATTTTATTGCTCAAGAAAATTCCTACCACAGGAAGTTAACGTTTTTAACGTAGAATGAGCAAGAACAATGTTATGGGGTCTTAATGTCATACTGATTAACAATAGCTCAGCGTGGTTTCCTACGCTTTAGAAAAAAAAAAGCCGTGTGGTTAAACAAACTGTTTAATCAAACAATTAGAAACCGTCTTTTCTGCCTTTTCACTAATTATATATATAAAATGAGTTCACAGTGTTTTTATAGATTTTACATTGACATCTACATTTATTGTGCTAGTAAAATCGTGAGTCAACAGCCATACCAGCTTAAAATAAAATCAAAATTAATATTTAAGGTTTATTTACGGTTTCCTGCATCACATGAAAAGATCAGTGGAGGGGGGTCCTTTATCATGGTAAGATCAATGTCACATATGTTGTTGTTTGTGTTTCTACCCTTAGGGTACTACAGTTACACCAGAAACTGATCTCAAAAACGAGACTTATCATGACGTACAACTAGGATTCTGTTCTGCTAGTGTATTTGGTCCCCCATAGAGTCGTTAGGATATATGGTTTGTTGGAGTTAAAAGTGAAATATCAACTGAACTAGTCATCGATAACAAATTCCTCTTTCCATGATGAATTATTAATGATTGCTTCAAGTGAAATTTGACTTTCTTTTCTGTTTGTTTGTTTGTTTGTTTGTTTACCGGTGTTAGTAGATAGGGTACGGGGAGGGGAAGGGAGGGAAGGGCAGGGGGTTATATTTCGAAAGTCTTTAAAATTCGTCGGTTGTCAATCAGCATTTTTGCAATCTAAGTGAATTTAGCACTCTGCAATAAATACATTTGTAGTCAATTCTGTCGGTGATGAAATAGTCGGCTAGCCCCCGGAATATACCCACTATGTTTATAGGATAATATCGGGGACCCGTAGTAACCTCGTTATTGCCAAGATGTCACGTGACTGTAAACAAGCAAATCATTACTGGCACCAGATATTGTCTAGAGTAATGCAGTTGACTTCCGATATGAGGGAGATAAAAAAGGGTTGAGTTATCGGGATTTCGAGTTTTCTGGAGATAGAAATAAATGACCAGAAATTAGGGAATAAAATAAGTGGTTTGCTTGTTTTATTTCTATTCAAACAGTGTGCAGATTTATAACTTAGAAAGAGTAAAAAAAGTGCATTAATATATCTAACCAATAAAACAGAACACTAAATAGTAACATGGCGATAGAGAAGGCATGCAAACGACATGCCCACTGCATTTCAAGGGACGGAAGAAATCTATTGATATTTTAAAGACTTAAACAGCTAATATAAGCAGCAAAACGTGAGAAAAGCTGGTTGAATGGACCCTTTGGTTCCCTTGATTTCTGCTGACACTGCTTATAACATGTACAGAACTGAACTAACACGTTTTGTTTAACTAAAAACCCAGAATGCTTCAAATAAATTCAAGTTCTGAAATATGTTTTGAATCGTTACGTCTTGACAAACGAGGTTCGGCTTATCGAGAGTAAAAATATATAGAAAATGGCCTGAAAGATATTTGACAATGGGGCTAATTCTCTATGAATTTATAAGTACGAGTACTGCTTTATTGAGTTTTCAAAGGAGTTGGCTATATTCGAAAATAGGTGAAAACTTATCATACTTAATTCTGTGCAAGCACATATATACATACATGCATAATGCTATCTCTTATATACGAGTTCGATATGATTCTTATTACTTAGTTCTAGAAAAACCTAAAAGTGAAAAGATTTCATCTTTTTTTCTGAAAATTACTGATTTCTGTGGGCAACCTTGTTTTCGTTTTTGTTTCTGAATAAAATCTAAATATTATAATATTATAAAACGCTGTTTGCAATTTGCGTGACTGAGGTTGAAACCATATTTTTGTTTGCTAGTGACAACCACTTCTAAATCTTCTATTTTAGTATGCAGTCAAATTTTTTGTGATGCGATTTAATGCAGAATAAAGAAATCGTCCAGGACGAAGTTGACAGTCCAACACCTGAATGAACATCAAACTGAAAAACAAAGACAGAATAAAATTGCAAGAACGTTAAATAAAGGGTTTCAAATGGAAGGGGGGTAAACAAGGGTTTTTCTTGATTGTCTTGTTTTTCTTTTCTTTTCTTTTCTTTTCTTTTCTTTTCTTTTCTTTTCTTTTCTTTTCTTTTCTTTTCTTTTCTTTTCTTTTCTTTTCTTTTCTTTTCTTTTCTTTTCTTTTCTTTTCTTTTCTTTTCTTTTCTTTTCTTTTCTTTTCTTTTCTTTTCTTTTCTTTTCTTTCTTTCTTTCTTTCTTTCTTTTTTACTTACTTACTTACTTACTTGTTTACTTTTTTATTTACTTACTTACTTCCTTTTTTCAGTTTGTTTTTAATTTTTTTGATATTTCAGAGAATTAATTTGATAGTTCCTGGTAACTACACTGTTATTTTAAGGGAGTTGATTTAACTCGACCACAAGAGTAAAATTAACTCTTTACAGTGGAGTTAAATTTAAGAGAGTAAATTTTACTCCAAAATTGGAGTAAAAATAACTCCGATTAAGAGTAAAATATGAGCTTGAGGGTGAAATTTACTCTTGTTGGTGGAGTTAAAAATTATGTATAATCTAACTCCAAAACTGGAGTAAAAATAACTCTTATCAAGAGTAAAAATATGAGCTTGAGGGTTAAATTAACTCTTATTAGGAGGAGTAAAATTTTACGCCTTCTCTAACGGGTGTTACTAAAACGAGTAACGCAGTAATGAGTAACGAGTAATCACAGTAATGGAAAAACGAGTAATAGCCAAATTTCGCTACACAGAAATTTTAAAAGACACTTTTTACACAGGAAATTTCAAAGTCCATTGCCGGTAAAACAAAGTGGTTATAGATCGCACCATGTTTCAAATCCAAAACCTGTCCTAACATGTCAGTTGGCCGATTTATAGTGACTAATGCACGCAAAACAAAACAATAAAAGTATTCTGCTTAAATTCTCGATTTGCAGTCACAAATTGTATTTATTTACTAACCTGCTATTAAAAGCAAGGGTTTTGAGTAGTATACAAATGGGGGTTCTGGGCCCGATACAGGAGGTGCAAGGTGGTGCAGCACGGCGGGTGCGTCACGCAGCGGTAGAGGATGGGTCACGCAACGGTGCACGCAACGGAGGATGACACACCGCCGCTATGTTTCCAGTACAGACGTCTTATAAACCGAGGGCTTAGGGTTTTCGCACAAATCAGTTGAACCCTTCAACCATTAATGTACTGTATACAAGATGAACCCAATCAAATTTTTGAAAAAGCTCTTTATTTCCACGTATGCAGTGGAAGTGTGCAAACACCTCCATGAACTCGATATTAAACACTGCTGTGGTTGTCAAGTTAAAAATAGCAAAGTCGAATGCTTGATGCTAACCGAGGACAAAACCATCGAACTTCACTTCGATGAAGCCCTACGAAAGGTGAACGTGGTTAAAGCGATTGAACGAGTGATGGATAACATGAAACCATTTGCAATCACAATCGAAACAGAGGCCGAACTTTACAGCTGGACGGAAAGAAACCCAGCATTATCGTCAGACATGTACCAAGTAATCAAAGATACAGTTAAAGTGATCCGAGCGTCTTGTCATGAAGGCCTTTTCGTTCGTCGATTTTACATCCTTTAGTGTACCATTTTGTCCCTTCTCAATACATTCGGATCACTTTAACTGTATCTTTGATTACTTGGTACATGTCTGACGATAATGCTGGGTTTCTTTCCGTCCAGCTGTAAAGTTCGGCCTCTGTTTCGATTGTGATTGCAAATGGTTTTAAAAATGCTTGGGTTGTAGTCAGGCATGATAAAAATTAAGAATTGTTGTGTTGTCACTGACCTAAAAAATATCATATTTTTTAGGTCAGTGACAACACAACAATTCTTAATTTTTTTTTGCAAATGGTTTCATGTTATCCATCACTCGTTCAATCGCTTTAACCACGTTCGCTGCACCACCTTGCACCTCCTGCACCTCCTGTATCGGGCCCAGAACCCCCATTTGTATACTACTGTTTTGTTTTTGTTTTTCTGCGTTTATCGATCGAACAGCACGATCTTCAAGGCGTTCCTCGTTGATCACTTACAAATATGCCAGGCGTTCCTCGTTCCGATGAGCAGTGTACGATCTTGCAAAATCTCTTGCAAATGTGAAGTTAGGATCAGTTAGGATCAGTTAGGCGAGGGAGGAGAGGTTTAGGAGAGGTAAGATAAAGTTCCTAAACTTTCTTCGCAGCCTCCGACTTCGTAGCTTCGCAATGCCTTCGCACCATTCTATTTTTGCGACTACGACGAAACATAGATAGATATATTGAACTCAATAAACATCCAGAGTGTGACTAATCAAACGCCTGGTGAGAGTTTGTTGTTGATTAATTCACAATCAGGAATGGAATTTTTAATTAATTTCCTGTGTAAAAAGTGTCTTTTAAAATTTCTGTGTAGCGAAATTTGGCTATTACTCGTTTTTCCATTACTGTGATTACTCGTTACTCATTACTGCGTTACTCGTTTTAGTAACACCCTTCTCTAACTCCAAAGCAGGAGTTGAAATAACTCCAATCCAGAGGGTTAAATTAACTCTTATTAGGAGGAGTAAAAGTTTACGCCTTCTCTAACTCCAAAACAGGAGTTAAAATAACTCCAATCCAGAATCATTAAACATAAGTTTTAGACTTGATTTAACTGCAACAAAACTGTTGGTTAATGGCAATTTATTGAGCTGGCAGCGTATAATACTAACGAAGTTGATCATGAAAGCCAAATATTAAGGTAAATATGTTTAAATCAAAAAAAAAAAAAAAAAAAAAAACTGAATGCCCCAGAGCCCATTAGAACTCGCTATCCAAAACGCTACAACCGACATTTTGTCCCAATAGATTTTACAATACTTGATATAATATTTGATAATCTTTCCACTGAGAAAAGACACAGTTGAAAAGATTTCTTTGTGATTCCTGGATTCCTGTGTGTGATGGAGACTGGTAGCTAGTCACGGGACTTTGCCAACCAATGACAGTACAGTATTTTACCACGTGACCAAGTTTGAAAGTTTGGCGGACTGGAACCATTTTCATTGCGAACGTTGGAAGTTTGTTGTTTACTGAGGGTTTGCTCGAAAATTCCTTCTTTTGTACTAAAGAAATTGCTCTGATAGTTGCTCGCTGTAGCCAAGAAGATCCAGCAAAAGCTTCGTAACATTGAATGATACAGTTTTGGGAGAATAATTGCGAATACTGACTTTATACTCTACGAAATCGACTTGAGTTGTGTGGTTCGTCAAGTCGATTGTGGCCGTTTCAACCGTTTCATTTTCAAAATTGGTAAGTTGTATTTTGTTATAAACAACTCAGAAGCTTTCTAAAGCCTAGTTCAGACCCCAGACCAGCAATGTGCCTTGCAAAATTGATAAATTGAATAACATGAAAACTACAGCGTCTAAATACCGGTAAATTCTGCAGTGGAATATTTAGAATTACGTGCAGGTAGAAGAAATAACACTCAGAACTATGGATTGAAATCTAAAGCTGTATAGAGAAATTAAGCTTAATGTTTTCTTCATGATATATAGATTCAAGTAAGCATATATTGAATATGATTGCTTGCTGTTTAGTTGTCCGGAATTTCGGAAATACATTGCAGACTTGAGAATGGAATATTTACATTGATTATTATTATTTTGTTTCAGGTTGACATGAATATCCAAGAATTGAAGCTGCTACTGAAAGTTCATTACAAGTTTGATTTTATTAGTGATATAAGCAGTAAGTTCTTTTAGTGTGATCACCATGAATCTATGAATTTACTAAGTACTGAAGTGCTACAATTTTTGAATAATGCATGTAAATTTCCTGTTATATTGATCTCTGTTAACTGCAATAAGCTTTCTTTTTATTTTTTGAATTTTGAATTTTGTTTTTGTTGTAATGATGTTGCTTTTCTATTTTTATATTGAACTGAATGAAGCGTATTCATTAGAACTTTCTTTGCTTGTCTCATTCTTGTTTCCCAGTACACTGTACATTTTTTCTAATAGGTTATATTTTTCAATGTTTGATAGTGGATTTCATTGACCTGCATGTGAAATACACTTTGGTGCACTAGGCACTGCTACTCTCCTTTGTTTTTTATTGTATTTTTCTAACTATTAGGCTAAGGTCAATTAAACCTTGACATACTTAAAGGTGAACAAATTTAGTTCAAAAGGCCAGATCAAATGAATTGAAAGTTGTTTGAGCTGGGCTTTCCAACTAAAACTAAAATTGTTTGGATCATCCTGAGATGCAAATTAAGTATGCCTTAAGTAAGTATGATGACGTTTGACCAGAGTTAATAGCTGGTTTGACCTTAGACTTAGACTCTGTTGCACTTTGTTTCACAGGTCAATAATGAAAACCACTATACTGTTCTTAACCAGAGTTTGACTTTTCTTAAAAAGTCCCTTGTTATATACACATCATTGACTAATAAATCATTTCTAATAAATCATTTTGATAATCATTGCAGTAGTTATGTATTTACTTTAGTAGTTATTGCAGTAGTTATTTCATTATTTTGAGAAGAGAGGGGTGACCATGTTAACTGTCCTTGTGTAAGTAGGAAAATGGTGTAAATTTAACTCCCCTAGAAGAGGAGTTACAGTCACTCCATTAAGAGAGTCGTTTGGTACCTTTTTTGTACTACTCTATATTGAGAGTAATCTTAATCCTAATAAGAGTTAATTTGACTCTATAGAAAGGTTTGAATTAACTCCATATTTAGAGTAAAACTTACTCTTAAAAGGGAGTCAAATTTACTCTTAAGAAGGAGTTAAATCAGTGGAGTTAAAATAACCCTTAAAAAGGAGTTATCCTGTACCTTTTTTTTCTACTCCACTTTTGGAGTCATATCAACTCCTTAAAAATAACAGTGTACTGCTAAATTTGACAATAATCTTTTCAGTGAGTTCTACATGATTCAGTGCATCTCGGTATTTCAACCTTTTCTACTCTCTCTGATTTGTTAAATACCAAAGTACACCTTCATCACTTCCCCAAATCCACCCTCCTGTACTTACCAACAAATATTCCTTTTTTGTCGTCATATAACTAAGAATACGAGTACAATAAGTACAACTACAAAAATACAAATTAGAGCCATTCCAACAGAAAGTAGAATAATTGTCACATTCTTCTTCTTTTCTAATTCTAAAAATAGGAGGGAAAAGGAAAATATATAAATAATATTGCCTTTGCCTATTCTGTCTTTGTTTTTCAGTCAGCCTGATTCCAGATAATGCAGAAGCTGGACACAAAGCCGAGGGGAAAAGGGGAGTCCAGAAGTTGATACTTGTCTGCCTTACCTTCAGCTTGTTGCTTTGTTAAACCAACTGAACTTGTATCTGCAACATGCAAAAGTAAACATTGATAATTTGTTTCAACATGATTCTACACATGATCTACCCTATATGTCCAAAAATAGAGAGAATATGTATAGAATATGAGACCTTGTTATTTACAGCATACATATAACGCACGCTCTCATTGGTCAATTTGCGGAACGTATGTACGCGTACAAAAAATTAAAAGCTGAATTTTTTCTTCTTTTTGTGCATTGATTACTGTTCGAAAAGTCAAAAAATATTGGCAAATTTGACAAAACTAAGTTGATAACTGTGACGAAGGAACTATTTACAGTTGAATGGGTTTTTATTGCGGTGTCCTAGTCATAACGTCCAATTTCCTTGGATTCCGATTGGCTATAGGTTTACCAGCTCCCAGTTTAGTCATATAAAACGATTAAGATATTCTGTAGTTAAAAACCTTAAACTTTAACAGTTGCCTACCAATATCATCGTCTTTTATCAAAACAGTCGAACAGTGTTCTTTAACCACAACAGTTGGATACTTAATCATCGATGTATCAACACCAATAGTAATGTTGAACGTCTCGTCCTTCTCATCGTAAGATTCGTCAACTATTTCAATAGTGAATGTTAAGTATTTTTGTCCAGTTGCAAAAGTGAACGCCTTTTTGGTCACTGGCTGGTAGTCGGCTTTGGCGAATGCTGTTCCATCAACTGTTTGAACCCAAAATGTGGTGTTGAGGTGCAGCAGTCCTTCCTTCTCCACCGTAACAGAAATTTGTTGAGTTCTCTCAAAGACAACTATTGTTGTATTGACACAGTGTAGATAAACTGTCAATTAAAAAAGAGCAGTTAAGAAAGAACCGCAGAACTATAAAAAATTGGCGGATCTTTGTTTGCAGTTTTTGCTCGTAAGCATAGACATTTCAACCAAATGAGCACTAAGCATTGAAAGAGCATGGCAAAATCATATTTTCTTAGACATTTGAGCTGGACGCAAGCAACAGTTTTTGCGTGATGCCTTTTTTTTATATAAAAACTCGAACTTTTACAGAAAATGTATGGACTCATTAGCGCTTTTGCCACCCAGAAATTTGAAAGCAAATTGGAAGCTGATATCTCACATATTGCAGGCAAAGAGCTCTTAAAGCTTTGTGCTCAGTTTGAATTTTTATCGATGTTATACCGTATACTAACTGAGCAGAAGGATGAATTGATCAAAGTAACACATCCAGTCAAAACGGGCTAGTTATAAAACCCGAATAACGAACGAATACTGCGAATATTCATAACAATTTAAATAAATTAACTAATTTATTATTATTTTTCTATTTTTACTATTCGCGACTATTTTTCGCTATTCGCTACTATTCGCCGTATTCGGTAGTTATTCGGGTTTTATCACTAGCCGTCAAAATGAGTGACCTTTTTATTTGTAAACAAAGGAGTAATGTCAAGGGATTAGCCATATATTACTATCTTAGGGTATTTTCCATTTAGTGCAACCAGCAAGCCAGAACGGCTAGTTCTTGAATAGTACCAATCGCTTCTTAGGGCTGGTTCCGGTAATGCCAATAACCGACATGTATCATTTACAAACTGAGCCGTTCTGGCCGGCTAGTTCCACTAAATGGAAAATACAGTGTTGTCATTTCCCACTTACTGTCATCGTTCAGTATATCAACTTTCAAGTTGCCGGTAAAACAAGATGGCAAAAAGTCGACATTAGTATTGTTTGTGGTGCAGTTGATCCTCAACACTTCATCAAGTTCCACATAGCCATCATTTAATACAGGTACAGTTAACGTGTTCCAGGTTTCATTTGGTCCAAATATGATAGAAGTGTTTTGATGGTGGTAATCATATGGGTATATTGCTGTGTCATCCAATGTCGTACAACTTGAAATGAAAATAAAACCGATAGAAATCAAATAACCGAAATAATGTACACTGGCGCTATCTTAAGTCGACAACGCTATCTTAAGTCGACACTGTAAGAGAATTCCCCGAGTTGTTCTCAATTAGAAATAAATCTTTAACAAGAATTTAGGCTGGAGTATATATGAAGTACCATTATACTTATCAGAGCATATATAAAAGGCTCTCGCGGTGTTCCTACATCGACATTTCTCATTATTATGAGTGAAACAGGAAATATTCTGTCGCGCAATACTTACTGAATATTAGTTGTATATGATAGTGCTCCAGTTCGGTTGAATACAATAGTTGCATTCCCATCATGTTCGTTCACTGTCTCACTCTTGCAATCAATATCAACTACAATGAATCCATTATATATTATATCATTGAAATCACATCAATAATGCAATGATTATACGATTACTTAAATGATATAATTGCAGAAGCACAATCACAAGACACATAAAAATCTTTTCTTTTTTTTTCATCTGAGGATCTCTGGCTGCAAATAACAAATTATGTATCATCAAAAATAAGGTAACAGCTATGCGTTCTCAACGAAATCATTTCTACCTACCGTCATCGTCTTTTATTTCTATTTTCAGGTTGTTGGTTCTACATGTTTGCAGAAAGTCTACATTCGTATCGCTTGTGGTGCAGTTGATCTTAAAAAATTCATCAGATTCCACATTTCTATCGTTGACTACTCGAATACTAAACGTCTGCAAAGATTTCCTGTTCCAAATGTGATCGTCGAGTTACGATGGATGTAATCAGATGGTTGCATTGCAGTGTCATCCATCGTTATACAACTTCAAAAAAAGTAGAAGGAATGAATTCAGCTCAACAAAAAATGGCGGTGTTTTTAAAAAATTAAACAGTACATTGACGGAAATTGACATTATTAATGGAGAGAGATCATGGAGTGTATTCCGTTATTGTACAGCATACAACAGCAGGAGGAGGAGGAGGAGGAGGAGGAGAAGGAGAAGGACAACAACAACAACAACAACAACAACAACAACAACAACAGCAACAATAAGCCCTTCTTAAACATGTTTATTCCTTCTTGTCTCATGCACAAGAAAAACAGTCTATTTCCAGAAAGATCATGGAGGAATGTTGAACAGCAGCATGGAAAGCAAACGAACAGGGTAAAATATTGAAACATTGTTATAAACACGTCTCAGATTTTGATCAAGAGGCATTTTTTTCCCGCCCCTTTTAGACACAAAACCTATAGATCCAAGGCAGGAATCATCCTACTTTCACAAAGCTTCCATCAAATAAACATTTATAACAAGGATGTTAGAAAATTGTCTTTGAACTCATTACATACTAAATGTGAGTTGTATACGATAGCGCTCCAGTTCGGTTGAAAACAATGGACGCACTTCCTTCATGTTCGTTCACTGTGTCGCTTGTGCAGTCAATATCAACTGGAATGACAATTAAAAAAACTGATATTGAGAAGCGTATAGAAGTCCCTAATAATAATGTTAATTTTATTATATATAGGAGGGGACACATTGTTTACGTTTTCTCTGAAAACAATGGACGCACTTCCTTCATGTTCGTTCACTGTGTCGCTTGTGCAGTCAATATCAACTGGAATGACAATTAAAAAAACTGATATTGAGAAGCGTATAGAAGTCCCTAATAATAATGTTAATTTTATTATATATAGGAGGGGACACATTGTTTACGTTTTCTCTGATTTCCATAATATCGAATTTCAAGCTATAGACAAACAGACTCTAGAAATGAGAAGAAGGCATCTCTCGTAGCGATACCTAAAATTCTGAGAGCAATCGCTTCAATAGTTTTGAGAAATAAGCTTTTCATTAATTTTACAGTAATGTAAAATTGTTTGGTTGGCAAAGAGTGCCAACCAACTACACATTTACTGTCAAAATATTAAAATTAGAAAATGGTTATATTTTAAAACCTATATGAGCAATTGCACTCAAATTTTCATATATTGCTAAGATCAATAGCTTTTTCTCATTTCTGTTGTCTGATTGCTTATAGCTTGAACTTTTTACTATGCATAAATTATGACGTCAACTAGCGTCCACCTATAACGGTATATTTCGAATTATACTGTTCATCATCAGAGAAGTCACTTCTGATATGCCTATGCATGATGGAAAAAAATCAGAGCAAATGTACTTATCATACATTTGTTCTGTTTATTTTCTATCATAGGCTTATCAGAAGTGACTTTTCTGATGATATGAACAATAATGTTAATTTCCTACCCAAGGTCCAAATCCTTATTTTTATGTATAGCTCTAGCCTGAAAGGTACCTGTTTTGTCCGCAGCTAGCCTTTCCAAAAATCAAATTATTATAGGGAATTTCGAAGACCCAAGAAGGTGAGGGTTTCAGATTATAAGGCTTCTTAAGGCTGGTCTAAAGTTTGACTTACTGTCATTATCCTTTATATCAACTCTTAAATTGTTGGTGGTACACGATGGTAGAAAGTCCACGTTGGTACTGTTTGTGGTGCAGTTGATCTTCAAAGATTCATTTGATTCTACATGTCTATGGTTTACTAATGGAATGACAAACGTCTTCGAGGATTCGCCTTGACCAAATGTTATAGTGGAGTTTTGATGGACGTAATCATTGGGATGCATTGCAGTGTCATCCACAGTTGTACAGCTTAAAATCAATCAATCAATCAATCAATCAATCAATCAATCAATCAATCAATCAATCAGTCAATCAATCAAACAAACAATCTAGCTTTCAGTCAGTTAGCCATCGGTCAGTCAGTGAACTTAGTCAATGGTTCTTTTTCCATGTAAACATTGACATTGGAACAAAGGAAACATTTGCTAAAAGTGTTAATTTGTACAGTAAAAATTCAATAGAATAGAAACATCGTAATTAAAACACTTACAAAATGTGAGAAATATATGTAAGTGCTCCAGTTCGGTTGAAAAATATGGATGCATTTCCATCATGTTCGTTAACTCTAGCACTTGAACAGTCAATATCAACTAAAGGGCAGAAGAAAATTAGTGTAGAATTTGGTGAATAATATTTGTTAATAGACCAGAAATCTGTAACAAATAGATATTTTTTTGGGATAAATTGGAAAAAAAAATCAGAACATCGTTTGCCTAAAACAATGTTTTGCTTACTGTCATCATCCTTTATTTCAACTGTCAGGTTGTTGGCCATACAAGATGATAGAAAGTCCACATTGGTATTGTTTGTGGTGCAGTTGATCTTCAATACTTCATCTGATTCCACATTTCTATCGTTGAGTATTTTAATACGTAACGTTTTGAGAGATTCCTTTGCTTCAAACGTTATAGATGTGTTTTGATGGATGTAATCAGTAGCGTGTGTTGCAGTGTCATCCATTGTTGTACAACTTAAAAGGAAGAAAGCATATGCACATTGACAGTGAAATTAAACGATATATATCAGAATGGAGATTGGACCTAGTAAGAACGAACTAAACCACAATAAGGTTTCTTTAAAGCTACAATGAACCACTCATTCGTACCGGGTCTTTCCCAACTGGTTTGATACCGTCAGTGCCAAAACAAAATTAAAGAAAAAATAATTGTTTTGATTGTCTATTTTTTATTTCTTTGCTTGTTTTGACTCTACGACCATCAAACCGATTGAAAACCATCTTCAAAGCACAGCTTCCTATTCCCTTTGCAGCATTGTGCGAGAGTAGAAAGAGGTAATCTATCCAGTGAGTTATCATAGGGGATGCACATTTTTCTTTATAAGCAATACTTACTAAATGTGAGTGGTATATGATAGTGCTCCAGTTCGGTTGAATACAATAGTTGTATTTCCATCTTGTTCATTAACTGTGGCATTCTTGCAGTCAATATCAACTGAAATGCAGTTCATGGTGAATGTAAAAAAAGAGTTGGAGCTCATTGTCATATATTACCACCGCGTGCATAATTACGCGTACGGGTCCAGCCAGACTAAAGTCTCGATTGGGATTTGGTCAATAGGCTACCGGGAAGCCAGCAAAGTGTACAGATATTGTATAGAAAACTCCGCCTCTGTCTGGATTTTTGGTAGCCTGTTCACCAAATTCCCAATCGAGACTTTAGTCTGACGGGACGTGTAGTTTTGCACACGGTGGTAAGTATAGGAGTATATCAAAATGTATCTTTCCTGTACAGTTTGCTATCTTTACCTGGCAAGAATACATGAAAACAGTTTTAGTTTGGAAGGCCCAATCATAGCAAACTTTATTGACACACTAGTGTGAACGTAGCTACACTCAAAAATATGTGAAAACTTTTTACTGGACATGGGCAATGATGCTTCTCAGTATTTGTCAACTGAAGGTATTTGTACTTACCGTCATCGTCCTTTATTTCAACTGTCAGGTTGTTGGTCATACAAGATGGTAGAAAGTCGACTTTGGTATCGTTTGTGGTGCAGTTGATCTTCAAAACTTCGTCAGATTCCACATTTCTATCGTTTTGTATCGAAACAGTGAATGTCTCTGAGGATTTCCCAGCTCCAAAGGTGATTGACGTGTTTTGGTAGATGTAATCAGTAATGTGGATTGCAGTGTTATCCAATGTCGTACAACTAAAAAATGGAGAAGGTTAGCATCAGAGACTGCAGTGACCTAAAATACTCCATCAGTAGTGACTATTCCATTAATTTACCATTAACTATCAATGACAATGGAATACTGTGAAAGCAAATACAGTACAGTTGATCTTGAAAACTTCATCAAATTCTATATGATCATCATTTTCGATTGAAATATCAAACGTTTTTTTAGGATACACCTGGTTCAAACGTGATAGTAGTGTTTTTGTTGGTATAATCACTGGGATGTATTGCAGTGCCATCCATTGTCATACAACTTTAAACACGAAAGTGGATAAATCAGAAATAATACTTCAAAAGAAACTAAAAGGATATGGATATAGATAGATCAGGCTGGCACTGATAATATGTGAATTGTCATTTGCGTGCGCAAAACTCTCTCTTTCTTCTTAACAACGTTTTTACGTATAAGTACTTACAAAATGGTAGTTGCATTTGATGTTGCTCCATTTCGGTTAAATCTAATGGTCGCAGTTCCGTTGCCTTCGCTAACTATGGCACTTTTGCATTCAATATCAACTAAAACAAAAGGCATTATTATCATTGCATTTTTCTAAAAGAAAACATTGTGATGCTTTGGGCTTATTAAACATTTGTGACAGAAACTAGATATATTTCATGAGTTTCATAATATTAATAAGGTTGCCATAATGTCACTTTCCTTACTTACCGTCATCGTCTTTTATTTCAACTTTCAGGTTGTTGGTCATACAAGATGGTAGAAAGTTGACATTGGTATCATTTGTGGTGCAGTTGATCTTCAGAGCTTCATCAAATTCTACATTTCTATCGTTTTCTATTGGAACAATAAATGTTTCCAATGCGTCTCCAGGTACAAACGTAATGTGATTATTTTGTTGGATGTAATCACTGGGATGTGTTGCAGTGTCGTCCATTGTCGTACAGCTTACCACAAAAATGAAAAAAAAAAGATTAATATTTATCATTACGAATGAAATAAATAATTTTCCATTCAAATTCTAAACATAGAATATTTTGATAAAAGGGAAGGTGTACGAAAAGGAGCTTATTAAAGACGTACACATATAGATCATTTAGAGCTCTAACCGAAATCAAAGTAATTGTATCAGTGAAAGAAATAAAACTATTATTGCATGTGAAAGTTATAGTCAAAATGTTTTTTCGTTACTAAAATATGGATATTTCACTTTGCTTCATTGCATGTTTATTAAGAATGCATGGAGCCGCCATGTTGATGTACCATTGTAGAGCACCAATATGGCGGCCACAATACCGAGCGTCGAAATGATATTATAACCAGGGGTAATCTGTTTATTTTGCTGAAAAATATTCGTAAAACCATATAAGATTACTTTGACCAATCCAATGACGTACAATGTGTGTGAAATTGTTATGTTTTTATGCCATTTGAAAACGCGTGACAGTATGGCTTGACATGCAGAAATCCGGTCACTGATTATATTATTCAAAAGCCGAACATCCGAAATTGCCCAGACTTTCAGAAAGGAATTTACTCGATCACATGTAAAAAAATATCAGCTAACCAGCTTTTTTCGATATATGATTCTGATTTTAGCTTGTTAATAAATGACGTCACGTGTAAACGCTCTATTCCGGCCATGGAAAGCCAATAATCCAAAAAGGATAATGATGGATTCATTAAATGCTTGTATGCGTAATTAAGTTAACATTAAGTCAATGTTTAAATAATACGGGACAGTTAGAGTGTCCACACTACTAGAAACAGGTAATCACTGACTCAAACGGCTTTCAATTCGACGTAGTTCTCTTTTTTTCATAGCAATTGATACTTACTATATATTACTTGTGTACGATAGTGCTCCAGTTCGGTTGAATACAATGGTTGCATTTCCATCTTGTTCGTTCACTGTTACACTCTTGCAACCAATATCAACTAGGATGTAATAAAAATATCACTGTAAAACATGCATTTAAAATGTGAAGAAAGAAGCGATTCGATGGATCCAACAAATCTGTTTATTGAATTTGAACCTTGAAAACAATCCTTTTCACTTACTGTCGTTATCCTTTATTTCAACTTTAAGGTTGCTGGTCATACAAGATTCTAGAAAGTGTACATTGGTATTGTTTGTGGTGCAGTTGATCCTCAACACCTCATCCGATTCCACATTTCTGTCATTTTTTATTGGAACAATAAATGTCTCAGAGGATTCATCTGGACCAAACTTAATAGAAGTACTTTGTTGGGTGTAATCAGTGGGCTGTGTGGCAGTATCATCGAATGTAGTGCAGCTTGAAATTAAAATAACAAAATAATAAAAATTAGGTACTACCTAATAGCGGAGCTCCCATTTAAATATAATAATAATTTTAAATACTTTGTTTTATTTTGACGTTTTTGATTCAAATGAATTGGGCTTGCTGTGGTAATAGGCAAACAAATATTGCATTTTGTTGTAAAAGTTGAAATAAAGACTATAGATCAAGCTTTATTTCTTGCCCTTCAGTCTCCTGAGAATTATAAGGCTTTCAACTCAGTGACCATAGTGATATTTATTCAGATATTTGTGTCAGATTTTATAATTGACTTAGTAGTAGTGCTTCATAATTCTCAGAAATAGGATGCAAAAATCCCTCAAACTGATTTCATTCACATAAATACTGAACCTAATTCAACATCCTTCAATTAAACAATTAGACATTGCAGAAAATTATATTTAGATTTTTCTGTCTTGACAGTATTGTGGCATCTTGGTTTTTTTTTATTATGTAGAGTACTGAATAACACTGATAAATAGTTGTCTTTACACGAAACAAGAATTCTCTCTTCCAGGTTACACTAATCATGACTTTAGATGAAATTGTAAAACAACTCAAAACAACTACTACCTAAAAGCAAAGCTCCAATTTCAATTTTAATTTTTTTATGTTCTTGATTCAAATGAATTGGGCTTCCTGTGGTAATTGAAAAAGTTGAAATGAAGATTATTTAAAAAGCATTTTTAAAATAAGTTTTGGTTTTGGTTTGTATATTGTATGGGCTTGTATGCTCAGTAACCTTTGTTACAGTAAATTTTAATATTCAGATTCACTGTCAGATTTCATAACTGACTTTGTAAGGGTTCATAATTTTCAGAAATAGAAAGCAAAATCTCCAAAACATTTTTTTAAATTGATACAAGTAATTAAACCTTTTCGACATCCTGAATATTACAGAACAACATATATTGATTTGTCTGTCTTCACTATATTTGTGACATCTTGTTTTTTGTGGTTGTTGTTGTTATTTTGTTTTGTTATTTAATGTAGAAAAGAATGACACACTAGCTAGGCGAATACTTGTCTCCCACTTTTCTCTTCCAGATTACACTGATAATACAATTTAAAGTGATTATAAAAACAGCTAATTGAAATAACAAGAAAACAAGGAATTAAGCATTTTCAGTCTGTATTTAAGGCTTCACAGGGCTCACTGAGCAACTTCATCCAGATGAATAAAGTATAAAAACAATTCTAGTTTGCATGGCAAAATTCCTTCTTTTTTTCCTGTCAATTGTTTCATTAAATTCCAGACCAAAACTTGAGCTGTATTTACACATTAGTGGGGTTGAAATAAGTTCAAAATCAATTTTTTTACTAATTTTATTATTATTAGAACTAGTGCAAAAAGTTCACCGTAAAACAAAATGTCGTTGTACATTATTTTCATGTAAGGCTTGATCGAGTGTTTCTTTAAACTTGGCCACAGTTCAACGTGCATAAAAGGTTTTTTTTAAGTCATCAATCCCAAATCAAAGATAAAAGATCAAATATAGGTACAAGAGACTTTTTGATATCATTTTCTGGCCAGGGTCTTTACCTTGAAGTGCTTTCCTTGTTGTCTTTTCGAAGCATACTGGTCCTTGTTTCACGCTCAATGCAGACGATTCTTGATTTATTTCCAACTTTGGCTAGATTTTTAAGCAGCTTTATTGAAGGCATCTTCACGAAACGAAGAATACACGATCCTCAATGACTTATTCATTATGAGGAATTTTTTTAAACTACGAATCCAACTAAAAAGTCGTCCAACTTTGAAAATATCCTCTGTGTCTTTCGTCTTTCGAGCAGTTTTTGAAACGACACCAGGCCCGAAAAAAATTCAAACGTACGGTTTTTTTCGCTTTAACCTGTCAAGATTGGCACAGATTAATGTTCATCAAAATCGCTAAATTTTTACGAGGTTTCGAGAATACTACTTTTAAGCTTTGCAAGTTAAAACTGCAAGGAAACTTGTAAATTTTCAGTTTTCAAAGTGTCAGCGCGCGTCAAGTTGGCGCCAAAAAGCAATCAGCCAATCAGCATCGCGATGTACACGGACGTATGTACGGACGTATGTATGTATGTATGTATGTATGTACGGACGGACGTACAGCCGTTGGGCTCCCTGTGTGTCCATGAAAAATCAACTCGATGGGTTACCATTTTTTCTTAGGTATGGTGCTCCGCTCGCGCGGGCCTTCGGCCCGCGCGGGAGCTCCGCTAAAAATCATCGGGCTTTTGTAATTGTTATTGTCATTGGAACTTGCACATATCTTCTTCGTCGTATCTACACATTACCCATTTTTTTCTTCAAACCCATATTCGGGGATCTACCGGGAGTCATGTCACAAAAGAGGAATGAGTATCTGAATCCGGAAACAATTCATCTTACGAATGCCAGTGGAAACCAACCAACCCAACAGTAAGATTAGTAATACCCTTAACTCTCTGGCTCCTGGACGACACAGAGATGGATAGCGCTATCCGTCAAAAAATACTGACCCCTATAGTGGTTAAACAAGGTATTGTCACCGGGGACTCTTCATACTCACTAAATGTAAGTTTTATATGATAGTGCTCCAGTTCGGTTGAATACAATGGTTGCATTTCCATCCTGTTCATTAACTGTGTCATTCTTGCAGTCAATATCAACTAAGATGTAATCATGATATTAAATTCTGTTAACGTGACGGTCAAGAAATTTATTTTAGTTATACTTTTGGTCACTAGCTGTAGAAATGACAGTAAGAGTGAAATACTTTTGAACGTACGGACAGCTGCTTTTAATATTTTAGGTTTTCATAAGTCCTTTGCAAGCACTTACCGTCATCGTCCTTTATTTCAACTGTCAGGTTGTTGGTCATACAAGATGCTAGAAAGTGCACATTTGTATCGTTTGTGGTGCAGTTGATCTTCAAAACTTCATCAGATTCCACATTTCTATCGTTTTGTATCGAAAAAGTGAATACTTCGGAGGATTTCCTAGGTCCAAAGGTGATTGACGTGTTTTGGTAGATGTAATCAGTAGGGTGGATTGCAGTGTCATCTAATGTCGTGCAGCTAAAAAAAATGGAGGAGACTGCAGTGATCTAAAATACTCCATCAGTGACCATTTCATATTAATCTACCATAGATCATCAGTGACGTACAATGCATGGAATACTGGAAAAGCACATACATTATTCGTAAAATATCTATACAACAGTGCTTACTAAATGTGAGTGGTATACGATATTGCTCCAGTTCGGTTGAATACAATGGTTGCATTTCCATCTTGTTCGTTCACTGTGGCATTCTTGCAGTCAATATTAACTGAAATCCAATGCATGATGTTACATGTAGGTTAGCAAAGTTAATCCAAGACAAATTAAGTCTAGTTAACATAAAGAAAATATGGAATCCAGCGATGTGCAAACGTTTCCACGTTATACGCATAGATTTGCGTCAAGACCAATTTCAGGATGGCATTTTGGTACCGGCTATATTATTTATCGCTTGGGGCTGCGCGATTGCATCATGAAAGATATGTTTTCACTTACCGTCATCGTCCTTTATTTCAACTGTCAAGTTGTTGATCGAACATGATGGTAAAAAGATGACTTTTAAGTCGTTTGTAGTGCAGTTAATATTCAGAACTTTATCAGACTCCACACGTCTGTCGTTTACAATTTCAATACTTAACGTCTTCCTGGAATCACCCGGTTGAAATGTAATAGGAGTGTTCTGATGGATGTAATCAGCAGACTGTATGGCAGTACCATCCCTTGTCGAACAACTTAAATTTTTCAAGTGACAGTTAGATTATAGCTGATTAACATAATGTTTAAATTAGTTAATTAGAAGTTAGCTAATAATCATGATTTGACATTTAAAATTAAATTTTGAATGAAGGAATTTAATTTGAGCCAAGTTCCTTATGAATTTAGTGGTCTAGAGTGGTCTAGAGTGCTAGAGTTTGGACGGTAAGCTCACCATTCTTATTGCAGCTTATTAGTCTTTTCCCAAGATAGAGTCGAGTGAGCCATGCGGCACTATCCCAAGGCCCTCTATTTTATTGTTTTCATACTATAATTACAGTGCACTAATTACAAAGCAATAAAAATCAAAGAGGGAGCTTTACTAAGCATGTTGGCAGCATTGGGTCGAGCCAGAGCTAGACCTAAGTGTGAGCAAGTATAAGAATTACGTACCAACAAACATGGATTTCATTATTCTGTGTACTTATATATTTGCGTTACACTTACTATATGTTGGTCGTATATTGTACAACTTCACTCGTGTTGAAGACTATGGTTGCATTTCCATCCTGTTCGTTGACCATGACACTTCGGCAGTAAATATCAACTACAATCCAATGTACCGAATGAAATGTCAGTGTTCATTTCCAAATCTGATAGATAACTCTACCGATTGACTAAACGACCAAAAAATCAACCCAAGAACAAGGACACAAAGATTATATGCATGCAGATATCGCAGATAGAAACAACTCAATGACCTGATCTATATTATTCTTCAGGGCGGCAAATGTAAAATACAAGTATTTATGTACGTGCAAAGAAATGCAACTAGCAATAAATACATTTTCAAGAACATCTTTAACCAAAAACTTACTAATATGTACCTTTTGGGCAGTTAGTCGCCGTCGTAAATGTTTTCTTGGTAGTCTCTCCATAGGCGTTTCCCTGTTTGAGAGAAATTAAAGGAGTGATATGCATTTAGCACTGTTTAATAATAATTATACCTACAACGGCGTGCAGAACCTGTTGAGACACTGTCCCAATTTCGGCCTTAATTAGCCAACCCTGTTTTATGGTCCCCCTTCCCCCTCTCTCAATGTTGAGTAGGCCGGGGAGATTCCTGATAGGTCCAACACTTGACCCAACCAACATTGTGCCGGGGGGAGGGGGATTCAGAATATATGGCGGTTCCACTACTTACATGGTGGGTATAATATCAAAGAACGTCAATTTTAGGGCACAATGTCTCAACCATTCTGCACGCCGTTGTAGTTAGTACGTATTTACCCCATTCTGTGCGCCTGTCACAGCTCTAATGCTGATATTGTAGGTAATTCCAGGCTCTAACGGTTTGTTGTAGGTACCATTGTAGTATTTACCATCACCAATAGTAAAGATAGAAACAACACCAATAAACAAAACCAACGGTTGAAAACTACTACGCTTTTTAAGTTGTAGTTCATAACCTCTTACAAGAAAAAGAAAAAAGAAAACGATTTTACATAAAATAGTGCATACATTCAAGTTTATTCTCTTTAACACAAGTATGACCTATAAGACACTAGATTAACGCAAGCGGGAAGAGATGTCTCTATGTGATGATGATGATGATGATGATGTCTGTTTTGAATTGGGTTTTCAATTGATGCTCAACGTTGTTACCTTTCGTGACGTCATGAACCCCACAGAGCAACCGAGGGATCAGTTGCGGTTCAGTAATAGTTTCATACTCATACTACATGGTTTCATACATACTACATGGTTTCATATCAGAACAAAAAAGTAGTATTTTTTAACAATCACTGCATGAAAGCAATGCCCGATTTAAGCAGTATTTCGAGTTCTGCATCTTATTATATATATATATATTTCTATTTCTATGAATATATACCACACACATATATACCATATCAAAAATAGATAACATTTAACGTACTTGATTATCTTGTTTTCATCTTCGGTTTTTGTATGGTTGATAGTAAGTTCCATAGTGCAGTTTCTCGATGAACCTTTCACGACAGTAACATTAGGCGATGATGCTATAACATATGGACATGAAAAATTAGGATTCATAATTCTATAATTGTTATACCGGAAGATAAACATGTAGTATGCACGTCAAACCGTTCAGGTAGTTCAAAATGTTTTTTTTTTTTGTTGACCGTGCTTCCATTTATATTTGACTTAGCAACTTGTCCTTCACTGATCAAAACAGTTAGGACTGCACCAGTTATTGGACCAGTTATCAAAACACTGATTTGTGTTCGTTGCACCTTGATTAGGTAGCCGGTTGTTTCGATCCATGGTCGTTTCGATCCAGGTCGTTTCGATCCACATCTGACGCATTCGATCCACCTTAAGGTTGGTGCCTACTAATGGGAAGGTAATTTTTTTGGCCAAAAACCACATGGGTATCAAAGAACCCATCATAGGGAGCTAGAATCCAAGGAAAAAATTGGGGGTCACCGTGCATATTAATGAGTTACACGTCATCAAATGTTGCAAAATCTGCCTATTCTAGAGGCCCAAAGAAACAATCATAATTACCCCATATTTTGAAAAAGTGTCAAACTTTTTTTACTAAAACGTTTACAACACAATTCTCTTACTTGTCAATGCCATACGAAATATGAAAAACCAGAAAAACAATTTTTTTCAATGACTTTTTACTAGTTTTAGACCTGTTTTGGTTCATGACCGCCAAATGAAAAGTCCAAATTTTGCAATCAAGTTTCAATTTTAAATTCATAAAAGTATTTTAGAATAGTAGGTTAATCTCCACTTTACAATTTACAGAAATAAAAAAATAGGGGTATCCGTGCGATTTAGAAAGTTATTTGCCCATAAACGCGCGAAAACTGATCAGAATTCGCGAAAATGATCAAAAATTCCCTAGCCCTCCCCGGAAAGTAGAGCGAATTACAATGCATTGTGGGAAATTTTCAAGATGGCGGCGAAAACAGATCGTTTCTGGTAGAAATGATAGTCAAAACAGGCGTTGTTACTCAGGTTCTATTTATCAACTGTGAATTTCATTCAAACACAGGAGAGGCTAAATGGTTTTCCTTTAATTCTGTAAGTTTATTTTTTCAAAAAGTCGTCAAAAGGCCTTGCTTTTACGATTGCTTTACCGACAAAAATTCAGTGTTTTTGCATGCGCAGAAAGCAGTGCGCGCGGACAATAGTAGGCACCAACCTTAAATACCCATTCGATCCACACATATAAACAACTTCGAATTCAAACATGTATTTTAAACTAGTATAAATAAGAGTGTTTAACTACAAAATAAACGTTAAGTGCATGGTTTGGGGAATATAATAACAAGTCGGAAGGGAGTTAGTTTGCTACGAGTTGAAATGAAGCCAGTATCGGGGGAGGTTCTGTGTGTACCACACACAAACTACGTAATTCAATAGAAACACAAAAGACTTCCAAGTTACACAATAGAACGAGCAAACAAAAGAGCAAACAAAGAATACAATAGTTTAGTGGTACAGAAAGACCCAATGTCGGCCAGGGAACGAACGAAGAACAGCAACAAATAAATCTTAACGTAAGACTTCGAGCAATCAGTGACAATTTTCAATGAAATCGAATAGGGGATTGAAAGTTGTCTTATCGAATCGTGTTCTTTTGTGATGTTTAAAGTTAGAATAAAGTGACTCCGGAGCGATACGCGTCCATAGTTACCCAGTGTAAACAAAGCGAGGATCCTTGCTAAGAAGACTTTCACGGCAGTTAGTTCTTCCAATTAATTCCACTATTGTCTGACGGATTTACAGTCCATGAATTGAAATCTTATAATTTTCGGTAAGATCATATAAAGCAATGGAATTGGTAATGTTCTTTTGGCCAGAATAATGTCACCCTTGAAACTTTGAAACCGAGTTTCTGAAGTGATCAGCGAAACCATATTGTAAACAAAGCCAGTTCGGATCGGCTTGAGATTTATCAACATAATTAGACAACATAGACATGGTAATTTATAAGATCATGAAGTGAAATTTATGTCATATAATTCATTGGGAGTATTTTGTTTATGTTTTGTATAAGCATTGATAATAAATTGACTTTTGTAGCATCTTTTAACATCCAATTTTAAACTAGGACAAAAATTGAGCAAAATTCTTTGGTGACAATATGAAGAGGAACGAAGTTTAGGGGCCTCGAGTATATTAAGGCCTGGGTCGATCGCTAATTGACTAAAATTCGGATAAAAAATCATTTTGAGGACATAGAAGATTTAATTGAATATTTTTCTTCGGTAAACCACTAAACTCGACGTCCTTAACTTTTTAAAGGTACTTTTATGATGTCACGTGACCTGGTGACGTCATAATCAACAAATATTATATTGTAAACTTCAAAGTAAAATGCGGTCGCGAGTATAACTCAAGACTCCAAAGTAACCATGCTCAACTGTGAACCTTAACGTACTTCACAACATACAACCTGCAAAACCTGTCTTACACTTAACATTGTTGAGTAAATCAAGTTTTAAAACAAAACAGTGAAAGTCACGTGACCTGCTTTATCTCACTAAAGAAACACTGTAGTCCGGTTTTGCGGGTTGTATGTTGTGAGGTACATTAAGGATGAGAGTTAAGCATGTTTACTTTGGAGTCTTGAGTTATACTCGCAACCGCATTTTACTTTGAAGTTCACAGTATAATATTTGTTGACTATGACGTCATCAGGTCACGTGACATCATGAAAGTACCTTCACAAAGTCAAGGACGTCGAGTTTAGTAGCTTTTCGAAGAAAAATGTTCATTTTAATCTTCTATGTCCTCAAAATAATTTTTCATCCGATTTTAGTCAATCTGCGATCGACCCAGGCCTTAATATACTCGAAAGGGATAGTAAGGGAATCACTTCAAAGACTTTAAAGAACTTGAAGACTAATCTTTTGCTGTCTATGTTTGAACACCGGTATTATATCGATCCACTTGTAAATATGCGGTCATTTAGGCGGCATTTCGCTAAGTAAGCTAGCGCAAAATGTATCATTTTATCGTATCAATTCTAGGAATTCGTTTTCTTAGAAACCGATACTTTAGTCAAGTAAGCAGTAACTTTGGCGTCTCAGGTCATTCTTTTCAATCGAAACGTCGGTCAGTACGCTCAATGTGTTTTGACACACCGGTTTGGTGTTGTTAGAGTGTTAAGGTCAAACACCAATTAAGTTATTAGTTTTCTACTTTTCTACTGCTTTTCTACTTTTCTACTTCCAATTTGGAATCACTAACTGTGAAAGTCGATCCTCGCTTTGTTTACACTGGGTAACTATGGACGCGTATCGCTCCAGAGTCACTTAATTCTAATTTTAAACATCACAAAAGAACACGATTCGACAAGAAACTTTCATTGCGCTATTTCATTTCACTGAAAATTATCACTGATTGCTCGAAGTCTTACGTTAAGATTTTCTTGTTGTTCTTCGTTCGATCCCGGCCGACACTTCACTTCAACTCGTAGCAAACCAGCTCCCTTCCGACTTGTTATTATATTCGCAAAACATGCATTTAATGTTTATTTTGTAATTAACAATCTTATACTAGTTAAAAATACATATTTGAAGTTGTTTATATGTGTGGATTTAATGTGTATTTAAGGTGGATCGAATGTGTCAGATGTGGATCGAAACGACCTGGATCGAAACGACCATGGATCGAAACAACCGGTATTTCTTGATTAATCAAAACTATTACAATTTCCTCAAATCTGATTGGTTGAAAGACTGCTCTATTTTTCACTAATCAAGCTGTAAGTTGTAATTGGATAGTGTAATTGGACAGTTGGCTGTAATTGGACACCTGTAATAGGACAGTTGTAATTGGACAGTTGCCAGAGCCAATCAGATTTCGCATTTTGAGCGCGCGCGCAGTCACGTAATCGCTACGCCACTAAGCGCGCGCTCAAGAGATTTTTCACTATTTTGTTCTCACTTTTTCAACTAAATTTGGTCATTTTAGTTGCGCTTAGCATTGATTAGCATTAAAGCATTTTTCTCGGAAGTTGTAATAGTTATGATTAATTGGTAATAGGACTTCGTGTCGTCCAATTCTGTCTATAATCATACTCGGAATAAACAAATTGGACTCCCGCTACGCGGTCGTCCAATTTTGTTTATCCCTCGTATGATTACAGACCGAATTGGACTCCACTCGGTCCTATTACCATCATTAATGTTGCCATTGCAACAGTAAACAAAGATGAATGAAACTACTAGGCCGATCTGTTCTTTTCGTTTAGAATTGCAGTTCTGCTCCTTTTGGTTTTATAGCATCGAAACAAGCACGTGACCGCGCTTTTTGTTCACTGCTTTGTTATTTCCAACCTTTAAAAAATATATATATATATTGGACAATTTTTGAAAGAAAAATGCTGATTACGTGTATGCAAAAGGCATAATGATTTTGAGCAGCTTTTGTTTGAGTATTGTCTAATAGAGCAGATTTCGTATGACTGTGAAAACGACACTACACGGTCACGGCAAGGTTACGGCAGGAATCTCGAATGTTTCTTTTAGGCAACACGGCATTGACACGGTCACGGCATGACGCCGTTTGTTTGATACTCATACGAAAATTGCTCTAACACGGTGGACTGACTTCTTGCAGTGAAAGTGCCGTTTTTATTTGCAGTCGAACGAAAGCTGGTGTATGGGTTGAAGTTTTAGGGAGGACAACAACGTACTCAGCTTGCATTGGACGAAAACGGCGGCTTCTGATAGACATGAAATATCGCGACTTCCCCATTCACTCTGACTGCAGTTAGCAATAGACATCTCTGTTCCACTACAGCCCATGCCATCTCTCCATATTACACCATTGGTTTCTGGTACTGGACAAAAAGGAAGACGTCGGTTTTCATTTTTTAAAGACAGTGAAAGTATAAGGTTTAGAGACTGATGTGAGTGCTTAACCGGCAAATACACGCACATGCTGACTGTACAATGAACGATAAATCAAATACAGCACGGGGCGATATCCTCGTTGAAAATATAAACGTGCATGTAGTTTCTTGAGCTTGTTCACAATTTAAAAACTATATGTTGGCACGAATTTCAAAACTTTAAGAAGCGATCAAAAAAATTTTTCCAGTGTTTCTGTAAAAAAATAAATTTAAACTTCTAGTTTTGATCTAGGATATGGATTGAAATAAAAGGAAAAACTCTTCATTAATTCACCTTTTTTTCAGATTAAAAAGCAAAAGAAAAAGGCAAAGGCAATATATTTTACTTCGAAGTGCAGGGAGTGCTTACCCATTGCTTTTCCGAGCCTGAGGCTCATGTATGAAGCATTCAACGTGTGCCCCCTTCACCCCCTCTCTCCATCAATGCTCCGTTTTAAGGGTATTTAAAGCTAATTAAAACTACACGGAAAGGAAGGAAGTCGAAACAAGGATCTAAAGTCACTAGGAATCGAGCTCGGGACCTTTCGTATCAAAGGCCGCGCACTAAACAACTGTGGTATCCTTGCTCCTATTGGATAGATCAAATAGCAGTGATTGCAAAAATTAGCTTACGACTTCTTTATTCAGAGGAACACTAAAAATAGCTCTTGCCAAATTTATCTTTCATAAAAGTGATGTTCCACATAGTTTGCCTCTCAACATTTTTGGAAGCTGAAAACTCCTTAATTTTGCAATTTCTTTATACTTTTATGTCTTCCATTTGTCCGCCATTTTTTGGAAACGTACTCGGACGGGTTACCGTAACGTGAGTTCCAAGGGGTAGAAGGGATGGTAGGTCATGCTGTAATCTCATTCCATCTTGGTGGAAATGACTATAGTCAGTGTTCCACGCACTATTTTACTGTGCCATACCTGCAAATCCGGTCAGTGAAGCTGAATCAGAAAGCATTCTCGATGTTTCTACTCCAGGGTAACCAAGCACTCGACAAACTACTTTTGCGTCTGCGTCCTGCTTCCACTCTGCAAAACACACAGTGCCCCATATTCCCTGATATCGAACTTCAAGTCGACCAAAATGAGATGAGGGTCCATCAGCTAAGCGAATAACAATAGGTGGAGGATCTGTGCAAATGATAACATAATGGTTTAATACCCAATGTAAAATCGTTTATTTGCCAATTCTGGATATGTATCTGCGATGATGGGGACAAAATTGGGGAAGTTTAGATTTTAAATTAGGCGCTAATAATCGATATTAATAAATAATCATGTGGTCATTACATGAATTTCTTAAAGAGACTAATTCGAAGTTGTTGAAGCTAGCGTTTAAATGATATCCTTAAGTAGTTTCAAAGGATTCTTAGATCTCTCTTCTTTTTTATCGATCTCCAGAACAAACTTTTGGATACTATCAAGCAGTTAAAAATGCAAAAAACGCCTAGTATAGCACACCCAGACTAAGTATTTAACGTTGGTAATGTGCACGTTGGTGCTGCTAAAATGTGATTTTAATTCAAAGAACTACAAGAAAGACGACTCAAGCACAATCATTACAAACATGAGTTTACGAGACACAGTTCTCTTCCTTCGTTATGATTGCATGGGCAAGTACGTTGCAATCCACCTTCACCCTAGTCAGTGCTTCATCCGGACTCATTTGTTTGAATAATTAAGCAATAGAAGGTAGATTTCTATGACTCTACCGGTGAAATAGAGCACTTGTGATGTTGGGAGAAACACCCGAAAAAGTTTGAAAATCACTCGCCTACGGCTCGGAGGTATTTTAAGAATAATCATAACTATTACCAATTCCTCGAATCTGATTGGTTGAAATACTGCTCTATTTTTCACTAATCAAGCTGTAAGTTGTAATTGGATAGTGTAATTGGACAGTTGGCTGTAATTGGACACCTGTAATAGGACAATTGTAATCGGACAGTTGCCAGAACCAATCAGATTTTGCATTTTGTGCGCGCGCAGTTACGTAATCGCTACGCCATTAAGCGTGCGCTCAAGAGATTTTTCACTATTTTTTCTCGCTTTTCAAACAAACTTTGGTCATTTTAGTTGCGCTTAGCATTGATTGGCATGAAAATATTTTTCTTGGAAGTTGTAATAGTTAAGATTAATTGGTAATAGGACTTCGTGTCGTCCAATTCTGTCTATAATCATATTCGAAATAAACAAATTGGACTCCCGCTACGCGGTCGTTCAATTTTGTTTATCCCTCGTATGATTACAGACCGAATTGGACTCCACTCGGTCCTATTACCATCATCAATCAAATTGTGTTATTTTCTGATCAAAACTAAAATTCTCAAAACTTGCGCAAATGTAAGCCAATCACATTTGTCGTACTATTGACTAATCAGTGTGTCTCAAAGCGGCGTTTTTGACAAAACAGTTTGACAACTTTCATCGAAAGAATTCAGCAAAAATATGTCGAAAAGACAGTTTTCTGTTTTCATAATGGAGCAATGACTCGAAAATAGACGAAAAGGCCAAATATATAACTTTATAACAGTACTTCAAGATTTGGAAATGTTTAAGCACAGGCTTACCATCCTCAACGTTTGTGAATCGGGTTAGTTCTCGTTTTGGGGGTTTTGGATCCCTGTGTTGTAATTCAACCCCCTGTTTGGGAGTTATAATAATAATAATAATAATAATAATAATAATAATTCCAGTTAATTGGGCTCCTTCTCAGAAGTATAAGGGATATATAGCCCTTTTTCTCTCTTTTTCCATTGAGGTTTTTTTTTCACCTCTAGAGATCTCATCTAGAGATGAGATACCATAGCATTAAGCTTCACGCTGTCATGAACAATTGCAATAGATGAGCTAATATATTTATAACCTTTTTTATTATTTCCACGGGCAATAATACGTCTGAATTTATTAAGATTTTGATTGGAATAGGTTGGGAGGGTTAATTAAGCAGATGAATTATTTATATGTATATAGTTTTTATATAGGGATGCCCCTGAGGGCCCGATTAGCGAAATCCGGGACACAAGGCCGGGGCGGGGCCGTCCTGGATTGATGTTAATCTGACCCTTAGCAATATGTATGTATGGCCCATAGCCAATGTAATAATTGTATTATCCCATAGGTTACGCTTCGCGCCCTATGCGGAATTGTATATGCATATAGTTGTTTTTTTAATAAACTGCATTATAATAATGGAAACTTTATTTTATATTTATACAACAATTACAAATCTCTCTACTTACAGGCAATTTGCAATTGACTACTCGAGTGATACATGCATATATAAATGTAAACGACAAATAATAATGATTAAAATATATATGATATATATGATAATAATATATATATCAAAATTTCAATAAGTCTGGGTTATTCCATTCTTTGTTTCGGCAGCAGAAAAGGTAATAAGTTGATCTGATTATAATGTTGATAATTTTCCTCACGATATAGTTTTGTTGTTTCTTGTCCTTTAGGCCAAGTTCTTTTAACATTTCGATAAAATCAGACGATTGATGGGAGAATACACCCAAAGTACTGATGGAAAGGTTTACAAATTTAACCTGCTGAAATTGACTCTTGTGGTCGATGACAGTCTCGTGATATTTACGTTCTTTACGGTCTAAGTTGTTTTATAATAATAATAATAAGTTTCAACTAGTTTCAACTATTTTGATAAATAGAATTGTAATATTTGTGAATTATTTAGAATTATTAACATTCGAAATTTACAACAGTTGAAGAAGTTTGAACTTTGATTAGGGGTCCCTGTGATGAAACAAAATAAATCTGCTTGAAAATCTTTATACATTCAAGAAAAATAATTTACAGCGAAAACATTGATACTTAGACACATGAAAGTACCTCAAGACAGAAAAAGTACCTTAAAAGAGCAAATTTTTAGTCCACAATTTTCATGTTCAACCTCCTGAACGCCATTTTGTTTCTCTTCACAAAGGACCTCGATGACGTAATTTCAAAATCAAGTCAATCACAACGATCGGTGTATCTCGCTCTCGAAATGATGATTCTTAGGAAATTGAAATTTTCATCTCCGAGATTTAGTTTTTAGGTTTAGCTTTTGCTTATAATTATTTTCCACTATATTATAAAAGTAATAAATGACACTTTTCCGTGGTTTCTCGGAGAAATAAACCACTTGTCATGGGAAGTTGGAAGAACACTCGAAAAGGCGAAGATCACTCGATCGCCTATGGCTCGTGATGTTTTAACCTTTTCTCGTATTCTTCCAATATTCCGCGTGCATGGTTTATTTTACCAGAAAGCCACAGAAAACTGTCGTTTATGGCTTAAATAAATGTATAGAAGAAGAAGAATCGTATATTAGTACTTTGAATAAATATTATACAGATTATAATAAAGAGTTTTAACTTCACATTTCTTGCTATTGCCCAGGCCCGTCGGGTGTCTTGACATATCCCTTAAAGTAAACCACTCTACCAAAAAAACTAAGTTACGGTAATTTTACGTACCTTGGTTGATTTTGCAAACTACAAAGGCAACTAATTTGAAGCTGCAGGTTCGAAATAACCATCCATCGTGAACACAATCTTCAATCGATGTTTCATTACCTATACATTGTACCTGGTTCAAGACCGCCTTATCTCTTTCTGTTGATACTTTTTCAATAGTTGCTACTTGAGCTTTGCTGTAATTAAGCATTCGACAGATCACTTGACCATCTTGTAAGTCCCAACCCTGAATACAGATTGCTCCCCACGTTCCATTGTAGTCAATTTCCACTTGTCCAGCATGGCTAGTATTTGAGCCTACCAAACGAGCCTGGATGGTTGCTTCTCCATCTACAAAGCGATCAATACAATTAGTCGATCACGTCTTCAATCAATCAATCAATCAATCAATCAATCAATCAATCAATCAATCAGTCAGTCAGTCAGTCAGTTAGTCAGTCAGTCAGTCAGTCAGTCAATCAATCAATCAATCAATCAATCAATCAATCAATCCATCAATCAATCAATCAAACATTTATTCAATTCAATACGTCTGACATATTCAAATAAGTTCCGGGAACTCATACTTCGCGCCAAGGATGCGTCCGCTGTTCGAACTACTTAGAAGCTCAAGGAGTTTGACTTCAATTTGGTGTATCGATCGCGAGTTTTCGCCCAATATTACTCAAACTATTGCCCCAGAAGTTATTGGAATATGGAGTGTGGTATCGCAGGTTGCCAACAACACGTCGAAGAAGTGCTTTTTGAATTGAAAAAATGTTATTCCAATTTACTCCTCAAAGAAGTAGAGAGACTTCGAATGTACAGTTGGTCAACCAAAATTCATCACTAGAGGTTCAACTTTTTTACTAGTACCTTTATTATGGTATTATTATAAGCCCTTAATGTTAGTTGCTACCTGGAGGATTCCAGTTTCATGGTACTGGTTCTTATGAAGTATTGGACGAGACTTTGCATCGAAAGATGCTATGCGAATTTTACATTTTGGTTAGGGATTTTTCTATTTTACCTTAGATTACATGTTTAATTTCAACATTTGAGGTTCAACTTTTTGGCATACTATATTCGAAATGTATAAATCGAGCTTGAGTAAAAGTTTCGCATACATTTTCATGTACGATTTGAGTGATAGCGAGCAAGTTGAAAGGGACTGGTGCGAGCAACACGGAGCTGATTTCTGGCGATGTCACACTTCGCTCGGTGGTTTGTTTGGTAATACGTCCATGTTCACATACACCAATGGGGAAAAATCCACAATAATTCTATACCGTCACTGCTACTACACGTAATTGAACATCACTAGCCATCATCAGACGTTAGTATGCATCACTACATGTTATCATCCATCACTATCCATCACTCTCCATAACTATAAATCATTATCCGTTACTAGCCATGATTATCCGTCACTACGCATCACTAACCGTCACTACGCATCACTATCCGTCACTATGCATCACTATCCATCACCAGGCATCACTATCCGTTACTAGGCATCACTATCCGTCAATAGCCATCACTTTCCATCACTAGCCATCATTATCCGTCAATCGACATGACTATCCGTCACTAGCTATAACTATCCGTTATTAGCCATCACTTTCCATCACTAGTCATCACTACCCATCACTATCCGTCACTAGCTATCACTATCCGTCACTAGGCATCGATATCCGTCACTAGCCATCATTATACATCACTATTAGTTACTAGTCATCACTATCCGTTATTAGCCATCATTGTCCGGTATTGACCATAACTGTCCATCACAAGCCATCACTTTCTATCACTACCTATGACTTTCCATCATTACTCATCACTAGGCATCACTATTCATCACTATCAGTCACTGGGCATCACTATCCATCACTAGCCATCACTATCCGTCACTAGCCATCACTATACATAACTAGACATCACTATACATCACTATCCATCACTATACATAACTAGACATCACTATCCGTCACAAGGCATCAATATCCATCACTATTTATCACTTTCCATCATTACCCATCACTAGGCATCACTATTCATCACTATCCATCACTATACATAACTATCCGTTACTAGCCATCACTTTCCATCACTACCTATCACTATACATCACTATCCATCACTGGCCATCACTATACATAACTATCAGTTACTAGCCATCACTATCCGTCACTAGGCATCGATATCCGTCACTATCCATCACTATCCGTCAATAGCCATCACTTTCCATCACTAGTCATCACTACCCATCACTATCCGTCACTAGCTATCACTATCCGTCACTAGGCATCCCTTTCCATCACTACCTATCACTTTCCATCATTACCCATCACTAGGCATCACTATACATCACTGGCCATCACTATACATAACTATCCGTTACTAGCCATCACTTTCCATCACTAGTCATCACTATACATCACTGTCCGTCACTAGGCATCACTTTCCATCACTACCCATCACTAGGCATCACTGTCCGTCACTATCCGCTATTAGCCATCACTATCCATCACTATCCATCACTGGCCATCATTATCCGTCACTTGGCATGACTATCCGTCACTAGCTATAACTATCCGTTATTAGCCATCACTATCCGTTATTAGCTGTTACTAGCTATCACTAGGCATCACTATCCGTCACCAGGCTTCACTATCCGTCACTATCCATCACTATCCGTACTAGGCATCACTATCCGTCACTAGGCATCGATATCCGTCACTATCCATCACTCTCCTTACTAGACGTCACTATCCGTCAATAGCTATCACTTTCCATCACTAGCCATCACTATCCGTCACTTGGCATGGCTATCCGTCACTAGCTATCACTATCCGTTATTAGCCATCACTATCCGTCACTAGCCATCACTAGCCATCGATATCCGTCACTAGCCATCATTATACATCACTATTAGTTACTAGTCATCACTATCCGTTATTAGCCATCACTGTCCGGTATTGACCATAACTGTCCGTCACTAGCCATCATTTTCTATCACTACCTATCACTTTCCATCATTACTCATCACTAGGCATCACTATTCATCACTATCAATCACTGGGCATCACTATCCATCACTAGACATCACTATCCGTCACTAGCCATCACTATACATCACTATACATCACTAGACATAACTAGACATCACTATACATCACTATCCATCACTATCCATAACTATCCATCACTATACATAACTAGACATCACTATCCGTCACTAGCCATCACTTTCCATCACTACCTATCACTATACATCACTATCCATCACTGGCCATCACTATACATAACTATCCGTTACTAGCCATCACTATCCGTCACTAGCCATCGATATCCGTCACTATCCATCACTATCCGTCAATAGCCATCACTTTCCATCACTAGTCATCACTATCCATCACTATCCGTCAATAGCTATCACTATCCGTCACTACCTATCACTATACATCACTATCCATCACTGGCCATCACCATACATAACTATCCGTTACTAGCCATCAACTTACATCACCAGCTATCACTTTCCATCATTATCCATCACTAGACATCACTATACATCACTGTCCATCACTACCCATCACTAGGCATCACTATACATCACTGTCCGTCACTAGCCATCACTTTACATCATTACCCATCACTATACATCACTATCCGTTATTAGCCATTACTAGCTATCACTAGCCATCACTATCCGTCACCAGGCTTCACTATCGTCATTCCCTATCACTAGCCATCACTATCCATCACTACCTATCACTAGGCATTACTATCCATCACTGGCCATCATTATCCATCACTAGCCATCATTATCCGTCACTTGGCATGACTATCCGTCACTAGCTATCACTATACATAACTATCAGTTACTAGCCATCACTATCCGTTATTAGCCATTACTAGCTATCACTAGGCATCACTATTCGTCACCAGGCATCACTATCCGTCATTCCCTATCACTAGCCATCACTATCCATCACTACCCATCACTAGACATTACTATCCATCACTATACACCACTGTCCGTCACCAGGCATCACTATATGTCACTAGCCATCACTTTCCATCACTTGCCATCACCATCAGTCACTAGCCATCACTATCCGTTATTAGCCATCACTATCCGTTATTAGCCATCACTATCCGTTATTAGCCATTACTAGCTATCACTAGGCATCACTAGAGTGGTTTTCATAAACCCGTGAAATACATTTTAGCGTATTTAGTACTATTACACTATAATTCTTTTGTTTTCCATTGTTTAAATCTGGCTATTACACTGTAATAAGTAAAATTTGTTTCACGGGCTTATGAAAAGCACTCTATCCGTCACCAGGCTTCACTATCCGTCACTAACTATCACTATCCGTCACTAGCCATCACCGACATGACTGGCCATCACTATACATAGCTAGTATCAATCATCCGTTAACCATTTCTATTTGTCACTTCCCAACACATTCGTCACTAGCCGGCACTAAAGTAAGGCGTGTTCCATTCTCTGTCTATTCATATTAGTTTCGTTTTTCACTAATCGAAGCAAAGGCAAATCTCGAAGTTTAGTCGATTTTTGAGAACAACTACGTACGTGTGGCAGTGGTATATAAATCGACGGCGTATGTTTAGATATTTTTGTAATAACAATTATTTAGAAATGTGTTTGCTTCATCGAGTGTAAATAAAGACTCGGAAAAAATCCGAGCCCCCAGCGGGGATTGAACCCACGACCTTCGGATTGCCGGTCCGATGCTCTAACCACTGAGCTATGGAAGGCTCTAGTGGCGAGCAGGTCGATGATCTTATTTATAGCTGGGCTCACTCGGGACGAACGTTGTTCGATAACCCGAGCGGAATGAATCATGCAGAAAGTCTGCAGATCTACCTGAAATGTAAGTAAATGAATGGAAATTGTCACTCGGAATAATGTTAGAAATGTGTTTGCTTCATCGAGTCTTTATTTACACTCGATGAAGCAAACACATTTCTAACATTATTCCGAGTGACAATTTCCATTCATTTATTAACAATTATTTAGTTCTGAATTTTCATTGGTTGTTCATTTATCATATTGTAACAATTTAATTCAGCTTCACTGCTGCAATTCGTAGCTCTACTGAATAAACTATCTATCTACTCTGTTAAAAGATAGCTTCAGTGTAATCCCATGTAGCTCAGTTTGCAATGTTGCCTTTCGCCCTTTTTTGAAATTCATGATTAGATAAACAATACTAATAGCTGCAATCAAATGAATTACGTATTATTTTATGGCAAACACCGCAAAATAGCATGACAGACCATGACAAATGTGGGACAGACTAATGACAACAAATGACAATAAATTAACAAGAAAACACCGCTAACCTCTGGTTCCCGGGACACCAATATTAAAACAATACAATAATAAAACATTTAAAATCAAAACAATACAATACAGTATAAAAACAATACGATAAAATATATTTGAACATAAAAACCGCACATTGCAACATTTAGCTTATTAGGCATGCATTACAACACCGCAACTTTCCCGGAACTTTTCAGCCTTTCAGCACCGCAACAACCGGGCAAACACCACAAGTCCTTAAAGGGGTACTTGGATGAAAATCGATAAAAACTTAAAATGACTTGAAACTTCGTTCAATGTATCTATATGTGACCATTAGTCACCAAGCAATATATTTTCATCAAATTCCAAAGGTACAGATAAAAAGTTATCACGCATTTTAGCATCTACATTGTGTATCTATGACGTCATAAGTACAACCCTATTGTTCTTTTCGATCTTAAACCAAAATTTCTTGGTGATGATATGATTAAAATGCAGAATTTTTGGGATAGCAGGTTTTATATTTATCTATATTGGTCGTTAATTGACGTCAACTTAGGAATTAACCACTTTCCAATTTTGACCTATTTTCGTCCAAGTACCCCTTTAAACCATACATAATGTTGGACTATCGTGCTAAATATATGTGAAGCAAGAAAACCAAAATATAATTAGTTTGATGTTTTGAAACGGTTTTTGTTCACAAATCTAACATCACATTTTGGTCAATTTACGCATCACGTGCACGCGCTGCCAAATTATGTCAATTCTCGAATTATTTTACGGGCCAATCATGGAACATGGAAGATGTCTGTCAAGTATAGGTCTAAACGGTCCAGTTAAATGCAACCACGCGGTAACAATTATAAGTTGCTACCATTTGATTGGTTCTCGAACTGGCACTGTTTGGAGTGTTCCTCGTGTACGACCTAGCTGTAGATCATTCTTCTTTGATGCTTTCAAACGAACAGTGCGGCCGGTTATCAAGTCTATGAAATATGGCGACTCAGAGCAACTCAGAGCTGACTTCAGAGGTAGAGGATAGAGTCGAAGAGGTAGACCCGTTTAAGCTCATAAAAAGAGATGGAGTGCTCGGCTTCGAACGAGCGAAAGAGTTCGAAGCCGTCATTAATTTTGGTAAAGTTATTGATAGTGTTCCATAGTGACAGCTGGTGATGTTTATTGATGGCTAGTAACTGATAGTGATGTATAGTGATGGCTGGTAATGGCTAGTGACGGATAGTGAAGCCTGGTGACGGATAGTGATTCCTAGTGATAGCTAGTAACGGCTAATAACGGATAGTGATGGCTAATAACGGAAAGTGATGGCTAGTGACTGATGGTGATGGCAAGTGACGGATAGTGATAGGTAGTGACGGATAGTGCTGCCTAGTGATAGCTAGTAATTGCTAATAACGGATAATGACGGATAGTGATGTATAGTGATACCTAGTGATGGAAAGTGATGCCTAGCGACGGACAGTGATGTATAGTGATGCCTATTGATGGAAAGTGATGCCTAGTGACGGACAGTGATGCCTAGTGACGGACAGTGATGTATAGTGATGACTAGTGATGGAAAGTGATGGCTATTGACGGATATTGATGCCTTGTGACGGATAGTGATGTCTAGTGATGGATAGTGATGGATAGTGATGTATAGTGATGTATAGTGGTGGATAGTGATGCCTAGTGACGGATAGTGATAGCTAGTGACGGATAGTGATGGGTAGTGATGACTAGTGATGGAAAGTGATGGCTAATAACGGATAGTTATAGCTAGTGACGGATAGTGATGTATAGTGATGTATAGTTATGTATAGTGACGGATAGTGATGGCTAGTGACGGATAGTTATGTATAGTGATGGATAGTGATGTATAGTGATGTCAAGTTATGTATAGTGATGGGTAGTGATGGCTAGTGACGGATAGTGATGTCTAGTGATGGATAGTGATGCCCAGTGACTGATAGTGATGAATAGTGATGCCTAGTGATGAGTAATGATGGAAAGTGATAGGTAGTGATAGAAAGTGATGGCTAGTGACGGACAGTTATGGTCAATACCGGACAGTGATGGCTAATAACGGATAGTGATGACTAGTAACTAATAGTGATGTATAATGATGGCTAGTGACGGATATCGATGCCTAGTGACGGATAGTGATGCCTAGTGACGGATAGTGATAGCTTGTGACGGATAGTGATGGGTAGTGATGACTAGTGATGGAAAGTGATGGCTATTGACGGATAGTGATGGATAGTGACGGATATCGATGCCTAGTGACGGATAGTGATGGCTAGTAACGGATAGTTATGGATAGTGATGTATAGTGATAGGTAGCAGGGGCGTGCGCAGGGGAGGGTTCCAGGGGTTCCGGAACCCCCCTTTCTTGGCGGACAAAGTTTTTGAAACATGAAACTTTATTAGCCAAATCAGTAGGATCGAGAAACACATTTACGGATAGTCCAACAGCTTGTTCGGTGTGAATACAAAAACGTTGCTCGTACAATGCTCGTTCTTTAAACATGGCAGCAGTTAATCAAGGCACACAAGCTCTGATCAAAGCAGTTAGTCCCAAGGTGCTCTACAAACACTGCAGGTCCCACTGCTTAAACCTATTGGTTGCTCATTCCTGCGAGGACGCCCTTATCAGGAACATGATAGGAACCCTTAGGGATCGGAGGTGTGTAACTTTTTAGGTACTCTCCTAAAAGAAATCAACTACTGAAGGTGGTCATAGAAATTGAGAGCCCTTCTTCAAAGAGAACAACACTACGTAGCTTATGTAAAACAAGGTGGATCAAACGGCACGAAGCTTATGAAGTTTTCTACGATATGCTCCCATCCGTAGTATTAAAGAGCATTAGAAGTTATTACCCATGAAAGACTTTACGAGAATCAATAAGGGACAACACCATGGAACTGGGACAGCGACAAAGTTTTGTCGTCGTTACTATATCTGGTACCCAAACTGTTAGTATCCCAACCAGACAGCAGCCTTAAGGAAGCCTTTGAGTTTTATACCGAGATGATTTGCCATCCTATCAAGTATGGGAAATGGAACTACCCCGATGGCGACGGAAGTGGAATCAAGATAGAAAGACTCTTCCTGACAATGCAGTCAATGCCCTTGAGCATTACGACAATAACGAATTCTTTCCACATATCCACCACTGAGCTGCTGAAAATACTCTGCACATTGCCAATTACTTCAGCAGAATATGAGCCTTCTTTCAATATAGCTTACGCCGGCTGAAAACGTATTTGAGGTCAACGATGCCTACAGATAGAGAGTCAGATCTGGCTCTGATGAACATCCATCATCACATGAATGTTGATATAGTCCTTTTCAAGAACGCATCCAAGGCGTTTACTTCTTGCAGACATCCTTGCTTCAGATTAATTGTTATCAGTGACGCATAAGTAACATGCATTTTGCACAATTTTAATCTGAAGCAAGGAATTTGCAACAGAGCAAACGGTTATCACAGCATCCAAGTGAGTACTCCAGTATTGTGATGGAATATTCCCAAATGTTTACATTGTAATCCTTTGTGCTTTTGCACAATAATTACTGATCGTCTCGTTTTCCCAATCAAATCAAAAAAGCTGGAACCCCCCCTTATGAAATCCCTGCGCACGCCCCTGGGTAGTGACGGATAGTGATGGCTAGTAACGGATAGTTATGTATAGTGATGGCCAGTGATGGATAGTGATGTATAGTGATAGGTAGTGATGGAAGGCGATGGCTATTGACGGATAGTGATGGATAGTGACGGATATCGATGCCTAGTGACGGATAGTGATGGCTAGTAACGGATAGTTATGTATAGTGATGGCCAGTGATGGATAGTGATGTATAGTGATAGGTAGTGATGGAAAGTGCTGGCTAGTAACGGATAGTTATGTATAGTGATGGATAGTGATGTATAGTGATAGGTAGTGACGGATAGTGATGTATAGTGATGGCCAGTGATGGATAGTGATGTATAGTGATAGGTAGTGATGGAAAGTGCTGGCTAGTAACGGATAGTTATGTATAGTGATGTATAGTGATGGCTAGTAACGGATAGTTATGTATAGTAATGGCCAGTGATGGATAGTGATGTATAGTGATAGGTAGTGATGGAAGGTGATGGCTAGTAGCGGATAGTTATGTATAGTGATGGATAGTGATGTATAGTGATGCCTAGTGATGGGTAATGATGGAAAGTGATGGCTAGTAACGGATAGTTATGTATAGTGACGGATAGTGATGGATAGTGATGGATAGTGATGCCCAGTGACTGATAGTGATGAATAGTGATGCCTAGTGATGAGTAATGATGGTAAGTGATAGGTAGTGATGGAAAGTGATGGCTATTGACGGATAGTGACGTCTAGTGATGTATAATGATGGATAGTGACGGATATCGATGCCTATTGACGGATAGTGATGCCTAGTAACGAATAGTGATGGATAATGATGAATAGTGAAGCCTGGTGACGGATAGTGATGCCTAGTGATAGCTAGTAACGGCTAGTAACGGATAGTGATGGCTAATAACGAATAGTTATAGCTAGTGACGGATAGTCATGCCAAGTGACGGATAATGATGGCCAGTGATGGATAGTGATGGATAGTGATGGCTAATAACGGATAGTGACGGACAGTGATGCCTAGTGATGCGTAATGATGAAAAGTGATGCCTAGAGATAGATAGTGATGGCTTGTGACGGATAGTGATGGCTAGTGACGGATAGTGATGTCTAGTTATGTATAGTGATGGATAGTGATGGCTAGTGACGGATAGTTATGTATAGTGGTGGGCAGTGATGGCTAGTGACGGATAGTTATGTATAGTGATGTATAGTGATGTATAGTTATGTATAGTGATGGATAGTGATGGCTAGTAACGGATAGTTATGTATAGTGACGGATAGTGATGTATAGTGATGTCTAGTTATGTATAGTGATGGATAGTGATGGCTAGTGACGGATAGTGATGTCTAGTGATGGATAGTGATGCCCAGTGACTGATAGTGATGAATAGTGATGCCTAGTGATGAGTAATGATGGAAAGTCATAGGTAGTGATAGAAAGTGATGGCTTGTGACGGATAGTTATATGATCAATACCGGACAATGATGGCTAATAACGGGTAGTGATGACTAGTAACTAATAGTGATGTATAATGATGGCTAGTGACGGATAGCGATGCCTAGTGACGGATAGTGATAGCTAGTGACGGATAGTGATGGGTGGTGATGACTAGTGATGGAAAGTGATGGCTAATAACGGATAGTGATGCCTGGTGATGGATAGTGATGCATAGTGACGGATAGTGATGCGTAGTGACGGTTAGTGATGCGTAGTGACGGATAATCATGGCTAGTAACGGATAGTGATTTATAGTTATGGAGAGTGATGGATAGTGATGGATGATAACATGTAGTGATGCATACTAACGTCTGATGATGGCTAGTGATGTTCAATTACGTGTAGTAGCAGTGACGGTATAGAATTATTGTGGATTTTTCCCCATTGGTGTATGTGAACATGGACGTATTACTTTGTTAAGAGCATATAACACGCGCAGGTCGTGACTTCCATTGAGGCAATATATATCTGTTAAATGGTTTAGTGCTAGATTTTCAGACTGTTGATCAAATCTTAAAATATTTCGAGCATAATTAGGCAGGTCCACATCAGCTACGGCTGCCTGACTTTCAACCTGCGTCACCAAATAAAATATGTATGTATGTATGTATGTATGTACATTCTCCAGATTCATCCTCCAGGATGGCTTATCTAAACAAAAACAGCGTTGCAGGCCTGAAATTACTTGAAATTATTCACAACTAAAAGCGTTATCTTACGAGGGCTATTCGATGTTATAGTTCTAGCTGAAACTAAAATCGACGCTGCCTTCCCTGCCTCGCAGTTATACGGCATCAAGGGATTTTTCTATGTTTCGAGAACTGAGCGGCCAGAGTCGAAAAATCGATTTGTCTGATTTTACATTTTTTCGAAAGTCTTTAGTGAGGGAATACTTTGTTGCAATTTTGGTGCTCTGAGGTAACTTCATTGCGAAGAAAAACGCGAATAAATGTTTTAGACTCCCAGGCCTGAAATCGACAAAAATTACACAGGAAAAACCATGACTTATAACTTGCCTCGTTCTTGATTAAAAACCCAACTACCAGTCTTTTTGCATCAGAAACCAAGTGAGGATAAGTGTCTTGATTGCTAGAAGTTATTAGCTTGTTCTTAGCGAAATAAAAAAATGGAAAAAAATATTTGTGAAGAAAGTATAATTTTGACATAGAGATTTAGGACCAAGATTCAAATAATTTTTGAGCATGTGCCATATCTCCAATTTACTTCATAATCCTTTTCTGGCCTCTTCTAAGATTGTTTTCAATCATACTTGAGAACTGACTTGGGTTATTCAATCAGAGCTTCAAAACAGTCGCCCAAAAATTGCCAATTTTGATGTAATTTTATCGTTGCTATGACAACAAGACTCCAAAATAACAGTCAAATATATGTGTTTTGTGTTCGTTATTCTGTTATCCCATAAAAAATATCGAACCAGAAAGGACCCTGGTTAGAGCAGAAAAGATAATAGCTAACGAAAATTGGATGTATTTGAGAATGGAGTTTTACCAATATGCGAGGCAGCGAGCCATGCGAGCCATGGTGCGAGGCGTGCGAGGCGTGCGAGGCGTGCGAGGCGTGCGAGGCGTGCGAGGCGTGCGAGGCATAGGGCATGCAAGGCAGGAATAAAATAAAGCAAACAAATAGATAAAAATAAATAAAATGATAATAAAAACATAATCTAAACTATAACTTTATTTGATTGTATCAACACAACATGATAACTTTATTAACCCTAATGAGGGTACCTAAAGTTTCAACTCAAAGTTTTTAATTTAATTTTTATGCTTTTGCTTGGAGATTGCTCTGTCTTTGTCTAGGTGATTACTCTAGGGTAAGATTGCACCCTGTAAATAATTTCACAATGAGTTACGGCTTGAGTAATATCGTATATAAAATTTCAAGACAACGATATACTACTGAAACAGATAGTGGCAAATGAGCCCGAGAAAATACACTTGTTTGGCTTCGCATTCCTGTGTGCACGTGCTCAAAGTCCTTTGAGTTTCCAAGTTTAATTCAACATGTCAGTCATTTTTTCCTATCAGTCGACAATGCCAAATAGAGTTATTTTTAGGAAGAAAAAAAACAAAAACTGGTCATAATCTTTGAAAACTGATTTGGACTGAAGGGTTTTAAGTGGAATTCTGAGTGGCAAGCTTAACGATGCTTGAAAATTTGGGTTTACTTATTAATCATGAGTTCTTCTACCATTCCTGGATGAAAATTAATGGTTATTCAAACACAATTAGACACTCTTTCATCCACGTAAACAGTTATATTTAAAGTCCCTATGACGCATATTTTTTTATTTTCAAACTCATTTCTTTTCTGGGAATATAGTTAAAATCTTTTTATCCCATTTTGGAATACTCTATATTTTCGGAGATATAAAAGTTTCAAATTTCAAAATGCAAATGTGATGACGTCAGGGGAGTCATCATCACTAGCTTCTCATGGATTTTACTAAAGGAGGTCTTAAATTCCACAACCAGATTTTTTTACTCAAACACAGGCTTTATCAACGGAAATAAATTCCGAATGAAAAAATAAGAGTATTTCAAGTCAACTTGGTTTTGTATAATAAATGATGACTCCCCTGACGTCATCAAATTTGCATTTTGAAATTTGAAACCTTTATATCTCGAAAAATATGGAGTGTTCAAAAGTAAGACAAAAAGACCTCAACTATATTCCCAAAAAAGAACTGAATTTGAAAAGAAAAATATATGCGTCATAGGGACTTAAAAATTTTGGTTTCAGGAACTTGAGCACGTGAGGACAGGAATGTGATGTCAAACGAGTGTGTCTTCTAAAGCTAATTTCACACTCTACCTGAGTGTTTGGGTAGTAAGAGGGTCCTGAAGGGGTAAAATGGGACTGGGATTTGCCTGTTTTTTTGACTGGGATTTGTTGTACTGGGACTGGGATTTGGAGATTTTTTGTCACTGGGAATATGAGAAACAGAACACCAAATGGGATTTGATGCTGAAAAACTGCAAAACCGTACAAATATTTTTAAAAAATTGAAAAAATTACAAGTCGACGCACAAAAAAAAAAAAAAAAAAAAAAAAAAAAAAACGAAAAAGAAATAATCCCACACACTCAATTCGGTTTTAACCTACATTTCAACATTCAACACATAATGTGTACATGCTTCAGTCATAAATTGCATTATCCTTATTACAATGACTGGGATTGGGATTTTAATGAAAAAGTAGGCTGGGAATGGGATTTGGACCCCCCCCCCCCCCCCCCTTTCAGGACCCTCTAGTAATGCCTCATTTGTGACTCACAGTAGTGTTCGTGCAAATTTCGACGTTTTTTCGCAATCATATCATTCAGTTATTGTGAACTATAAAGAAAACTTTTAGCTACGTTTGAATATCACATTTGAAAATGAAACAAATTAAAAAATTTTCAAAGAATAAAATTATTAAAGGCTTTTGAGCGCGAAATGTTGACAAACGAAAACGTTAAAAAAGAGTTGTTTAAGAGAAACGGATGAATTTTCTTCTTTTTTTCCCTCGAAATTCTCTCTCTGAACACTGCGGCACAAAACAAAAATCGCAACATGTTTATGACTGATTAAGCCTAAGGTCCCGATGAATGATGCAATGATGCAATTTGGCGCATTGAGTTGTTACGTAATTGCGCTTTAGTCTAAAGACTACTGCACGCAAGTTTACGTAAGTTTTTCAAAAAACTCCGAAGAAAAATCAAAAGGAAAGTGCAATTTTAAAAGAGTGAATAGAGAGACGCCATTAACTTACAGAATGAGTTCAATTCATGGCAAAGTAAACAATTATAGACCATATAATTACTTAAAGAAGAATATTTACAGAGAACAAATCGACGCTGCCATCTTTTCAAAGCGTGCTATTCTCGTCCGCACAGAGCATGCGCGGATTCTTTGTCATATCATGTCTTTTCAAAATGGCGGATACCTCATCAGTCAGAAGAGTGTGGAACGCACGATTTGACTTGAAACTTGATGTTTTTCAACTTTAAAAGGTAGAAATTGGTTTTTTGGCATGCCTCGCTGCGTTTTTTATTATTTTATGCTTGCCTCGCATGCCTCGCACTGTGCTGCCTCGTCGGCTCGCTGCCTCGCAGTTTAGGCAGACCCGTCGAGCGAAGTATTTCCACTCCTAGATTGTGAAAAAGACATTACTCATCACTGTCGTCTTTGGTGCATTTCTGATTTTAAATATGAAGTGAATCTTATTTTATCAAGAACTTCATTGTTTTCGTCTATTGAAGACCGTTCACATTTAACGATTTATGAATATGGCGAATAACATCGAACCTTTGCAAAGTTCCACCGAGATTTCTGAGCACAAAACAGCAAAAAAGATCCCAAAAGCAGAAAGAGGCATGGGAAAGCATATGCATGTCTCAACTGATATTCCACAAAACCGGTCACTTCTTTACTAAAGAATTGAAAAAGAATGGAACTTTTACTCTAATGGATGTGGACAAAACTTCACTTATAAACTGAACGAAATGTACTGATTGAATTGCATTGAACGATCAGAAATGTAGATAATTTCGTAATCTTGCAGTGAGACTGAGGTCTTCAATTAACAAAGGTTTGTTTAACTATTTTTCAGTGAACGTTTTTGTTCACAACTGTTTATTATGCCCAATTGATTAATAGTAGCGCAGTATGCTTTTCATCACAATGTTACAATTTTACTTCAATTATTGACCAATTTTCAGATGAGCAAATAACCTTATTTTGATCATGGGAATATTTAATTCAATTTGGTTCCTTGTTGTTTTCGATTTACATAGCATAATAAATTGTAAATGAAATAATTTTAACACAGGGAAATGAGGAATAGTTCAAGTGTCAGGTAACTCCTCCCTATATAAAGAGATAAGATTGCTTCTTACATCGAGCCATCATTTGCTCAAAAATCCTCCAACTGGATAACTGTAAAAATAATCAAAATCGACCGTAATTTTTAACAAAACGACTGCAAGATTTGTAAAATCTGGGATTGGTCTTGCACAAACTAATTAGCGACATTCCAAACATGTCACGCAATCTCAGGTTTTTGACAACTGAACCTAAAATAATCGTTTATTATTTATATCGCTTCCAAAATTATGATATAAAATTACGATAGCCAAAACGAAGGTACATTCGGGAATCAAAATTAAAGTCAAAAAGTTTTGTTTATATTCATAGCGCACATCACGGTCGTATGTTTACCGGACGGGCCTAATTAGTCGATGATCACTTTTCAGACAATAAATGAATACATTCTCAAATACATCCAATTTTCGTTAGCTATTATCTTTTCTGCTCTAACCAGGGTCCTTTCTGGTTCGACATTTTTTTATGGATAACAGAATAACGAACACAAAACGCATTTATTTGACTGTTATTTTGGAGTCTTGTTGTCATAGCAACGATAAAATTACATCAAAATTGGCAATTTTTGGGCGATAGTTTTGAAGCTCTGATTGAATAACCCAAGTCAGTTCTCAAGTATGATTGAAAACAATCTTAGAAAAGGCCAGAGAAGGATTACGAAGTAAATTGGAGATATGGCACATGCTCAAAAAACTATTTGAATCTCTAATCCTAAATCTCTATGTCAAAATTATACTTTCTTCACAAATATTTTTTTCCATTTTTTTATTTCGCTAAGAACAAGCTAATGAGTTCTAGCAATCAAGACACTTATCCTCACTTGGTTTCTGATGCAAAAAGACTGGTAGTTGGGTTTTTAATTAAGAACGAGGCAAGTTATAAATCATGGTTACGTTTTTCCTGTGTAATTTTTGTCGATTTCAGGCCTGGGAGTCTAAAAACATTTCTTCGCGTTTTTCTTCGCAATGAAGTTACCTCAGAGCACCAAAATTGCAACAAAGTATTCCCTCACTGAGGGCTTTCGAAAAAATGTAAAATCAGACAAATCGATTTTTCCGACTGTGGCCAGATATTTCGAATTTTGCTTGACGGCTAGAAAAATTCTCTCTTAAGATGTTTCTCAAGGATAGAAACAGACATGATGGAGGGCTTTTGATCTACATTAAGAGGCATCTTATCATATTAAAACCATTTAAAGATTGGTTTTGAAGAATGGTTTTTCTGTGCTAATGAAAATCATTGTTATTACTTGTTTCCGCTACCTATCGAAATAACAATGATTTTCATTGGCTGGTACAAACCAATGATAATCCCTCTTCTATTCAAAGTCCATTTGAATTGGTAATATGGTCCCTGGTGATTGCATATAAATGAGAACAATTCTTGTAATTAATGCAGTTCATTCGAGTTGCGACGAAGAACGGTTGGCGACCCACCCACCCACCCACCCACTTTTTAGCGAGTAAGTCGGGTTCAAAGTTGCCAAATAATCTTTGTTGGCATGCACTTCGCCTGGCTTTGGTTGGTTCCAGGCCAGAGCGATTCGCCATACCTCATTATCATACTCATGAATAACAATACACAGGGAAGAATATTCCACTATGATATACCACAAAACCAAGCGGTCTTCATTTTCCAATATGGCGCTCTTTCCGGTTGACAGTTTTTTCGCCTTTTTCACGCCTTCAACGGCACAAAACCCTTCCTTTTTGCACGGGACCCTATACTTTTTTTAGCTTATTTGAAAGAGCACCTAATTATTTCACGCATATCTAATTTGTAAAAATTATTAATTTGAATGTTGTGACCTGCAGTCAAGCAACAAAAGTGCCTCAAGTGAGTGTTTCGTACTCTGTGTCTGAGCTTGAAGAATTTGCTCAATTTCAAATCCATCGAGCTGATGACAAGCGCTTTACATTTCTTAACAAAGATAGAACGGTTTGATTCCTTGAATTTGTCAGAATATTCATTCGATGTAACGGTCTACCTCCCTTGTCGCAGAGCAAAAGATGGACACTGTCCATGCGTCGCCTCAATAATCGAGCTTGTAAGATATCCTAGAGAGTCCTACATATTTAACACTTATTGACTGGTACCGAGGGAAACAGTATGTTTTGTGGTCCCGAGACCGCTAATGTTTCCCGAGGCGGAGCCGAGGGAAACATTGGCGGTCGAGGGACCACAAAACATACTGCTTTCCCGAGGTCTCAGTCAATAAGTGTTTTGTTATATACCAACTGTCAAAGAACAAAATAAAAAGCAAAACGTCTCTGCCTACAGTTAAAGTTTTTAATCAAAATTCACACAAAACTGACCTTTTTTCACACATAGTTTTTCGGAGAATTGTTGCAGCTTTTTTGGTGACATTCCTGGTTGGTTATCATCTTTTTCTCGGCATAAATGTTGTATATTGGTCTTAAAAGTTTGACAATAAACACGAGTTTTGCCTCATGAATGATGAATGAATTTCTAAACGCGCGCTGCCGCCTTCAAAGCTCAATCAACTTCCAGTTTTGTTATTACCGGTCAATAAAACTCACTGTTGCCCGCTGAGAGTTGTTGCTGGGGAAACAGCAAAATTTATTGACGTTCACGTGATGCGCTCTCGCCCAATCAGAGCACGGGAAAAATTGACTTTGACAGTTGGTATATAACAATCATATATGACGCACCCGTGCGTTCACTCGTGCCCAATATTATCGGCTTAAAAAGGCATATAATTTAGATATGAGCTGCCTTTGACAGCGTTTGTCTTAAAGTTCTCTATACAACTATTATGTCTGATATTTATTAAGCAATTTCATAGCTGCTAGGGTAACAGCTATTGACATGTTGACGAATGCCTGTATTGCATGACATTGCAGACTCATTGTAGTGTCACGAAAGCACACCGTCCTGTTTGGGTGACCTGTTTGACCTCGGTCTGCTTTCTTTGATATTTCAGTTAGCTGTTGCTTCCATCTTTCTAATGGTATTTATTTTAGTTTGTACCGACACAAAATTTAAGCCTTACCAAATTATAGAGAATATTGAAATACATAATGTTTTCAATCTTTTCTTTGATCCTATCTGAGCTATTAGCTACAAATTAATGTGGCTTTAAATATACGAGTCACGGTCAATGACAAGAAATTCTTGAAATTCTGAAATTTCCTTTTGAAATCAAAGAGCCAGGCAAGCTGTCGCTTGAGTCAAAGTGTATTGGAAATTATATTAATCAACCCGCCAATGGCGGACATAACTCGTGGATTGAACTATATGTGCAGAGCGGAAGCCCACGAAGCATTAAGAGCTGAATGTTATTCCCCATGAAGTATTTTTTTACTTCCGTGAAGTGCCTTTTGTGTAATCCTTAGTAGTAGCAGTTTCAAGCCATGAAAAAATGTTCAATGAAAAACACGCGTACTTTATACTGGTTGCCTATGTTGCATAAGACTCATTGTAGCGTAACGGCCAAAGTCTGAATTCATTGCTGAAGATGTATGATAAACTATAGACTGTTAAATTCTAGACGGAATCCCATAGCTCACACGAAACTCGCGCGCTGATTGGCTATCAAGTCCATCGAGGAGTGAGAATTCAGCGTGGAATTGCATGATTACACAGGCAGCCCGCAACCGTTTTGATTCCTTTTCCTTCTCATAATCGGTGTTTGAAAAATAATTATTTTTTGTAGTTCAATATAAAATGAAAATACAAGCCAATTAAAAAGATTCAACAGATTTCAAGACAAAGGAAAATATTTTTCCAAAGATATTGACGGTAAAACATGGAGTGAGAATTCAGTGTGGAATTGCATACTTACACAGGTAGCCCGCGATTGCTGTGTTTCTTCTTTTTGTTTTTAGCGCAACTTAATTTAAAATAGTTCAAAAACAAACTTCAATAGCTGCCAAAAATTATCATGAGAAAACAAGCAAAGAAAAAGACGCAATAACTAATAGGAAAAGGACATTTTTACGCCTAGTACTTAATATGAAAGCGAGCGTTTGAAGTCCGTCGATCGTGGTCTGGTGTTTTTCGACAACTTCGACATAATTTTATCCCTTCAGTAGAAAAAAATGATCACTTATTTCAAAACATAAAGAATAGATTGTATCCGGATGCAGTCATAGATGTTTTTGAAAACAAAACAACAGAAATACACAGTCCAATACATTTTTTGAGCGATTTATTTTCAACTGAAGTTGTCAGAACGAATTATCCAAAAAACACCGGTAAAACGGCATTCAAAACATAAGTTAACCAAAAAACCCAGCAAGATAGAAAACTATTATCATGTCTGAATAGCAAGTAGTCGATAGTTAGGGGAACACAATTTTCGACTTTACTTAACTTACTTTTTCCGCAGTGTCAATGAAATGCTTTAGACCATTTTTCCCGACAAACAAGTGTTGTTTTGCCATTCATGAGATCGACATTCCTCCAGGACAATGTTTACATGGTTTCCAGTTCCAATTGCTGTCAAATAAAGTACATTTTCCAGTAGTTTGACAATAATTTTGTTCCTCAAATACTCGACACGAGGTTGAAGCAAAGTAACTGGTTTGCAAGTGAGACGATTTTCATTCACGACTACAGCTTCATTCTCATTCGCTGGCTATTTTTGTGTACTTGCTCTTGAATGGCTTGCCGTGCGCTTTGAAAAAATGGACAAAATCTTCTCTATTCATTTTTTCTATGTCCGCTATGGGATTAGGAAAATTCATTTCCCGACTCGGGAATTCCACATGTTAAAGTTTCACTCGAAATGATATTCGCAAGATCGCTTGCGCGACTCGTGCGATATCGTTTTTCTCGTGAAATTCAACGTGGAATTCCCTCGTCATCCAATGAATTTTGCTATACAATTGGATTCCTGTATTGCGTGACGCGTGGGGTCATCCACTACTGTTAGAACGAAGCTCGCGATTTGTTAAAACGACAAAAACAAAGAATATGTGGATTATTTTAAACAATGTATTTTTGTTCTACTTGTCGCCTGTGGCATTGTTTCCTTCCGACCATAGTGTATTACTGGACGCGAGATGCATCAGACTCATTGTACGTTGCATCACGGTGAAAGGTGCCGCATTGTCTACTGTATTGACGTTTTCGATCAAACGAATGATACAATTCCATCAAATACAATGTATATAAATCTCTCATTTTATCAGTATCTGAAGTATTTGTTACAATTAATATGCGTCTCAAAGTGTACAGTCATTCAATTACACTAGATTTACAATTACAATTAGATCCACTGAGTTATTTTGGCCTAAGCTACAATTAGCTGACTCGTCAAAGGTCACGGTGAATAAAATGAAACATGTTTGCATTTTGCTCAAATATTAATTAATATAATATAAAGAAAAGTCTAGTCAAACTGCCGTTTTCGTTTTCCTGCTTATTTCAACATTCTCTCTTGTGCTGATAGAGGTTGACAGAGTACAAACACAAACTAGAGGCTCGACTCACGGCCAGTTTCAGGCTGTGTCAGGCGGCAGTTCGTACTTAAAATGATATGTTTTCGTGGATCAATCGTGTATTCTGGACGAACCGAACCGACACGGCCGGCTCAATAGGATATCGGCTACATCCGTTAGAAATACAACCGATACGGCTCACTAAAAATCAACCGCTGCGGTTCCCGGCGGACATCTACCGGCCGGCCGGCTCGTGATCATTCTCAAACCGACAACTGCAACCGACAACACATCGGCTACAAATAAAAAAACCGTTGCGGCTGACATGCCCTAAATCAACCGCTGCGGTCGGCTCACACCTACCGGCTTGCGATCACTCTCTCTAACCGTTTGCGGCTGGCGTGACATGCGGCTTATCCCCTTTCCATCCTTAGCACCTAATTCGGCCCATCAAATGCGGCTGTAATATTCGGCCAAACGATCATCAAATTCGGCCGGTCGATCGGCTCACAGCGGCTCTCAAACTTATCGGCTCATCTGAAATGCGGCCTTCCAATTATTCCAAATATTATCAAATTGAAACTTCCAAACAACAACAAAAAAGAAAAGAATAGATTTAGAAAAGGAATAGAAAATAGAGGCCGTTTTCGCCCTGACTGCTTACGCTATACCTTTTTCCGTTGTAAAATATTAATAACGTATGTTAAACGGTACTTATAGTTACGTTTAACTGTGATTTAAATTGTCAACCAGAATCTGTCATTATCAATCTTTTGGAAATGTATTAAATCTTCGAATAAGTTATTCTCGCGTTACTGCTATGACTTGGCAAAAACGTTATGTACTTTAAAGGGGCCTTTAGTTTAGGACCCCATTAACATTAGAGAGGTTGGGAAAAGAAAACAAAACAGTTATCCCTACTACATAAGGGCACCCTCTCTCACGTGAATCGGCCCTTACATCATCCCGGTTCCCATTTATTTCGGTCTGTTTAACTAATTGAAGATGGTTTTAAAGGGGTACTTGGATGAAAATAGGTCAAAATTGGAAAGTGGTTAATTCCTAAGTTGACGTCAATTAACGACCTGTCCAATATAGATAAATATAAAACTTACTATCCCAAAAATTCTGCATTTTAATCATATTATCACCAAGAAATTTTGGTTTAAGATCGAAAAGAACAATAGGGTTGTACTTATGACGTCATAGATACACAATGTAGATGCTAAAATACGTGATAACTTTTTATCTGTACCTTTGGAATTTGATGAACATATATTGCTTGGTGACTATTGGTCACATATAGATACATGGTCATAAATTGAACCAAGTTGCGAGTCACTTTAAATTTTTATCGATTTTCATCCAAGTACCCCTTTGAGTTGTCTGTCCTCTTATTGACACACTCTTGACGTCATAAAATGTCGAAAACTCAAGTGGAAACACGAGCGCAGAATCTATTATACACTTTGCAACAGACGCGCAATGCTAAAAAATGTGCAGGAAAAAGATCAAAGCCTTGAACTATCTAATTCATTTATTGCGAACATAGTTGCCGGCGTTAACCTGAACAATTGACATACTCCACGTGAAAATCATTATCGCCCTTTGTTTTAGAACGCGGACTTTGAAACGAATGTTAGAGCAAAAACTTTCATGTTGTATCGTTTAATAGCCACCACTCTCGTCTAGAAAATATTAAATAGGAAAGCTTACTGACATTTGTACATAATCATGCTGATCGTGAGTTCTATTGTTGTACTAAAACTATACAATTTTATTGACATTTTGTACAATTGTTATTCAGTTCTCAAAAGGCGCCGCAAAACCTGTACATTATAGCTATAAGTGTAAAATCGAGTCATGGTTGCACCTTTTGCAAATACGCACGTGGCGGGCCCGCATGTCCGTCAAAACATATTTTTCCTTCTATACGTTTTTTAGCGCGTTTAAGGCAGATTTACAGAAACAATTTCCAGTTTTTACAGAAAAATTTTATTTAAAAACTTCAAAATGTCACGCAAGGTTTGGGAATGCTCATGTCATTGTTATTTATGCTTTTCATTTTGATTGGTTGTTGGGAGGTTCGAGTTTGATGACGTTTTGAACAGTCTGCGTGTCAAGGGTTTACCGACGGGTTTACCAAATAATATCCTTGTTGTCTACACAAGGCTAAACTGCAAAATACTCTTCATGTTTTGCAATGAAAAAGGTAAGTAAACAAACGAATTTTAAGTTAAAAGCCTAAGTGTAGTAGACTTACAGTTCTCAAAATAAACCGAACTGATAGCTTAAAAGCTACTGGAAATTCATTGAACGACAATGCATGTTCACCAGGTTCACCGGCATGAAGTCAACGAGCTAAAATTGTCAAACATTGTCAGTCAAAGATGCAAAGTTTCTGGTTTACTGTTGGAGTACATAAACTGCCAGCGGCTTAAAAATAGAAACAGCCGTGCAACGTGGCACCCTCGGGTGAAAAAGGGATGACAGGTAAGACTTTGGCCCTGTTCAAACGAGCTCTCAAGTCGATTCAAGTTTTGACTTGCGCGGGCTTGCATCTTCGTTTGAACACCAACTTGCACCGACTTGCGTCGTCTACTTGCATTGCATCGAGTCTCAAGTCGATGCAAGTTTTTCCTCGTTTGAACAGTCACCACGCTCTAAAACTTCATAACTTAATTTGTTTTTCATATTTTTTCGTCCCAACTTCTGCACATTTCTTCTCCTACAAATAATTCAAACGAAAACAAAACTGATTTTCTCGCTGTCCTTCAGCTAACTGATTTTCCTTGAACGTTTTGGATCATTTTTCATCGACTTGCGTGGAGAGGTGTTCAAACTAGGACGCAAGTTTCAAGTCAAAACTTGAATCGACTTGAGAGCTCTTTTGAACAGGGCCTAATTCAAAATTTTTCTTGTTATCCACGAAACTGTGTATGTCTTATTCCAAGAAAAAAAGCAAACCCCAAATTGCAGGTACATCCTTAGGCATGACATTTTTAAAGTAAAGAAGCAGAGACTTATATAAACACTGGGAATAAGATCATTTCAATGAAACATGTTAGCATGTATGCATCAGTCTCAGCTTATTAGGCTGGTTGGAAAGGATCAATGTTTGTAGGGATAATAATATGAGAATGTGGGTTTTTAAAAGCCTTTTCTGTGTTACCATTTGCATATCTGTAGGCAAAAAACAATAAACAACTCTCAGGATACCATTGTTTAAAAATATTTGCAACTGCTTTTAAACTAATTATTAAATGAGTCAGTGAAGAGCTTGATGCAAAACAGCTTTAATTGGTAACCACATATGACCATACTGCCAATATACCTTTTTCACTAAAAAATACAACTGGCCCCTGCTATTTAAACTGATTTAAAAATACAGTGCCAAGCAAACTTACAACACTATTATTATTATTAATTATTCATATCATAATAATTGGAAAAATATTTAAAAAATCATGACCATAAATTATCACTGCTTATTTAAACCTAAACTTATCTTCGTTTCAGATAAATGGTTAACTAGTTTAAGATTCAGAATCAATCTTCTGTTCCTTTCTTTTTTCCTTTTTTCTTTTCTTTTCTAGTTTTCTTTTAAGCCTACGTTCTTCTTTTCTTCTTTCAGGTCCTCCTTCTGTCTTTCTTTCTTCTTCTCCTCTTCCTTCTCCTCTCATCTCCTCTCTCTCCTCTCCTTCTCCTCTTCTCCTCTCTCTGTTCTCATCTCTTCTCTCTCTTCTCCTCTCTTCTCCTCTCTCTCTCTCTCTCTCTCTCTCTTTCTCTCTTTCTCTCTTCCTCTCTCTCTCTTTCTCTCTTCTCTTTCTTCTCTCTTCTCTCTCTCTTCTCTCTCTTCTTCTCTCTTCTCTCTTCTTCTCTTCTCTCTTCTCTCTTCTCTCTTCTCTCTTCTTCTCTTCTCCTTCTTCTTCTTCTTTCTCTCTTTCTTCTTCTTCTCTCTTCTCTCTTCTCTCTTCTTCTCTTTCTGCTTCTCTCTCTCTCTATTCTCCTTCCTTCTTCTCTAATTCCTTCTTGTCTCTTCTTCTTTCCTTCTTCTCTAAGTCGTTCCTTCTCTGCTCTTCCCCTCTCTTCTTTTCTTTCTTTCTCCATCTTTCTTCTTCCTTCTTCTCTCTCTTCACTCTCTCTTCTCTCCTTTCTCTTCTACTTCTTTCTTTTCTCCTTCTTTTCTTCTTCTCTTTCTTTCCTCTCTCTCCCTCTCTTTCTTCTTCTTGTTCTCTTCTTTTCTTCTCTCTTCTCTTTTTCTTGTCTCTCTTGCTTCTCTCTTCTTGTTCCTTCCTTTTTTTCCTCTCTTCCCCATCTCTTGTTTCCTTCTCTTCCATATCTGCAAATCAAAGAAAAAGTTTTTTAATTTCAAATGGGGATACAAGTGGAACTCTTTCAAACTTGATACTATATTTAATTCTGATTTATTTCTTAATGACTTACAAGTATTGTGTACTGTATACAAAATACATAGAATTACCAGAGATTATCAGACTTTTATCATGTTTTGGTTTTACTTATATAGCCACTAGTGGCTATATTAAGTAAAACCAAAACATGCACTCAAAGTTAGAGTACTGCTATCAATATCAAAATCATATACGACATTATTTAGTATAAAGTACTGCTATCGTCAAAATCATACACGTCATTATTTAGTATAAACTGTATTTCTTCAAGGGTCTAATAATAACTGATATACTTATTTTTTTCTCTTATTTTTATGGATCCCAGATAAAAATCAAGACTTCACTCACTTCATTCCCTTGTGTTTATTTTCTAAAATAGAAATTATTTCTTTGACGTTTTTGCATACATTTTCACATTGTTGTCATTTCAAAATACAAAGAAATGTATGTTGCTTAATATTTTTTTTAGTTCAGTCTCTGACACTTTTAAAGTTTCCCATATCCCCTTGGAAAGCTTTCAAAATTTAAATAAAATAATTTTGATTATAGCAGCTTCATCTTATAAACTGAAACTTTGTACTTTTACTAATATTGAGGTCCTCTTTCATTTTTTGGAGTTCATTTTGATAGTGCCGCTTGATTTAGGGGAGATTGGGTCACGTGACCTGTTAGTGCGTTTCAATTCTATTGGCGGTGACATGCTATGAATATAGTGAAAGTTAGACTGAAAGATGCAGTGCTAGAATAGAATTCTCTTCTAGCATTACATCTTTCACTTATACGTGCTATGCGGTTTTAAATAATGCAAATAGTACTATCAAACAATGGAAAACAAAGGATTTTACATTTTAGTACTAATTAGATTTTGTACCTTTTCACGAATTAAGGTAGTGCGGGATTCATGAATTTTTACGATAAACTTGCCTTCAAAATTCCTACAAAGAAAGAGGCACATAGGAGGAAATAAAATGTAAAATATAAATGGAGGGTCACCGAGGTCACTCTTGAGATATTAGGGGGATGATGTGGGATGTTTAGGGATCTTTTTACGAAAAATGGCCTCACGATATCCTGTCAAATTATAAGAATTTTGGAACAACCAGACGTATTTAAAGCAAACAAAATGATTGGTCATGATAGCCTGGGATGCAAAAAAAAAAAAAAACACTTGGGGACTGGTCATAAAGTACGGGGGGGGGGGGGGAGGTTGGCGGGTAAAACTAAAATTGGGTAGCAATGTTTTGCAATGACCCATCAAAAAATTTAGCTGAAAATGAAATGGCCTAACCCAATCCCAAGGTCATCAAATAGTAATGACCCACCCCAGAATTTAATAATAAAAATGAACCTTAAGTATTTAACCAGTCAACACTGCCCAAAAAATTTTCTCAGGCGCACTTTTCTCCTGCTTCTTGTGACTTAAGCTGGCATATCATCGTTATTTCTATCTAATTCTTCATCTTCCTCGCTGCTCTCAGTATCAGGGGTGGCGAATGGTACCTGGAAAATCTTGGTTCTCGGCAACTTTTCATCCGATCTCGGAAGCCTTTGTGATGGGTCTCGAATTTTCGTTTTTCCGTGTTTCTTCCCATCTACGCGGAGTCTCGGTTTTTCAGGTCTCGAATTCTCGGATTTGATTTCTTTGGAGAGGAAAGCAACTTCAACTCATGTAAGTTAAAAACTTCCCAGTTGATATGGCTGCTCTTACGACGCAAGGTGCAAATCACTCCACAAAGGCATTGCACCGAATGAGTTGTCAACTGAACGAGTTGCAATTTTCCAAATATCAATAACTAGCTCTTGCCGAGGCGTAAGCCACTAAATTTTTTTAGTAAAGGAGTTTATTTGCTAAGGCAGCTCATCCGGCAGTTGTTTTAAAATATTATATTTCCTTGTAGGTTCGCGAGCGCGAAGCGCGAGCCGCTCAGCAAAAATCTTGCAGTTAAGTAGTTCCCAATGACTGCTTTCCGGGTGATTTGAGAACTGAATTTCTAGTTAATACTACTTTTCAGATTCGGATGCTTCAGTATTTCTAGGTTCGGGCTCGGTTTTCTCAGCACTCAGTCTCGGTTTCGGATTTTCGAACAGGAGTCTCGGCGTCTAGGCGAGTCTCGGATTTTACCATTCGCCACTCCTAGTATCATAAGATAAATAAAAACGCACGTTTTCCACGGTGAATTATTTTAAAACTCATTTTAAAGAAAGTACATATCTTTACATATCTTTACCTTTCATATGGCAAAGAACGAAAAAATTCTGCACTGCAATTTTTACGAAATACGAAAAATTCTGTAGTGCCATTTTTTCATATTTCGTAAATTACTGTAGCTCTATATTAGAACAAAGTTGACAAATTATGAAAGGATTTTACTGTTTCATTTTGGAGATTTTTGCCTCAAAAGATCGACCGCGCGACATAAAAAGGTTGCAAGTTCCAATGTTGGGCATGCTCATGATCTTGAGCGCGCGCGCGCGCTAAAATATATAGTGAGCTACCTTAAGGCTCCTTAAGGCTATTTTTAGCAATTTTGCCATCGCGCGCACAAGGCTCTCAAAAAAAATTTGATTTTCGTCATGCGCGCGGACGGGACCGTTTGCTTTCAGAATTTGTATTCTTCTGTTTGCGCGCGCTATGGCAAAATTGCAAAAAATAGTCTTAGTCGCCGCGAACATTGCACAGATATCAATGCTGAGTTTCGCTCTCTTAGTATTATGATCTCGTGATGTAGGGGAAAATCAAAAATGTGAAACAAAGAAGAAAATCTTTAACAATTAAAAATTCTTTAAGAATTAGTAAGTAATACCCTGACTCTGAGGGATATTAAGGGATTCCCGAATTAAGCTGTGGAAGTTTCAGTGGAAGGGGAGGCTGAGGGGACATTTAATCACTAATATCCCGATATGATATTACTTTGTTCATCCAAAACTTGAACATATTATACAATTCTTTGACCAGTTGTGCGGTAACTCTGTTCTCTGGGGACTTTTGAAAATAGATTTCTTTGTTTTATACTTATATAACGGGCTTATAGTGATTATTTGTTATAGAGCGATGGCACTTAATCCGTGAAACAAAATCTAATAGTCAATGTCTAATAGTCCAGTCAAAATAAAAGAAAAGAATAGAAATAGTGTCTACTAATGTCTGTTAGACTAATATCTATTTCACGGATTAAGTGCCATCACTCTATGAGGGACTGTACCTCTTGAATGGTAATGAGGCCGTTTAGAACTAAATTTCCCTCATTAATGATGTGTGAGGGAAATTTAGTTCTAAATCTCCCTCATTTCTTTTCGTGTAAGAGGGAAGTTAGACATTAAACGTCCCTCTTTAAACAATGGATCCCGAGGTGATCATGGTATTATATTTGTTAGACATACTCTAGTGTATTTCATCCTAATACATGTCCTGTACAGTACTAAATACACTGAAATGTATTTCAAGGGTTTATGAATATCACTCTATTGTACATGACAAGACAGCACAAGACAAGATGTTATGCCTTACAAAAATTAGTGCTGTCCCACATAAAAAGAGTGATTACACTTGACCCGTAAAATTATCAATTAGATAACAGAAAGCCGCGCGCCCATGGCGTTATAGACGCGCACGAGAGAAAATATAAAGAACGATTAACAAACGTAAGAGTGGCACGAGGCGTAGCCGAAAACAATGCATAAAAAAACGAAATACATAATGAAATATATAGTCATGATATTGTAAATAATATGGTTACGAGTGCAATTTAGAATAAATTTGCACGAGTGAGTTTTCAAAGAGTTCTAAATTGCACGAGTAAACCATAATATTATTTCCTTTTAATGATATACATGCAAAAATTCAAGCAATATTTTCAAGTTTTGTGTAGCTTTTCAATTGAAAAATCAGGTTAGCGCGCGCCCAGTGTTCGAAAGTGACCTGACGATGTCGTCACCAAGCGCGCGCTCAAGGAAAAAATTCAAAACTTTAATTTTCACCCGAAAGTTGGGCACTATTTGACATTTTCCTTGTATATTTTCGACAATTTTGGAAACAAATCCCGCTAAAAGTGTTTTATAAATTGTTTGAATAAAAAGAAGAATTTGACGTAAGTGCATTTTGACTGTTTTCTGCCAAACTGAAAATTTGCACTAAATTCCCTTTTTTTCTGCACCAGATGAGGTTGGTCAATGCGTGCAAAGCACTATGGTCGATCTTCAATTTTCTAGTCTTCTCTGACGGTCGAACTGTGAGGATCTCCGTGCTTCAAAATATTTGCGAAACTGTCTTCGTTTGGTGTTAGTAGACAGCATGAAAAGTATGAACAACTTATGTTTATGTAAAAAGTAATCTGCTTTTGTGAGAATAACATGAAGAAATACATGTGGCAGAGAACATCTGATATCAAATCACTGAGTTAGCTAGTTTGGTCATAGGCAAGTATAATTGAATAATATTGTGCCCAAATCGTTATGATGTTGATTTTCAATGAAAAACAAACTAGTCGTCTAATCTGTGAAGACTTCTGGAAAAAATTTTTTGGAAAAAACATCACTTCACCTTTACAAAGTTGTGCAATCAAGCGAAAAGAGCGGGAAAATGAAAACATGCAGGCAAGCCAACATTTTTCATATCCATTGAAAATGCTGTGAATGTAGCCTTCTATCGTTTTGATAGATAGATAGATACTTTTATTTAAGCAGGGTAAACGATTCAGAAAATTACAAAGAATTGAGTGTTATCAACTGGTGCCCTTTTGTTTTAATTACGCTTCTACATGCATGATTATATTTGATTTTTGAGCTTTAGCTTCATCCTTTTCGCAAAGCTACGAAGCACCACACGGGCGCGTTCAGTAGCTAGCTTGTTGTGCAAGACCACGACAACACTTTCTCTGATCGTACCTATCAAAATCCTCAAATATATGACAGTTAAGAGCTTCTTTGTAATTTTGAACAGCAAGATAAATTCATATTTCATGGAATATAAAAAAAGCACTTTGAAATCGAATGGTTCGTAAATAGGTATTCTGATCGGCTGATTGGTTGTCTTGAATGACTAGCAAATTATTTTTAAGTGCGCAGATAAAATATTTGATTTTTTATGCATTGCGCTGGTTGGATGGTATCTCCAGTTTTTCATCATGACAAATCAGTTACCACACAAAATTCTTGAAATCGAAATTAGAAAGGTTAGGTAATTAGAAAGGTTCATATCCATTGCTTTTTAGCTCGGCAAAAACTAGAGAGAGAAAAATTGAACTGGAGCTGAAGAGAAAAGCTCAAAAAACAAAGCGCTAATGCTAAAAAAGGAGTTAAAAGCAGAGTAAACAAGTTTTATTTGCAGCCATTTCATTAACAACGAAAGATGTTGTTTTGACTTTCTTTTCACACTTGTCGTTTTCGTACAACTTTGTGAGTGGAAGTTTCCGTAAGATTTATTTCTTAATAATTCGTTCTTGTTTTCCCCAAATGTCTTTTTAGTTTTTAGTCGTGGATGCAGTCCGTGAAACCCGTTTTGACGGTTATGATCACTTTCCCTCAATTCCACGTTACACTTTAAAACCTAAAACAACAATGTAACATGCAAATTTTATTTTTAGTGCCATTCTGTCTCACTGCATTGTCATTGACGCCATTACCAATCTGTTTTCCTTGTTCTCGTGTCACACAAAACTATCAGTATCTCAAAAATGCTTGGATGTGGGGTTATGTGGGGTTCACTTTTTAAATAGAACATACATTTTTCTAATAATTTCAGATGTTACAGTGAATCCACACACAATAATAATTGAGAAAAATACATTATTTCGGGTCTCCCTTTTTGGCTTGACAATGATTTACGTAATTGGAATCGAAAAGAGTGCGAATCTCGTTTAATTTTTCGCGGCTAACGTTTATCATATGCTTTAACATTTTTACACCAGTACCATGTATGCATATTGAGATGATTTCCAGGCAGAAACAGTATTTGTATAAGAAGAAATGAAAATAGACATGCATTTTCGGGAAGCTTATCCGTCGATTTTGCTTTTTTTTAAATGAAATCATGTCAACAGGGAGAATGTTGAAATCATGAAATGTTTGAAATCGGAATGGAATGTTCTTGCCAGTGTTATATATGAATACTACATGAATTGCACCTCAACCAATGCACTTTGTTTAATTAACGACATTCTAGAGGGTGGTTCTCATGAACACGTGATATAATCTTTAGCGTACTGATATAGTACTATTACAAAGTCGGCTTCCTGGGAGACTAGCTTATAGCGTTGCTTGTAGCTAAAGGAACTTCCGACGTTAAATACAGAGCTTTACCTGACCTTTAAAGTAACTTTTTTTCTGACTTAATTTATATAGTGTTTTTCATAAACCCGTGAAATAAACACATTAGTCACGAGTAAGAGTGGTTTTTTATTAACCCGTGAAACATAGTGAATCAATGAAAATGTAATAGTCAAAGAACAGCAACAGAATACTGTGCCGGAAATTTGGGTGTGTTAATGGGTAGAACACCAAATCAAAGTGGGGTCTTTCTGTATATTCGCCATCGCGCGCGCAAGGCTCTTAGACAATAGAATTCAAACGGTCCCGTCCGCGTGCACGTCAAAAATCAAATTCTATTGGTAGAGGGACTTGCGCGCGCGATGGCGAAGTTACTAAAAATAGCCTTAGCCGCCATGAACATGGCACAGACATCAATACTGAGCTTCGCTCTCTTAGTATTATGCTCTCTTGGTTTGGGTGAAAATTGTGCTTTCCCATATATCAATCTCAACATGCAGAAGTGATTCAGATTCGTCAAAGTTTTTGAAACAGGTATATTTTTACTATTCCCAGTAATGCTTATTTTTGTTATGATTTTTATTTGCCGAAAAACATCGTATAAAAGGCACAAGCTTGGTCCACTGGGTAGTCCACTAAAGTCTACGACACCCTAAAAGGTACCACATCACTGATCCCCCGCGCGTTTTCGGTGAGAGTCTTTCCGCTCCCCCACAACTGTGGGAATGTACTCCAACTACTATACTCTAGAACAAGCAAATTCTAAGGCAGTTTTAGACTTATTGATGTAATTTTAATACAAAAAGATAACGCAAAGAAATCTTATATTTCGAGGGGGACTATAAAAAATGAAATATTCTTCAGATAATAGAAGACATTTCGATGACGTTGCACAACACCATCATGCACATTCTGCAACTTGTTCCAGGAATATAACTTGTCGAAAAACACTGTTTTCAGTTTAGATAGCTAAAACTGCGTTACAGAAAACAATAGGACAGAACCAAAACAATCGAAGCTTTTCGTTTGACTCGAGACGCAATTTTTGGAAAGGCTATGAAGCCGATTCTGTTTCTGCTCTAGTGTTCGTTCTAGAACTTCCAGTAAAATAAAATGTAATAGAGCTAAATCAGAAAGGTTTGAATTTCCTATGCAGAAGTTTGGAAATTAATTGTTGGAGTCAGTTTTGAGAAAAGCGAGTCCGACTCCGCTTGCTCAATTTGTGGACACTTGTGCGTAAAAGTCTTCTTTCTTTCCAAGGCTCCAACTCCGCAAAAATTAAAAAAATTGCCTCCAAACGTTTCAGACAAGTAAAGAGGGTAGTAAACAACTTCTAGCATGAAATCAACTGATATACATGAATATGTTAGTTCTCTACATCGCTTTTCGCTCCGATATTCACAATCGCCTTAAAAAATCATATCCCAAATTAAAGACTTTATAACTTGAGATTTGGAAAATAAAATTCCTCGAAGCTCGGTGAAAACTTAGTTCGTACTTGAAACAGCAATAGTAAACTTTTTGAGAAATAACCAAAAGTCTGATATATAAGGGATTTCCCCATAATATGCATAAATTAACGCTGAATTCAGGGACACACCTAGCACCGAAACCTCAATCCTTTAGCTACTATGTCTTAAAACATCTTAAAGGAAATTGGTTTTTAAACCGTTTATTTGTTATCGATTGGTGACCAAAAAAACTGTTTCCAGACACCTTAAATACTATTACGCACTAAAAAGTTAGTAACTATTTCACGGATAAAGTGCGTGCACTCTATTGTGATGTGTTAAATATTGATTTGATATTGATATTGTGAGCTATCGAAAAGGTTTTAAAAAGTGTCTCCGCATTCTATTAATCTAATGGCCGATCTGAAAGCCGTTGTATCGGCCGTTTGCCTATTCGCACTGTCCGACAAATGCAGCCGATTCCGGGACTCCGACCTGGCCACAATGTTTTCGGCTGCACTATGTTTGGTTGAAATCGTGGACCGACCGGCCGGTTTGTTTACAGCCGATGAACAAATCGTGGACCGACCGGCCGGTTTGTTTACAGCCGATGAGCAGCCGATGAGCAGCCGATGAAATGATGATGAAAGGATGAGCCGATGAGGCCGGGTCCGGCCGATCGCACGCGTTCGACTCGGTTTGAGCCGACGGAGAGCCGACTCATCAGTAAGCCATTTGATTTTGGGGCCGCATATTTGAACCGCATCGGCTTGTTTTGAGCCGGCCGTGTCGGTTCGGTTCGTCCAGAATACACGATTGATCCGTTTTCGTTTGCTTTCTATTTTAACATTTACTCACGTGCTGATAAAGTACAAACACTAAAAGCTTGGATGACTTTGATTTTGGACTGGCGACGATTTTTGTGGTTACTGGCTTTAACACTATGTCATGGTCTTTATGCGTGCGTGCGTGCGTGCGTGCGTGCGTGTGTGTGTAATTCGGAAATCTCCGAAAGTAGAGCCGAAGTGTCAAGCCGAAAGATATGCGAACTTCGTCCGCCGGTCCGAGGGTGTTTAAGTCGATTATTAATAATCAAATATAGGGTTTGTGCTTATAATATATGTCTTGAGACCAAACTGTTCAGTTTAGTTCATAAATATATCTGTAGGGGAAACGTTTGATCAATTCTCGATAAACGTAGTATTGACGAAGCCGTTCGGAATGAAATAGGAAACTTAAGCACGGAAACATGGGGCGATATTTTACTGTAGATCAATAGCTTTGGGTCGTAGGCATTAAGGTTGCGTTTATAATGTGCATTTAGTAATTAGAGATGCGAAGGTAAGTTGATCGTAATTTATATTCTCAATGGTTCTGTTACATTTTATATAGTACTTCAGTTTTTATTTTGCTTATGTAGAAATTGAAATGAACTTACAGTGTCTAAAGGTTCGAAGGTTTTCGATTTGTAATAGACAAATCTTTGTTTGCACGTCACGGCATAGGTGCCCAAAATTTGAATTAAAAATTTATTTCTCGTCCAATCGATTTTATTCTAAAATATGGTTTAGAAAACTGTGTTGGAGATAATTTTTGAGCCGAAAGCGAAATAATTTGATGCACAAGACGTTTTATTCGGCAAGAGCTGTTATGTCACATAACTCAAACTGTAGCGTATTGCTCCGCAGGACACCAACATTTCAGACCGTTTCAGAACCGTGAATAATATAAAAGTACTTTCCCGTAAAATACGAATGTAAGGTCTGTAACTATATAGAATTTTTTTTATTTGATGTAATCAGACACAGCTTTAATTGATTCTTGTGAGACTTTGGAAAGACTAAAAGTATATAAGAATTGATAAGAATTCTACTTAGCCCTCCGCCATCATTGACATTGTAATACTAAAAATGCCAAACGTCGTCTTGTTTTTGACCTCGTAAAATTCAAGATTATCTTGAAGTGTGGTTTATTGTGGATTTGGTTGAGGCAATTTCTCAACAGAACTTACATGTTTGATCGAAATTTTGTTTTCCAGCCGTGTTTACAATGTACATTTACTAGTTAAAGATGAGAAGGCAGGCAGAACATGATTTATATTTCTCAATGGTTCTGTTACATTCTATATAGTACTTCAGTTTTTCATTTTGCTTATGTAGAAATTTAAATGAACTTACCAAGGGCACTAGGACAAAGTCGGTGTGTGTGTATGCACTTGTCGAAGTAAACCCCTACCCCCACCCCCAACCAGGGACAGGCCTTGAAATGTGTCTATATCTATATTTGGATTTGAGGCCAGTAACCACATGGCCTCATAGAGGTCTATTTTTAATATCGAGTTCATGGAGGTGTTTACACACTTCCACTGCATACGTGGAAATAGAGAGCTTTTACATAGGGCCGGCTTTAAAGGACAAATACAGCTGCGTGTCGTCCGCATAAGCATGTACATGCGGGAGATGACCCTTGATGACATCGAAAAGCTTGCTTGCGTAAACTGTAAATAATAGTGGGCCCAGGCATGATCTATGAGGTACACCGCAAGACAATTGATGGCTTTCAATACGACGCCAGCCACTCAAAAGCAGATCCAGATATCCCAAAACTTGACTTCAGACGATTTAACAATATTGCATGGTCGAACGCAGCACTGAGGTCCAATAACACAAGCAGTGTTACTTGCTGAGAATTCATGTTCACCAAGATGTCGTTATGAACTTTAAGTAACGCTGTCTCAGTACTGTGTGATGTTCTGTAGGCAAATTGAAGCAACGAATATAATGAGTGATCGATCATATGGTTGTGTAACTGTTCAAACACAGTTCGCTCAGTTAACTTTGAAATGAACTGTAGGTTACTAATATAATAGGACGCAAGTTAGAAAACTCCGATGTCATTCCAGGACTTTTCAGAAGTGGAGTGACAATTGCTTCCTTCCAAACGTTTGGAAAGTAACCATGAACCAGAGATGAATTTACCATGCACGTAATGATGGGAAGAAGAAGGTCCAAGCAAGAAACTACTAACGATGTTGGCATTGGATCAAGAGGGCAAGTCTTCTTCGTAGATTTTGAATAAGTTTACAGACATCAATTTCGGAAAAAAAGGTTTAAATGCCCGTCAATAACATTGCTGACTTTTTTGCACAAAAGATTGAAACAATTCGCTCAGACAATTGCTTGTCTGGACCAACTTCATGATCGATGAGCACCATATTGGTAGTACAGGATACGTCCATAGCAGCAATGTCTGAGCAAATTGTTTCAATCTTTTGTGCAAAAAAGTCAGCAATATTATTGACGGGGACTGATTTGTCAGAATAGTCAGGAAAACGCGGTTCCTCTTTCTCAGACAGAAGTTTCTTTGCTGCCCTAAGCAGTTTTCTTTGATCTGTGCTGTTCTCAGAATTAAATGAAGTCAGTATAAAACCTCTTTCTCGCATCGTTCATAAGATAGGTCACGTGGTTTCTTTGTTTTTTGAATGCAATGAAGTCCACTTGTAGACCGGACCTCCGCCACTTCCTTTCAGCTTTTCGTCGAAGACGCTTGGCGGCACCGATCTCGGCCGTGAACCAAGGCACTAAAGGACGCACTCTCACAATCTTAGACTTCAAGGGAGCATGATGATTAATCAGACCAGCTAAGGTGTCATTGTAATCGATGATAAGCTTGTCAACTTCGTCAGTGGAAGTAACAGTACAGCCATCAGGAAAACTCGTTGACAATAATGAACGAGAGAGATGTGTTTTTTAAAAAGGACTGCATACCAATATTTCTCATCTTCCGAGAACTTATTTCTTTTGCCATCACAGGAGGTCTATCTGGACTAAGTTTGCACAAGTTAAGAGGGATGTGTGATCTGAAATAGAGGTGTCAGCAACAGGCGGAGCTTTAAGCAATTGTTCAGTGAGTGCCGAGTAATTATCAAATCTAATGTATGGCCCAGAACATGTGTAGGCTGCTTTACATGCTGTTGAAGACCGAGAGATACAAGGAGATCCAAAAATGAATTGCATCTTTTGAGAGCAAAAATGATTCAAGATGCTCGGAGAATTCTCTGAAGAAAGCACAGATAGGGACTTTATGCTCACTGGTATATGGTGGACGGTAAACAACCAGTAAGCGTAGATAGGAACCAGGAGAACTTACAGTCCACTCAGAGAATTCAAAGGAATCCTTTTCACCTGCATCAACATTTTTAACTCTTAAGCAGTCACGAAAGATCAGACCAGTACTACCACCGCGACGACCATGGCGGGGATGATCAAGAAAATTGTAGCCAGTGGGACAAAGTTCTGCTCTAACAGAAGCATCATTCTCAGAAAGCCACGTTTCAGTGATGGCGTATAGATCAGCTTTACAATCACACAGGTAGTCCAAAAGCGAAGTCGTCTTATTTTTAACAGATAATAATAATAATAATGATAATAATAATGAGTTTAATGTCAACATTTCTCGCATTTATATAAATTACAAATGTTGTAACAAACGAAATTAAAATGAAATGTAGTATCTTTTAATATATTATAATTGGACTATAAAATATACTATTGATTATTAAAAGATAAAATTGTACTTGGAAATATACTACGACGTAATTTTTCAGTTCTATGCTTTGGTATTGTATAGTTCTTTGCGTTTCTTGTTTGGTAATGGTGCGCAGATGCCCTCGTCGTAGGAAGATGATTAGTGAGTGGGTCCCCTCTTGATATCTTTCGGAGTGTGTTCAAACAAAGTTCACTTCGTCTTTCATCTAGTCTGGGTAGTTTTAGATAATGAAGAGCTTCACTGTATATGAAAGTGCAGGCATAATGATCTTGAAGGCGCGTTTCTGTATACGTTCTACCTCTTCAGAGAGGTACAAGGGTAGGGTGTGGTGCCATATTCAAGTACAGAGCGTATCAGGGATATATAAATTGTAACTAAGTCTTTGACCTCTACACCCGCTCTGTTTAGAACCCGGAGAATGTGGAGACGTTTAGAAGCTTTGGTCAACGTAGCGTCAAAATGTTTGTTCCACTTTAAATTATTCTGGATCACCAGACCAAGTACTTTATGAGAGATGACAAGTTCTAGTGATCGATTGTCGATCTTCAGCAATGGGAGTTCCGTAGTTTCCTTTAGAAAAGATATCTGCATTTCTTTGCATTTTTTGCATTTTTCCAATGCTATAGACCGTTTCTTCCCCTTAAGGACCATCAAGCTTCACGGGACGGATAAGCCATGGATAACTCCTGAAATCGAGCTGTTGATCAAAGACCGCCAGAAAGCCAGAAAGATCTAGCGTTTAATAGACAAAGAGATAGATGTTTAGAGGAACAACTCAAGTCTGCGTTGGCCGTAGGACATTTCGGCTTTTGGCATTGACCATTAATTGTCAGATTCTCCAATTTAGCATCATTTGGGCCAGGATTTGTTTCGATGTCACCTTCTTTTTGTATAAGTCTAGTTGTTGCGGTGGAATTTGAATAATATAAAACGGCTCTTTTTGTCCTCCGAAGTTTTTTCCACCTAATAATAGAAGCACAAACCTCATAATGAAGTGTCTTGTTTGAGAACAATGTTAGACAAGGCGCAATTTCGAAAAATCAGATACCTGGAGGCATTTTGGGTTAGAGACTGTTACCATAACTATTCTAAACCGATTTTTCATGCTGAATGCGAATATGACTGTTACCAAGACGTATTCTGCAATCTTATATGTGTAAATGACGTATTTTATGAATTACAGTCATTTCATACTAACGGCTTTTTCATGTAATTCCAAAAGTTCACAAACTTAAAAACAATTACCATAGCTGGAAAGAGCACATCAAAATCAGTAAAACTGTGAAGTTTGAAGGAAATCAGTTGAAAAACCAAGGATCAGATACGAATTTTCAAAAAACGAAATTTTGTATGAAAACACTTACAGTTATGCAAGAGATACAAACAAATTTCGATGCTGGTAACTTTAACTTGCCAGTTAGCCGTGATTGGTCAATAAACAAGCGTGCAAGAGTAAATTTACAACGATTAGTAGGGAGCTTCGAAACGCGTGGCCTCCCATTAATTAACAAGGAACTGAAGAAGCTTGAAAATCCACCTTCTCGTTGCTTCTAAGTTTTCGATCCACAGTAAAAGGGCACTGAACTACGTATAAATACCTTTAATAAATTTCTTATTCTATTCTATCTGAAGTATTAGTTACTAATACTGAGCCCCAATATACGTCTCAAAGTATACAGGCAATCGATTAAAAGATTCAGAACTGGCTCGAATTTTACGAGGTCAAAAACAAGACAACGTTTGGCATTTCGTTTTAGTAAATGATGGCGGATAGCAAACTGGAATTATCATCAAAGTAAAAAAATATTTTTACTCTTTCTAAAGTCTCACAAGAATCATGCAATTAAACGTGTGCCTGATTACACCAAATAAAGAAAAGGGAAATAGTCTTTGTACATTACCTAAATGCCCTGAAGCTACAAAGCGAGGGAGAGCACACAAAAAGGCGAATCTGCACTAAAATATCGGCGGATTTTCCCATCCTTGGGTTTTCTATTTCATTCGGAACGGCTTCGTAAACGCCATGTTTATCGAAAATTGGTCAAACGTTTCCCTAACAGATATTTTTATGAACTAAAGTGAACAATTAGGTATGAAGAAATATATTTTATAACCACAAAGCCTATATTTGATTATTAGTAATCCCCTTAAACACCCTCGGACGAGCGCACGAAGTTCGCGCCTCTTTCGACTTGACACTTCGTACTGGTCTACTTCGGGGATTTCCGAATTACACGTACAAACACCCAGGCGATGATATAGTGTTTTACTGGCTTTGATAAAAAGCCAGTAACCACAAAAATTCATCGTTCATCAGTTAGCGAACTTGTGCAGGTAAATCCCGATAACTCACTCGCTCGATCGCGTTAGCCTCTAATTATTGCTGCCGCAGCGGAGCAAGTCCGAAACGAGCGAAGCAAGGCAGCGATCCTATTTCAGACAAGCTAGAAAAAATTGAGATTTTATTTCGACCACAATGCATAGCGAGTGTCGAAAAAACAATGGAATTTTTTGGTTCTTGTTATCCCACAATGCAATATTCTTTCTACCACAATCCTTTGCGCACCTAAGATGTAAACTCGTAGTCTGCGTCCTCTCGTCGTTGAGTGTCAGTTTATGTAATGCTTTGAAAACAAACACTGCCATTATACTATCTTTCGAAGTAATAATAATTTACGGTAAAGAGTAGCTCAAATAGTTCATCTTGTGCCTTTAAATTGCCTCGCATGGCCTCGTGCTCTAATGTTATCAGATGTAGTTTCAAATAGAGGGCAAAGGGCATACAACGCGTGAAACACAAGATGACAGCAATCCGGCGTCACGTAAGGCAACGAAAAAATTTTCTTTTTTTGTATGATTTATCCCGAGATAAAAAGGTGCGTCGGGGCTGTTCATGTTCGCTGGTCGCATTTCGCTGTACATCTTGTAAACAGCCACAGGGTTTCTTTCAGTTGAAGTGGCAAACATCTTGGGCTTTACTTTTCTGACATTTGTAGGGTCAATTCCCGTTCAAGTTTTTGTTTGTATATTTTGTATATTTTTTCAGTATATTCTAGGAACTCTACTCCTTCGGCATCCTTGAGCAACTTTACACCTCCCCAACACATCTCTCTGTGCTCTTGGCAGCCACGTAAGCCAAAATGGATAGAATTATTTAGCCACAGCGTATTTATAATTGACTCAGGAGAATATAGACAAAGAAATCGATTTTCGTAGAGGATCTCGATATCTTTATCTGACAAAGGAGCAGCTGCATTGTCCTTATTACCTCGGCCTTCACTTTTTAACTACTTCTGCTTTGATGAAAGATATTTTCTGGTCAGTTCAAATTCTCGATCATTTATGATGCTTGCAGAATAGTTTTGTCGTTTTAAATGCCTATCGAAAGCCTGAAACGAATGGCCTCAAGCTTGAGGGCTCAAAGTCTTTTCGGTCTTTTCTTCTGACTGATCTCTGAATTCTGCTAAATACTCGTTCAATTCCTCAATGTCATGAATTTGTCTCTCCTCGTTTTAAACTCAAGGAACTCCTTCAAAACTTTAACATCACAACTAGTTTTCTCTTTTGTATTTTTGTTTTCCAGGCCATCGAAGTATTCGCTATTTGAGCATTCTGATAATGTAAAACGACTGATTTTGAGAAATTACAACTGAAATATTTCGTCGTCAAAAAGAAGAAAAGCCACAGTAGCTGCACGTATCTCTGAAAAGCACCAATACAATAAAGTCGCTTCTGATTTGACGTATCGTTTTTGTCACGCGTGAAAAAAGCCATACGCGGCCTCTGATTGGACGTATCGTTTTTCTCACACGTAATAAAAGCCATACGCAACTTGTCATTGGCTGAGAGCAATGAACGAACGAAAATTTATTAAATGGAATTTAATTTAGTGAGTAAATCTCGATATGTATATAATAAAAGTTAGGGTGGTATAGCATACCATATAATATAAAAATTAGGTACTACCTAATAGCGGAGCTCCCATTTAAATAGAATAATAATAATTGTAAATACTTTGTTTTATTTTGACATTTTTGATTCAAATGAATTGGGCTTCCTGTGGTAATAGGCAAACAAAGATTACATTTTGTTCCGGTCTGTGGCAAATGTTTCGCTCGGTACTAGGTCCTCCCGGTCTTCTCCCGATCAGTTTAAAAACAAAATGGCGGACGAAGTTGATTTGAAAACCTGGAAGCAAGTAACAGGGGAACGTTTTATTTATTTCAAGAATCACGGCTGTTATCGTATTGAAAATCAAACCAGGATAATGTCAATTGGCTTTTCCGAGTTATTGAGTCATTTGAAATGCCAGAAAGCAAAGTGATTCTCAAGAATTTTAGGTCATTTATTCCCAAAAATGCAAGCTGAGTCTTCGAAGCTGGATCAGGATTACAGTACGTGTGAATTCACTTTCGTCTGTAAACTTGAGATTACTTTAAGAGTTACCTTTCCAAGAAAATTCGCTTGTAGTCAACGTGTTGTTATCCAACAATGTAAGTAACTTAGCTTAATTTGTACATTATAAATATTAGTATTGAATAAAGAGTCAGTTTTTGTCTGCACACAATTGCTTCCTTTGTATACTCATAATTTGATCAGTTTCGCCACAAATTTTATTTCATTTTTCACAAAGTCGAAGATTTATATTGTTTTCTTAGCCGTGGCTTAAATATATAAAATCAATTCAAAACCAAACTGAGTTATTTATGCCAGTAGCTTTTGTGTCCAACTTTGCTTGTAAGGTTGCTTAAAAAGGACATTAAAGCAATAATTATAATTTGCAATGTATGTGGAGGGGGCAGGACATTCTTCCCAATTTATACCCCCCTCCCTAAGGATGGCTTCTAAAGCACAGAAATATTACCAAGTTAATTACAATATTGTTATAATATTAAAAGGGAAAAAAGTAATTGATTTTGATGTCCTTTTTAAGCAACCTTACAAGCAAAGTTGACACAAAAGCTACATTATAACTCAGTTTAGGTTGTAATCGACTGGGACTGAATTGATTTTATTTATTTACCCATGGCTAAGAGAACAACATATAAATCTTCAACTATCATTCATTGACTATTAGTGTTTATTTATTTGAGTTTCTGAGATCAGTCACCAATTCCTCCCAAATAATTTAGAACTTAATTCTGGTACAGATAGTGTACTGGATAGTATACTGGGAACTATAAACAAATTATGAACTACTTCCCTACTTTGTCATCCAGGGCCCGGTTGTACGAAGGTTGGATAAAGTTATCCACCTTATAAGAGTTATCCACTGTATAGATTTTGTTTATTTTTTATCCGCTGGATAAGGATTTATCCGTTGGATAGCGCTATTCACCCTTCGTACAACCAGCCCCAGTAGTCGATACCAAACTATTACAGTTTTTTAATGTTATCAATTTACATCGCTCAATTGATTTTGAAAATCATGAATTAGAGCGAATTTGCAGAATCTGTATTCAACAAAAACTGTTTAAACAAGTCAAAATATATATTTTCTTCTTTTGTCTCAATCTGACAATTACATTTTGGTTTTTTATTGTTGTTGTACAAATCAATAAAATAACTAGCAGCTTAACTACAAGTTCTCAGTCTTGTAGACAAAGAAATCACTCATAAAACCCAGCTGATCCCAAAACAGTACAAACACTAAAACTGTGAAATACTTTGCAGTATTTAGTAAATTAGCATTATCTAAGCACCAGAAAACAAGAGACTTAGAGTGATTTTCATCGGACTGTGAAACAAATACTAATAGTCAGTGTTTAATAGTGTCTAATAGTTGTATTGCAACAAAAGAAAACAATGGGTGCAGAGTCTATTAGTGTCTATTAGCTTAATAACTATTTCACAGTCCGGTGAAAATCACTCTAGTATGATTTAGCACTATTTAATTAGTACTACTATACATGTTGTACACCTTTAGTGTTTGGTCAATTCCTTGAATTCCGGCCAACTCCAAATTAAAAGGTTCTTGAAAAGCTCTGGACAACTCATCATTTAAAATTTGGAATTCTTTTGTTGCGGCCTTGTACATCTGTATAACCATCTTCAATTAATTAGTGTACCCAACTTGAAATCATTTTTGAAAATTAAGTGTTGATGAATCAGGATTATCAAGAGAGTACAATGGCAGATCATGTAGTGATAGTCTGGTTCAGACTAGTAAGGGACTGGTCATTATTTACAGGGGGGGGGGGGCTGGTGGAAATGATAAAGGTGATGCACAATTTTTTGATGGCCCTCCCCCCTTTCTACATACATACACACATAACATTCTTACAGAGTGAGCGTAAAAATCTGTGGCCCCCCTCTATTTCAACCAGCTCCCCCCCCCTCCCTGTAAATAATGACCAGTCCCTAATTCAGAACATTTTGACTAAGTATTTCATGTAATAATAGACAAGCTTGCTATATAAATATATATATATAATACATATCTTGTTTGGCATTGTACTTGCATGTGTGAGGGGTATAGTGAATAGTGAGGACCCAGGAAATAATGAGAGGGGGGAGGGTTTGTATACCCAGGATGAAATACAAACAAACATCTTGATATCCATTTAATGTTTTGACATTTACAAAGTAAATTGCTTGTCAGAATACAGCTTTTAGAATTAAAAAAAGAAAAAGTTAAATTACCTGTAGGGGACTCTGCTAAAAGTGAGGTTTTTCCAATGCCAAGGAAAATGACATTTCAAACATCATTTTTATCGACTAATAAATTTCTGTCTGTCTGTCTATATATAAAGAAGGTATTTAAAGATCATATACTATTATTCATTAAAGTCAGTCCATGATCAAGGAAGAAAAAATTCAAGAAAATATCATATATATAATTATACTATCATTAATGTTACCAAGAAAGAAAGTATACTTTCAAAACTCCAGTTATCTCCAGTTATCCTTATCAATTAAAAATGTGTCTAAATGTTGCTTTCTGACAAAATAGCCGTATATATGATGACAGAATGATTTTAAAATAGGCTATCTATGAATGAGTCAATTCCAGCACTGGTGTAGCTGGAAGTAATTCCACGCGGTTTCGCACCGTCTTTGGCTGGGATGTTGGCTTCTTGCAAACATTTTTCATCTCGTTCAGCTAATCAAAGTCCTTCCTGTAGCTGTTCACCATGGGGCGGGCAATATTTTTAGTAGATTTCATTGCTTTTAGAAAAGTTTTGCTGGTATTTTCGTACGGGATGACTGCAGGAAAAGGACAATAATCGGTTTCTTCGTCCCAGATGTGTTGCATTGAAGGTCGATTTATCTCAATTTTTTTTTATTCAAGTGTTTGAAAATCAACAACAATCAAAAGGATAACTCTCCAGATTATTCTGTTGATAAGATATTTGAAATCAAAATTAGTTTTTGAGTATTTTTTACGAAAACAGAGCCCAACTTGCATCTTGAAAGCTTTCTGCTGCTCGATTCAATGACAGCGACTGAGTCGCACTGTGTCGAAGTGTTTGAAGAAAGTACGAACAGTATTCAATTATAAATGTCATAGGTTTGATGTTTTTGAGCTCCCACATGGAATAGGCGTATTGAAATTCCTTAAAGTGCCCCTAACCCCTAAATTGAAATTCTGAGAATCGTTTCTTCATGAATGGAAATGTTTAATGGTGAAATATCTCCGGATAAAATCATCTCCTTTTGGAGCATTAAGCATTTCAAAGTCGGGAAATGCAAATGAGATGACGTAGAAAAAGGAAATTGCGTGATTTTGTCTTCAATTTTGGAACAAGTGTTTTTGAGTTAGGTGGCAAAAACATTCACCAAACTTTGTACTTTAGCGATGAGAATGTTTTGCAAATGAAAAAATAGTATAAAATTCATCTCTAGTGTTTTTGTATATTTAAGTAGTCCTTTTTCTACGTCATCTCATTTGCATTTTCAGATTTCAAATGCTTAATCCTCACAAAGAAGATGATTTTATCCTGAAATATTTCACCATAAGGCTTTTCCATTAATAAAGTAAACGATTATCAAAATTTCGATTTAGGGGTTAGGGGCACTTTAACTAAGGCCTACAATACCTCAAGTTTCACTATGTTGTGAGAGTTCGTCAAATGAAATGACAAGACTGGACACCATTGTTGTCGAAACCCAGATGTCGACTCTTCACGAAATCTCCAGATTTTCTTATCAAAAACATTTGAGTTTCCCAGTGTAACTTCCTTTATGATAACAGTGACTTTTTGTGATTTCAGCAGCTGAGGTAATGAAGATCAACCAAAGTGTTTTGCAAAATACCTTTCAATAGTGACCTCAAAAGTGCGAAAGGGAGCCCATCTTGTCGTTTTTTTGCAATTCACTGTGTCGAAGTGTTAGAAGAAAGTACGAAAAATATCCAATTATAAATGTCATAGATTTGATGTTTTTGAGCTCCCATATGGAATAGGCGTGTTGAAATTCTTTAACAAAGGCCTATAATACCTCAAGTTTCTCTTTGTTGTGGGTGGTCGCCAACTGAAACAACCAGACTGGCCGCCATGTTGTCAAACCACGGAAAGTCGATTCATCACGATATCTCCAGATTTTTCTCGTCGAAAACATTTGCCTTTCACAGTAACCTCTTCTTTTATGGTAAGGAATACCCACTTTTCAACTATTTTTAGTTTAAAGCAGTTAAAGTCCAAATAAATCTAATGTAAACATAACAATACTAAAGAATAAAAGAGCTCCATTCAGCGACCAAGATAACGAATTCGAATACTTTTGATTTGGCCAATCAAAACGCTCGAACCAAGACCCCCAACATTTGCCACAGACCGGTTTGTTGTAAAAGTCGAAAAAAAGATTATAGATCAAGCTTTATTTCTTGCCCTTCAGTCTCCTGAGAATTATAAGGCTTTCAAGCTCAGTCACCATAGTGATATTTATTCAGATTCAGTCAGATTTTATAAATTGACTTTGTAGTAGTGGTTCATAATTCTCAGAAATAGAATGCAAAAATCCCTCAAACTGATTTCATTCACATAAATACTGAACCTGATTTCAACATCCTTCAATTAAACAATTTGACATTGCAGAACATTATATTTAGATTTTTCTGTCTTGACAGTAATGTGGCATCTTGTTTTTGTACTATGTAGAGTAGAATGACACAGACAAATAGTTGTCTTTACACGAAACAAGAATTCTTTCTTCCAGATTACACTAATCATGACTTTAGATGACATTGTAAAACAACTCAAAACAACTACTACCTAAAAGCAGAGCTTCAATTTCAATTTTAATATTTTTTATGTTCTTGATTCAAATGAATTGGGCTTCCTGTGGTAATTGAAAAAGTTGAAATGAAGATTATTTTAAAAAGCATTATTAAAATACGTTTTGGTTTTGGTTTGTATTTTGTATGGGCTTGTAAGCTCAGTGACCTTTATTGAAGTAAATTTTAATATTCAGATTCACTGTCAGATTTTATGATTGATTTTGTAGTGGTTCATAATTTTCAGAAATAGAAAGCCAAATCTCCAAAACCTTTTTTTAAATTGATACAAGTAATTAAACCTTTTCAACATCCTGAATATTACAGAACAACATATCTTGATTTGTCTGTCTTCACTATATTTGTGACATCTTTTTTTGTGGTTGTTGTTGTTTTGTTTTGTTATTTGATGTAGAATAGAATGACACACTAGCTAGGTGAATATTTGTCTCCCACTTGTCTCTTCCAGATTACACTGATAATATAATTTAAAGTGATTATAAAAACAGCTACTTGACATAACAAGAAAACAAGGAATTAACCATTTTCAGTCTGCATTTAAGGTCTCATAGGGCTCACTGAGCAACTTCATGCTTTTTAATAACGTAAAACGCTGTGTCTATTTGACCGGCAGCCGGTCAATGACCTCGAATTCCTATTTGACCGGCAGTTTTCAAATTTTCCAATATTTCCCCGAAAAAGACCTTCGTACACCATCTAAAGTACACTATCCGATAGTAAAGGCTTTATTTAGTAAAAATCTACTAGTATTCTAATGCAACTCTCGCATTCTGATTGGGCTACTCTACTCACCTTCTAATAGTGATAGAAGGTGAGTAGAGAATAGGGATTCGTGATTTGCAAATTATCAGCAAATTTCTATAGATGAATCATGGTTTTTATTTATATTTGCCATAAATACCACGGGTGATATTTCTACAAAACAACACGTACAAATGTTGTAATATAAGAAGAGAAATTTTTGCGATTTTGATAAAAAACTGAGAGAGTTCAATCACCGATCTCTACGGACCGTACTTCCAAAAGTGAAAAAAGTGGCTTTCAAGTCTAAACTGTCTAAGATAACTCAACAGTATTCAAGCACAATAGAAAAAAATTAGTGAAAAATTACTTTGTTTTCTTTTTTGGTCGATTTTCGGCGTGAATGACTTCAAAGTCACAGAAAAACAAACTCTCAGGAAACGAGCAAGTAGTCACTTGTAAGGACAAAAACGGTATTGTTTGAAAAAAAGATGAGACAAAAAACTTTCTAAATTAGATAAACAGGGAATACATAAGAGTAGAATAACTTTTTATTACCTTTCAATAACTTTTCTGCAGGATTCCTTCGTGTTGAAGCTAGTAATTTGAAAAGCTTCACTTTCACCGATTCAGTTCACGGCGAGCCGGTCGGTCAGCTTGATCTTTTTTCGTCTTTTCGCCCCGAATAATACAAAGAAATCTCCACAAGCATCAGATAATCCGTACTGCTTTTGTTTTTTGAGCTTTCGACTTTCTTCTATGATCAAAATCACTTCTTTTTAGCGGAAGAAAGCTTCACAGCTGGACTAGCTGCAGATTTTCCTCAACTCCCAAAAGAAAAACAGTTGCCATGGAAACTATAATTTTTTATACGTAGCTTTCCGAAATTTCCCAGTTTTTTAGGTTAAAAATTATCACCAAGAGACCATAATACTAAGAGAGCGAAACTCAGCATTGATGTTTGTACGATGTTTGTGGCGCCTAAGGCTATTTTTAGTAACTTCGCCATCGCGCGCGCAAGGCACTTAATAAACAATAGAATTCAAACGGTCCCTTCCTCGCGCACGCCAAAAAGCAAATTCTATTGGTTGAGGGTCTTGCGTGCGCGATGGCGAAGTTACTAAAAATAGCCTTAGTCGCCACGAACATCGCACAGACATCAATACTGAGTTTCGCTCTCTTAGTATTATGGTCTCTTGTTATCACCAAATTTCATTTTGTAAATTTTGCATTAGAATACTAGTAGATTTTTACTAAAACAATTAGACTACTCGTTCTCGTTTTCTATCGGCTTTGATAGTTGACTTGGGCTTCGCCCTCGTCAACTATCAGCCGATAGAAAACTCGAACTCGTAGTCTAATTGTTAATTAGAAATGGTAAGCGGTCATAGTTAGCGCTGTAGTGTCCAACTAGCTCTTTTTCTCTAGCCCCGGCACAGAGTACAACAAGCGACCAAAAGACACTTCGAAAAATTCAATCCTGGTCGTTCTACTCTGTGCCGAGACAAGACATGTAGGGCTAGTTCGATTTTGAAGCACTTTCCTTAGTAATTGAGCATTCCTGAATATAGATAGAATGTTTTGAATATCCTTCAACTCTTATTTTTGGAGATATTCTTGCAACAAAAATTCAAAACTGCCGGTCAATGACCTCGAATTCCTATTTGACCGGCAGTTTTTAAATTTTCCAAAACTTCCCCGAAAAAAAATTCGTACACCATCTAAAGTATTCTATCTTTATTTAGGAATGGTAAGCGGTTACAACTACCGTTGTAATGTGTAATTAACTCTATTTGCCTAGCTCCGGCACAGAGTAGAACGACCAGGATTGAATTTTTCGAAGTGTCTTTTGGTCGCTCGTTCTACTCTGTGCCGGGGCTAGAGAAAAAGAGGTAGTTGGACACTTCAGCGCTAACTAGGACCGCTTACCATTTCTAAATAAAGATAGTGTACTTTAGATGGTGTCCGAATGGTTTTTTTTTCGGGGAAATATTAGAAAATTTGAAAACTGCCGGTCAAATAGGAATTCGAGGTCATTGACCGGCTGCCGGTCAAATAGACACAGATAATGGTAAAACAACTCTAGTTTGCATGCAAAATTCCTTCTTTTTTTCCTGTCAATTTTTTGATTAAATTCCAGACCCAAACTTGAGCTGCATTTACACATTAGTGGGGTTGAAATAAGTTCAAAATCAATTTTTTTTTACTAGTCTTATTATTATTTAAGTTATAGAACTGTAGTGCAAAAATTCACCGTAAAACAAAATGTCGTTGTACATGTCATGTACTTGAGTGTTTGTTTAAACTTGGCCACAGTTCAACGTGCATAAAAGTTCTTTTTTTTAAATATAGGTACGAGAGACTTTTTGACATCATTTTCTGGCCAGGGTCTTTACCTTTTGCTTTCCTTGTTGTCTTTAGAAGCATAGTCCTTGTTTCACGCTCAATGCAGACGATTCTTGATTTCCAAATTTGGCTAGATTTTTAAGCAGCTTTACTGAAGGCATCTTCACGAAACGAAGAATACACGATCCTCAATGACTCATTCATTATGAGAAGTTTTTTAAAGCTACGAATCCAACTAAAAAGTCGTCCAACTTTGAAAATATTCTCTGTGTCCTTCGTCCTTCGAGCAGCTTTTGAAACGACACCGGGCCCGAAAAAAAATTCAAACGTACGGTTTTTTTTCGCTTTAACCTGTCAAGATTGGCACATATTAATGATCATGAAAATCGCTAAATTTTTACGAGGTTTCGAGAATAATATTTTGAAGTTTTGCAAGTTAAAACTGCAAGGAAACTTGCAAAATTTTCAATTTTCAAAGTGTCAGCGCGCGTCAAGTTGGCGCCAAAAATCAATCAGCCAATCAGCATCGCGATGTACACGGACGGACGGACGGACGGACGGACGGACGGACGGACGGACGGACGGACGGACGGACGGACGGACGGACGGACGGACGGACGGACGGACGGACGGACGGACGGACGGACGGAAGTGACGTATACTCAAGCCATGAAAAATCAACTCGATGGGTTACCATTTTTTCTTAGGTATGGTGCTCCGCTCGCGCGGGCCTTTGGCCCGCGCGGGAGCTCCGCTATAAAGAACAGATCTCATATTAGAGTTGTAAGAGAGGAAGAGTGTTGAGTGTGTCAGCAATTAAAGAGTAAAAAGACCAAGGCAACTCCAAGGTAGCCTTCGGGCTCACCATAAAGAGGAGACTCGCAGCCTAGCGCTGAAGGTTATTACTCAGTTAAATATTAAAGAGGATTACAGTCGTCGTGCCTCGTTACTCCAAGTCTCGTAAGGGTGTTTGTACGGGCCCTAGCCGAGCGTAGTGAGTTCTACCATATCGTATTGCTAATTACCCCAAGTTAGTACAGTAGTTGTACAACAGCGAATAGAGAAACAAGATCTCTACAGTAAGCAAATTCTTACCGTAACAATTAAATCAGGAATCGAAGAAAACGCCAAATTCCGAGTACTCCAGCTGGGCTCATCAACAGGCGACAACCACTTCTTGTAACAGAGTTTAGCAGCGTTTGAACCGTAAGTCGCCAGTTTAAACCATATATCCAAAACTCCAGCGATAATTTTTTAGACCTTTTACTAACAGAGTTCTAGTAGGACTCAGTGCTGAATCACTTTCTGAACGATCCAAAAAAGTAGTTCTTGATTGTATGGACAATTTCAATTTTACCAAGCAAGTTGTAAACATGGATTCTGAGAACTGTTTATTATCTTTAATCTAAAGTTCTTGTATCACGGTAATTTTCCAGTAGGTTTCTTTTGAAAAGTTTATTTTGTATTGTTAAAATTACCAGATGCTATTGAACTAATTTTGAATTACTATTTTGAGTGACTTGAGTTATTTCTAGTGATCTTAGATGCCGTACTGACAGTGTTAGCCTGCTTCTGCAGTGTATTAAAATTGAATAATAAAAAGGTTAACACACTCTTTGCTCGTGAATTATCCTAAAAAAAACTCATTAATAATTCATAAGGCAAACACAATGAAAATCGCCACCGTGACGAGTGTCTTTATGAGTTTTTTGTATAGTATAAAGAACGAGAGAGAGTGTTTTATCGGATATAAAGATCCGAGCCGTAGGCGAGGATCTTTATACCGATAAAACACGATCTCGAGTTCTTTATACGGCTTAAAAAACTCCAACACATATTAGAGTTGTTCTCTAAAAGAAATTCAAAAATATCTTCATTTATCTTGGAGAAAATCGAGGTTAAAGTTGATGTAAATTAGGCCGAATCTTTATCAGATATAAAGACACTCGTCACGGTGGCGATTTTCATTGTGTTTGCCTTATGAATTATTAATGAGTTTTTTAAAAGCCGTATAAAGAACTCGAGATCGTGTTTTATCAGTATAAAGATCCTCGCCTACGGCTCGGATCTTTATATCCGATAAAAACACTCTCTCTCGTTCTTTATACTATACATACATTGCGTGGGTTTATGAACTGAACACATCCGCGACCATTTTCCAATAGCATTTGATAATTAGGTCTAAAGTCTCTCTGTCATCTAAAATAATAATAGCGCCTCGGTCAAACTATTTTCCACTCCTGCTGTTAAAAAATTATGAAAGTTCAGTCTGAGAACATATCCAAGTATATCGAAATAAAACTTAGTTCAGTGATGAAAACCTAAAGTCCGTTGCTAGTAAACTGTAGGAATTAAATATCAAAAAGTATATGATTGACAAATGTTTAGAAAACAGCTATGCTGCTAATATTTTTGGTCCGTGGGCGTTTCGTTCATTCGATTTTCCTCTAAAGTAGAAAATCAAAAATTATCATTGAATTCAATTTTAGTTTGATTCGAAAATCAAAAAATACCAATTTTTCTTATTTTCAATTTTTGTTTTTTATAGAAATTAAAAATCAAATCACAAAATTCGATATTTTCGGAAAAACCTTCAAGTTTCATTATCTCTAGAAATCGAAAAAAGTTCGCCTGACAAATGTGACTATGGAGGGGAGGGCCCGTAGTCGGCCGCTCAGCTAGTCTACCTTGTAGGGGAGGGTAACATTTGTTTGGTGAGGAAACTAACATGGCGAATGTCTAGCGATTTTACTCGATAAAGAGTTTTTCTTCAAGTTTAATGGGGAAATCTTTGTCGTTTGATCGTTACTTTTTACTCTGACTCTTGTGCACAATTACCAGTACCTTGGGGAAAAGAGAATGAGCTGACGGATTCCAGTTGGAACCTGGACAAAGAATGGACAACTCTGGCCCGCTGTCTATAAACACCTATATAGCGATACTAGTAACAGGACACTCAAGCAAACCCGACGAATTTGAATCATCTCTTTGAAAAATGAGTTATTTTGTCCACTGATCATCCGTGCCTGGGTTAGTATGGCTATTATTGGCACTATTGATAAACTAAAGAGAAATAGAGGAAGGAATCAGAGTTTAATTTCGGAGGTCCTGGCCGGCGAACACCGAGTCTTGTTTGATGAAGGTTCCGGGATACAGCTAAAGCATCTTTATAAGATCTCTATAATATTTGCTCTGAATCCAGGATGTAATACTTTCATTAAATGACAAATTAAAGATTTTGCAATGAAACAAAATTGAAGAAAAACCTCTGAATTAAAATCGCTGGACATTCGCCATGTTAGTTCCTCACCAAACAAATAAGTTACCCTCTCCTACAAAGTAGACTAGCTGAGCGGCGACTACGGGCCCTCCCCTCCATAGTCACATTTGTCAGGCGAACTTTTTTCGATTTCTAGAGATAATGAAACTGAAAGGTTTTTCCGAAAATATCGAATTTTGTGCTTTGATTTTTAATTTCTATAAAAAACAAAAATTGAAAATGAGAAAAATTGGTATTTGTTTGATTTTCGAATCAAACAAAAATTGAATCCAATGATAATTTTCGATTTTCTATTTTAGAGGAAAATCGAATGAACGAAACGCCCACGGACCATTTTTGTATTGTAATTTATATTTGTTGTATATTTTTATATTTTGTGTTTAAGATATGACCGGGCTTTTTCTTTCCACATCATGTAAACTGTAAATTATTGTACGTCTGTCAATGTTTTTGGTTTCTGATCACTCAGCTATATAAATTTGTTCTATTTCTGAGAACATTTTATCTTGTATTTATTTGCTGTAATTTATTTTGATGTTCTTTTCTTCTTTTGATTATGGTAATAAAGTCACCATCATTAAAGGACTAGCATTAGTCACCATCATTAAAGGACTAGCATTAATCGTAACATTCTTACGATTTGTCAGGTTCAGACTAACAATAAGACAGTGATATCATTATCATTTAACTTCAAAGAAGATAAAGAAATTTAAACAATTCGCTTTTGCATCTCTTTAGACAGAACAACACTTACCTTTTTGAATTAACGATAATATACAAAAGACCAGTATTAATCGAAACATCATACCAACTGACTAACTTCAGACTAACAACGAATTTTTTTTGTGATCGCTTCAAATGCTTGGCATTAATTATGTTTATTTAAGAAAAGCTGAGCTTCAGCAGGATACCTAGGAGCTAGGTAATGCGTGACGCATTATTAAAAATAGCTTTAGAAAATGATCACACTAGCTCACTCGCCCAATCAGCGCTTAGTATTTTGGTGCTTTATATGAGTAGTACTATTCGTCGCGGGTCGCGGGTAGGAGGGTGCGGGTATGAAGTCGCAGGTACAAAAAATGAAATTTTCAAACGAACATCAATGATAAATTACTAAACAGTAATTACTTAATGAAAATATAAACGAGTGATTAAAAAGTGTCTTCTTCCAAACTATTAATAGAACAAGGCCTAGATCAAACGTCAAATCTTACATGATGTCTGTTTTACAAATTCAACTACGATGTCGATAATTCCCGTACCCGGATCAATTTGTGTAAAGTATAATGCAAGCAGAAGTCTAACACGTTTACTTAACTGCTGCAGTTAAAGAAGAACTTTTGTCCGTTGTGAACAGTACATTGAAATCAACAGATAATCAGGTGGTCTTCTTTCATGTAATTACATTTGGCACATGTGATATTCGACTAGTATGAAGTCTCGGTATTACTTTGACAGTTGATATAATATAAAAATTAGGTACTACCTAATAGCGGAGCTCCCATTTAAATATAATAATAGTTTTAAATACTTTGTTTTATTTTGTTGTAAAAGTTTAAATAAAGATTATAGATCAAGCTTTATTTCTTGCCCTTCAGTCTCCTGAGATTTATAAGGCTTTCAAGCTCAGTCACTCACCATAGTGATAGTTATTCAGATTCTGTCAGATTTTATAATAATTTGACTTTGTAGTAGTGGTTCATAATTCTCAGAAATAGAATGCAAAAATCCCTCAAACTGATTTCATTCACATAAAATTAAATACTGAACCTGATTTCAACATCCTTCAATTAAACAATTACACTGCAATTAGACATTGCAGAACATTATATTTAGATTTTTCTGTCTTGACAGTATTGTGGCATCTTGTTTTTGTACTATGTAGAATAGAATGACACAGATAAATAGTTGTCTTTACACGAAACAAGAATTCTCTCTTCCAGGTTACACTAATCATGACTTTAGATGTAATTGTAAAACAACTCAAAACAACTACTACCTAAAAGCAGAGCTCCAATTTCAATTTTAATATTCTGTGGCTTCCTGTGGTAATTGGAAAAGTTGAAATGAAGATTATTTTAAAAAGCATTTTTAAACATAAGTTTTGGTTTTGGTTTGTATATTGTATGGGCTTGTAAGCTCAGTGACCTTTATTACAGTAGATTTTAATATTCAGATTTACTGTCAGATTTCATAATTGACTTTGTAGTGGTTCATAATTTTCAGAAATAGAGAGCCAAATCTCCAAGACCTTTTTTTAAATTGATACAAGTAATTAAACCTTTTCAACATCCTGAATATTACAGAACAACATATCTTGATTTGTCTGTCTTCACTATATTTGTGACATCTTTTTTTGTGGTTGACGAAGCGTGACGAAGATGGCGGCAAATTTAAATGCTCCCGAATCATAGTTAACGAATTACCTAATTTTCTTAGTTTTTTCCCTATATCTGTTATTCGTTCATTGTATTCTATATGTATATGCTATGGCTTTATCTAAAGAGGAACTAACAGCCGTTATGGAAGGGATCGTGAACCCTCTACACCAGGAGATAACACAACTCAAGAAAGAGCTACGGGACATCAGCTCATTCCTGGAGCATGCTAACTCCCAATATGATGGAATTTGCAAGAAACTTGAAACAATTGAGTCTGAAAATGCTCAGATCCGTGCTGAAAATAGCACACTGAAGAAAACCATCCAAGTCTTAGACCAACGAATAAGTCAACTTGAAAAAGAATCCAACGATGTAAGACAGTACACCCGAAGAGATTGCCTTGAAATCCGTGGGATACCCGAAACTAAGGATGAAAACACAAATGACATCGTAAAACGTGTCGGCGATCTGATGGATATCTACCTAGAGGACGAAGCAATCTCTATAAGCCACCGAATCCCTGTCTCGAAGAACTACAAAGGGAAAAATTCGATGCCGGCGGTGATTGTGAAATTTGTCAGGCGCGACGTGAAAGATCGGTTCTACAAGGCGCGAACCAAACTGAAAGATTGCACGATTAAGGATCTTGAATTTGAAGAAGATACTCATATCTACATCAATGAATGCCTTACCGAAAGAAATCAGAAGATTTTCAACGCAAGCCTCAAATTTAAGAAAGACCAGAAGTTTGCATTCATCTGGACATCGAACGGAAGGACCTTTCTACGAAAGGACGAAAAATCCAAAGCCATTGCCATCAACAGCATAGATGAATTGAAAAAGTTACAGGCCAGTATAAAATAAATCCATTGAACATTTGTATATTTTTGATCTATGGACTCTATTTCTAATGATAGTTTTCAAAATAGGATTACTGAACTAAATCAATTGCCTTTACTTAATATAACTTCACCAGTTTCAAATATTCCTAATCTTTCAGATCTAGATGCAGATTTGCATATGCCCTTTGAGGCTAATTTTAGCTATTATACTTCTGGTGATTTCAACAATTGCCCTAATATAAAGGAATGTTCTATAAATCGCACAGCCTTTGCTGCATTACACTGTAATATACGAAGTTTAGTAGCAAATTATGATAACCTACATCAGTTATTGGAAGAACTGAGGTATCCATTTTCCATAATTGGTCTATCAGAAACCAAGTTTAAAAAAGACAATGAGAGTTTTAGCAATGTCAACATAATAGACTATGATTTCGTTCATGAACCAAGTCTTTCAAATGCAGGAGGTGTTGGTTTCTATGTTAGGCATGATTTAAATTTCTCCATCCGTAAAGATTTTACTATGTCTAATACTGACTTTGAAATGCTGTGGATTGAAATTGTATTTACTGGACAACCAAATCTAATTTGCGGTGTGGTTTATAGGCACCCAAATAGTAATTTGGACAACTTTATGGATCTTTTTAGCTCAATTATAGAGAAAATACATCAGGAGAATAAACTTTGCCTTTTTATGGGTGATTTCAATATAGATTTGTTGAAATCAGAAACTCATTTTGAATCCGAAAATTTTATTAACATTCTTGGTTCCTATTTTTTTCAACCGCATATTCTCCAACCGACACGAATCACTAGCCACTCTGCAACCTTGATAGATAATATTTTCTTTAACTCCATTGAGCACTTTGTTATAAGTGGGAATATTGCTTACGATCTTACGGATCACTTACCTAATTTCATCATTGTCAATAGGCTAACGGAAATATCTCCGAATATAAATCTCTATAGAAGAGACTATTCAAACTTTAATGAGGATAAGTTTGTAGAAGAAGTTAAACTGGTTGAATGGCAAAAATTGCTTTGTTCAGAAATGGATCCCTCAAGCATGTTCACTCGATTTTACAATAAACTCTCTCTAATTATCGATAAACATATCCCTATTCGCCAGATGACAAAGAAGGAGTTAAAATTTCATTCTAAACCGTGGATCTCTACCGGACTCAAAAATTCAATTAAGGTTAAAAATAAATTATATCGAAAATATCTTAAAACGAAGTCTACTTACTATCATTGCAAATTCAAAAGCTATAGAAATAGACTTAATCATCTGTTGAAAATTAGTAAGAGATTGTACTATAACAATTATTTCCTACAAAATACAAAAGATAGTAAAAGAATTTGGAATGGAATCAAGAAAATTGTTCACTTTAAATCAAAAAATAGTCATAATATTAATAAAATTATTGAAAATGATACTGTAATAACGGAGCCAAAGGAAATAGCTGATGCGTTTAATAACTATTTCTCAACTGTCGGTGTCAATTTAGCAGATAAGATTGAAGATGTTGATAAGTCGCCAATGGACTATCTTAAAACTCCAATACCAACTAGTTTCTATGTCTTTCCTGTAGATGCGCCAGAAATCGAGAGAGAAATCTCTTGCCTTAAGGATAATAAATCTACTGGACCATTTAGCGCCCCTATCAAGGTCCTTAAATTAATTAAAAACATTATATCTCATCCGCTTGAAATGCTGTTTAATATCTCTTTCTCTCTTGGTATAGTTCCCTCCAGTTTAAAAACATCTAATGTAATTCCAATTTATAAAAAAGATTCTCAATATTCTCTTTCCAATTACCGACCTATTTCCTTACTATCTGTATTTGATAAACTACTTGAAAAACTGATGGCAAATCGTTTAGTAACATTTCTTGAGAAAAATAACCTTTTATTTGGTAATCAATTTGGCTTTCGTAGCAATCATTCAACGGATTATGCTTTACTTAGTATTATAGATAAAATTCAAACGGCCATTGATGATTCTGATTATTCTTGTGGTATATTTTTGGATTTTAGTAAAGCGTTTGATACGGTAGACCACAATATTCTGATAAACAAGCTAGACTATTATGGGATTAGAGGCACAACAAAAAACTGGTTTATATCATATCTCAGTAATCGTCAACAATCAGTCACTATAAATAATTCTAAATCTGACCTGGTTACAATATCTTGTGGAATTCCGCAAGGGTCTGTTCTTGGACCAATCTTATTTTTGATCTATATAAATGATTTTCATCTATGCTCTACTCTCTTTGACTTTAACCTATTTGCAGATGATGCAAACTTATTTTATAGGCACAAAAATCTCAATGTCTTACAACAGAATATTAATTCTGAATTGATTAATATTCATGTTTGGTTATGTGCAAATAAATTGTCACTTAACATTGAAAAGTCCAACTTTGTTCTCTTTCATGCAAGGCAAAAGAAAATCACAATTAATTTTGAACTAAAATTAAACAACAAAAAATTAAAGCAAGAAGAATCATTAAAATATCTTGGAATATTCATTGATTCTAATCTGTCTTGGAAATTTCATATCAAATATATCTCAAAAAAGATCAAAAGAAATGTTGGAATTCTATCGAAATTACGCTATTATGTTGACACGGATATCCTTGTAAATCTATATTATGCGTTAATTTACCCATATTTAATCTATGGGATTCTTACTTGGGGCAATACTTATCCAACTACTTTACAGCCGATCTTTATTCTGCAAAAAAAGGTTGTGCGATTAGTTACCTTTTCGGCATTTGATGCTCATTCTAGTCCCTTATTTAAAAGTCTTAACATAATGAAATTGCATGATCTTGTAGAATACTGCACTGCAGTCTTTATGTATAAATTTAAAAATGATATTTTGCCTACAATTTTTGATCGTTTTTTCACTTCAGTTAAACAAATTCATAATTATAATACAAGGTCAGCAACTAGAGATCATTTTTATTTGCCCAAAATACGAACAAATTATGGTAAATTTAATATCAGATTTACAGGGTCATCAATTTGGAATTCTATTGATGACTCCGTAAAAATGATGAGCATGAAGAAATTTAAATGTAACATCAAAAGTAAATTTCTTGAGTTCTATTGAATTTCAATTCATTATGTTAAGCTAGCTTTTCTCTGTTTTTTCCTCTTTACCATAGGTGTGTGTGTGTGCGTGTGTATATGTGTGTTTGTTTTTTCTTTATAGATATGTTGTGTGTAATTATTCTAGCATAGTTATATGTAATTTAAATACTTTTGAAAATTGTAAAAGCCCCCATCTGTTTTATGTAAATCAGTACTTGTCCTCTGGTCCTAACTGATTTTTAGCTTTTTAGTTATTTGTTAGGGCCAGTGCCTTTAACTATTCATTATATTTTTTCTTTTTTGTTACAATCTTATTTTAAACATTATGGGCACAAATAAAGATGTTGTTGTTGTTGTTGTTGTTGTTGTTGTTGTTGTTGTTGTTGTTGGTTGTTGTTGTTTTGTTTTGTTATTTGATGTAGAATAGAATATATGACACACTAGCTAGGTGAATATTTGTCTCCCACTTGTCTCTTCCAGATTACACTGATAATACAATTTAAAGTGATTATAGAAACAGTTACTTGACATAACAAGAAAACAAGGAATTAACCATTTTCAGTCTGCATTTAGGGTCTCATAGGGCTCACTGAGCAACTTCATTCTTAATGGTAGTTTGCATGCAAAATTCCTTCTTTTTTTTCCTGTCAATTTTTTCATTAAATTCCAGACATAAACTTGAGCTGTATTTACACATTAGTGGGGTTGAAATAAGTTCAAAATCAATTTTTGTTACTAATTTTATTATTATTAGAACTAGTGCAAAAAGTTCACCGTAAAACAAAATGTCGTTGTACATTTCATGTAAGGCTTGAACGAGTGTTTGTTTAAACTTGGCCACAGTTCAACGTGCATGAAAGTTTATTTTTTTAAGTCATCAATCCCAAATACTAGTAAAAGATAAAAGATCAAATATAGGTACACGATGGTCGGTTGCTAGGGCTTTTCCTCCCGCAAGGTTCTCAAATTTAATTTTTGGCTCACAGAGGAGTAATCTATTTTCCAAATGAAGCAAAATATTAGAACATGTTCATTAGAAAGAAAATCCTTAATTTTTCTACAATTGTAAAGGTATTTTGGAAGTTTTTTTAATTATGACGTCATAAATGATACATATTTTTAGTAACAACATCAAAAATTTGTTAAACACTGTTCAAAACTTTACAGACATTTTTGCTACTCAAAAAGAACGGTTATAGTGAAAACCCCATCTCAATCAGATTAAAGGGTACAAAGTTACAGCTAATGAAAGAAATTCAAATTTCCCGCCAAATGACCATATATGGTCAAAATTAAGGCTATTTAAACGCCAATACAATGAATGTATTGGCACAGCGGGAAACACAAAGTTGCATAAAATCAAAATTGTAGTTTTTTCAATTTGGGATGTGTGGTGTTATGACGCATTTTCGTCACAAAAACGTCATAATGACGTCATAATGACGTATCTCATGACGAAAACGCGTCATAACACCACACATCCCAAATTGAAAAAACTACAATTTTGATTTTATGCAACTTTGTGTTTGCCGCTGTGCCAATACATTCATTGTATTGGCGTTTAAATAGCCTTAATTTTGACCATATATGGTCATTTGGCGGGAAATTTGAATTTCTTTCATTAGCCGTAACTTTGCACCCTTTAATCTGATTGAGATGGGGTTTTCACCAGAAATCATAGAATTCTATAGAAAAAGCTAATATCGTTTTTTTACTGTTTCTTTCCTGAATTTTTTTTTCTGATGCCAAATTTGGACATCATTAATGACGTCACAATAGCGGTCTAATGAGATGTAATTGCCATCAATTAACAGGTTATTTATCAACCTACTTCCTCACCACGTTTTGTCACATTTGATGCATTCTACTTTTGTCTAAGGCCTAAAACTCTTAGTTTTGAGGCTTCCGGGAGGAAAAGCCCTAGCAACCGACCATCGTGGTACAAGAGACTTTTTGACATCATTTTCTGGCCAGGGTCTTTACCTTGAAGTGCTTTCCTTGTTGTCTTTAGAAGCATAGTCCTTGTTTCACGCTCAATGCAGACGATTCTTGATTTCCAACTTTGGCTAGATTTTTAAGCAGCTTTACTGAAGGCATCTTCACGAAACGAAGAATACACGATCCTCAATGACTCATTCATCATGAGAAGATTTTTAAAGCTACGAATCCAACTAAAAAGTCGTCCAACTTCAACTTTGAAAATATTATCTGTGTCCTTCGTCTTTCGAGCAGTTTTTGAAACGACACCCCAGCGGGCCCGAAAAAAATTCAAACGTACGTTTTTTTCGCTTTAAACTGTCAAGATTGGTACAGATTAATGATCATGAAAATCGCTAAATTTTTACGAGCTAGGTTTCGAGTATAATATTTTTAAGCTTTGCAAGTTAAAACTGCAAGGAAACTTGCAAAATTTTCAGTTTTCAAAGTGTCAGCGCGCGTCAAGTTGGCGCCAAAAAGCAATCAGCCAATCAGCATCGCGATGTACACGGACGTATGTACGGACGGATGTATGTATGTACGGACGGACGTAGGAAGTGACGTATACTCAAGCATGAAAAATCAACTCGATGGGTTACCATTTTTTCTTAGGTATGGTGCTCCGCTCGCGCGGGAGCTCCGCTATAATCATATTCAAGAAATCTAATGTAATAGATAAATCTTGTGAGTTGAGACTGATTATGAAATAATAGATCTCCAAGAGGCCATGTGGTTACTGGCGTTAAACCCGAAGACCGCCGAAGACGAAATTCGGATAATATCGGCTGTATATCGGAAACGACCGAATAGAATATTTCAATTGTTACGGAAATGAGCCGAAAATGGTTACGGACTTACACACTCGATAGCATAGTATCTACGACTTCCTAAAGGAAGCTTGTAGATACAAAAACGCCGTTGTTGTAGAAGTCTTTACAGCAAACAATTGAAATACATAGTGAAATAAAAAGTTGAATAAACTGGTATATTCGCAGGTATGAATATTTTTGCATGTCGGAGATATATAATACCATGCATGATAATAGAAGGACAAAGGCAAATGCTAATAGCTGCAGATAGAGAAATTGACTAATTAGATATTACTATTTCCGTTTCTGTGAGTTGCCACATAGCCTCTAAAAGTTGATCGCAAATGTCTAGCACTTTTTATGTTATTCATCAATACACATACACGCGTGGTCACTAATAATAGCATTACCACAATTACAATATTCAATATTCGTGTCTGGAAAACCAGCCACAGCTTTTGTGCACGATTTTACACAAGGGGCATTCGGAATTATTCTCACTGCATAATTAATTAGCTCAGAGTATAAATAAGCCTGCTCGATCTAGGAGTGGTCACTTCAAGATACGCCGGCACAACGTGAACTTTCGTTCTTTGCCATCATCGTCAACCGCCACCAGCTCTAATTCAAGATTCTTCCTCTGAGTACTCTCAGCAGCCTCAGCGTTCTGACTTTTCTACCAAGCTTGGCTAACATGGCTAGCTAGCAGAGTTAGTGAGCATAACTGCACCAGCTTGCTTTGGTAAACGTATCGAGGTAAATTAGTGTTTGTTACTCGGACATTTTCTCTTGGTTTGCCCGGGGTGTATTCCCAATTTTGCTAGTGGTCGTTTGTATTTGTAGCTGCTTCTAGGTTTTTCTCGTCCTAGTTTGCTGTAAGTTTGTTATTTTCGTTTTATCAGTCGGCTTGGTGGTTTGGGTAGGCTTTCAATCGTTTCTATTCCTTTTTCATAATTGTTTCTTTGTGTTTTTTTATGTTTTCTACATTGACTTTCGTTGGCTATAAATTTTAACTGCTTTTATTGTATATTTTGTGTTACCTCGGCCAGTACTGCCATTAGCGTCCTACTTTAGTAATTTGCATTCGCCTTGCATGCTTTGTGTTACGCTTCGTAACTTCGGTCTTTGTTTCCAGTTAGTTCGTTACGTTAGTCGTAAATTTATTTGTTGCTGCGAGCGAAGCGAGTACCCTCCTATTCGGAACACAGTGTAATCTGTGGTGTCACTAGACGAACATGCGATACATACGATCAGCGGTTCAAGACTATACCGGGTAGGTCTTCATATATATCGCTATCTATATTGTCCCAAATTATAGGTTTAATATATATTCATATTTATATGCGTCTGCATGTATACACGTAATACTATAAAGTACTCTATCGGTCTATACCATTCTATACAATGCTATACTAGTCTATACTAACCTATACAATAGAGTGATTTTCATCGGACTGTGAAACAATTACTAATAGTCAGTGTTTAATAGTGTCTAATAGTTGTATTGCAACAAAAGAAAACAATGGGTGCAGAGTCTACTAGTGTCTATTAGCTTAGTAACTATTTCACAGTCCGGTGAAAATCACTCTACTACACTAGTCTGTACAGACCTATACAATACTATACTAGTCTATACAAACCTATACAATACTATACTAGTCTACACAACCCTATATAATTCGATACTAGTCTGTACCAGCCTATGCAGTACTACACTAGTCTATACAACCCTTTACAATACTATACTAGTCTATACCAGCCTATACATTACTATACTAGAGTGATTTTCATCGGACTGTGAAACAATTACTAATAGTCAGTGTTTAATAGTGTCTAATAGTTGTATTGCAACAAAAGAAAACAATGGGTGCAGAGTCTATTAGTGTGTATTAGCTTAGTAACTATTTCACAGTCCGATGAAAATCACTCTAGTCTGTACCACACTATACAACCCTATACAATACTATAGAGTGATTTTCACCGGACTGTGAAATAAATACTAAGCTAATCACAGTGCCAAAAGCAAGATTTTCGGGCGTATTCTAGTCTTGAATACCCTTTCCTGATTCAAGGTATTCGAGCGTTTTCAAAATGAACCCGATACCGCGCGTCAACCTGGAGTAATCGTTTTGAATACCACCGTAAACTTTGCGTATTAAAAATTGCAAGAGTTTTCAAGGATGCATACTATGTGTACAGTATCATGCGGGCGTATTCAAGGGTTTACTTATCGATACTGACTTTCAAGGTTTGACAAGTTTTTCGAATGATATAATTCCAAATTAAGTTTTGTTTCACGCTGTATAGGCACAGTAGTGTATCAAGTTTAAATAATATGCGGCAAGATTTTCGGGCGTATTCTAGTCTTGAATACCCTTTCCTGACTCAAGGTATTCGAGCGTTTTCAAAATGAACCCGATACCGCGCGTCAACCTGAAGTACTCGTTTTGAATACCACCGTAAACTTTGCGTATTAAAAATTGCAAGAGTTTTCAATGATGCATACTATGTGTACAGTATCATGCGGGCGTATTCAAGGGTTTACTTATCGATACTGACTTTCAAGGTTTGACAAGTTTTTCGAATAATGTAATTGCAAATTAAGTTTTGTTTCACGTTGTATAGGTACGGTAGTGTATCAAGTTCAAATAATATGCGGTAAACTCCCGTGTTTGATCGAGTTTTCATACAGTGGAAACTTTCCACTGTATGAATTAAACTTTCAGTGAAAGTTGACTTTTACGCTGATTAATATATTATACGCTGACTTTTATAATTTTTACATTAGAAAAAAATCCCCTAGACCACAGCACAAAGATTGCAGAACTCTTTACCTACAGATGAAGTAACGAACTTCTCTGCAAAGCGAGAGTTTGAACCTTTGGCCTCCCTCGGATGTCGGGGCGCCTTGAAAGGTCTTTTGAAGCTCCGAGGAACTTGCGGTACCTTCACTTAACTGCATGGGAGGTTACTACCTGGACCCAAAGCCATATTTAATGCCGCCGCATATAGATAGTACCTATTCTTTCGTTAAGTGCAGCCTAACCATATATTAGGCTTCAAAATTGTTTACGTATGGATAAGCACCGTTTCCATGTGGGAGACTCAAAGCGCCCAATGCGCATGTGCATTGGTAAGCTAATGACTTTTGAAAATAATTTTGAAATCGAAAACCTTTAGAATGCAGAACCTAAGAAATAAATCAGTTAATCAAATACTTTCTTACACTGTACGCCACTATAACGTCTTAATACTATTGAAACATCTTGTCTTTTGGTGTTTTATGTGGTTACGTGAACCTGTACAAAGCTAGCCTTACTGAGGGAAAGAAAGTATGGTTCCTATTCCAATACTTAAAAATAGAAATGCTTGCTTCCTGTGGCCACATTTGGAAGGCAATCAAAGTTGATAGTCACTCACTAATTGATTAAATATTGATCATCTAAGCTACTTGTGGTGTCCCTGATTAGTGTTCACTGTTTTGTAGTGTGCTAGAATATAGGTAGCCTGTGTACATAGGAAACTTTTCCAAATCTGTTTTACACTTGGACAGTGCTCATATGCATGGTGTCAATTCTATCTAGAGAAACACAGTAGTGGGGCTTTGTCTAGTCCAAGTGCACAACAAAACATATATAAAACTCAATATCTATAATGGACACAAATCACTACTACAACACCCTACTGTATCAAAATAATATTTTAATAGATAACATAATTATCAATATTTTTTAATATTACTTTATCAATTCAAATAGCCAGGTGAGAGTGGTTTTCATAAACCAATGAAATTTGTTAGCACTACTTTACTCTAATATTATTCTTTGTTTTCCTATTGTATTTATCTGGGATTAGAGATGCTATATAAAAGCACAAAATAAAAACTTGAATTTAGCTATGACACTCTAACTAATACACTTTGTTTTGCATGTTTTTGAAAACCACTGGCTACACACATTTCTCATACTATTATAACTTTTTGCCTCAAAATAGTGTGCATACAATATATCCATGAAATACAAATGACTAAATAGTACAAAATAGTGCTAATTGCACAATAGAAAACAATATAAATTGCAAAAAATTGCACAAATTATCATTACAAATGTTTCACGGATATACTGTTTGCACTCCAAACCATGCTACTATGTTGATAGCTTTCCCAAAAGGGGCACTATGACATTTACAGATTCACGTCCATAACTAAACTTAACCTTGTACTGAACAGTCATGCAATGTTTCTTAAAACTAGACACCAAAATATAAGAATATATGATGATGTGCTAATAACTTTCTACTTGACTTGACCATACTTCCAGAGGAGATGGATAATGCCTCCTTTTACAGTGTTCCTTGAATTACCACTCCACTTCTGCAAGGGTCTTTTGTACTTTTATCTTCTTTCCATTTCTCCTAAAAACTACTTCATGAATAAGGAATCTCTTTATTTTGCATGGCCTTAATTCTGTGCCATCCTTTTTAGCTAGAATACTGATGTTGTCTGATGCCCTAATAATGATTCCATTAAACTGAACTCTCAAAAAGCTATCACACAATCTCAAAACAGACAGAACCTCTTCCTCCGGATATAGGTTATCGTACATCTTAGTAAGTGTTGAGGCATCCTCTCTATCCAAGGCTCTGTGGGTAATGGGAGGAAGAGGTACAATATTTTGTTCCTCTGAGTGACATCGTTCTATTATACATGTCTCTGCAACTGTTCCAGAATGTGTCAATGACAAAAGCTCTTTATAAGAGCTAAACTCCTCAGGGAATTCCATGTTATATAGATTGTTATCACGTAGAAACTTTCGCATCAACTGGATACCTATAAGGACACAATAAAAAAATCTAAGTTGACCACATACAAAATGGAATAGTACTTTGTACAAAATCACTTTACAAACACCAAAATGTTGGAGGGTTGTCCAACATATCCATTCAATACGAATGGTGAATGGTGGTGTCTAATGGTGTCTAATGGTGAATTACCACAGGGATCCCAATATATGGTGCAATTGATAAGTTAACAACTACTATATTAGGATATTACCTTAGATTAATATAAGTTGATCACTTTGGAAAAAAATTGTGTTTTAAATTTTTAAAAGGGGGGTATATCCAATGGTACCAATAGTACCATTGGTACCAATGGTAACTGTATAAGAGATATTTTTTAACTGAGGTGAATAACTTTTTAAAGTGGGTTTCCTGTGTAATGAATACTACATAAACTAACAACCCAAGGGAGTCAACTATGTTGACCATCGGTACGAATGGTACGAATGGTAAAGAGCATTTACAATTGGAACGAATGGTGTTGAATGGTGAAATGGGTTTCCTGTGTAATGGATATGACATAAGCTAACAGCCCAAGGGTGTCAGACCATGTTCACCATTGGTACGAATGGTACGAATGGTAAAGGGCAATTACAATTGGAACGAATGGTGTTGAATGGTGAAATGGGTTTCCTGTGTAATGGATATGACATAAGCTAACAGCCCAAGGGAGTCAGACCATGTTCACCATTGGTACGAATGGTACGAATGGTAAAGGGCAATTACAATTGGAACGAATGGTGTTGAATGGTGAAATGGGTTTCCTGTGTAATGGATAGGACATAAGCTAACAGCCCAAGGGAGTCAGACCATGTTCACCATTGGTACGAATGGTACGAATGGTAAAGGGCAATTACAATTGGAACGAATGGTGTTGAATGGTGAAATGGGTTTCCTGTGTAATGGATATTACATAAGCTAACAGCCCAAGGGAGTCAAACCACGTTCACCATTGGTACGAATGGTACGAATGGTAAAGGGCAATTACAATTGGAACAAATGGTGTTGAATGGTGAAATGGGTTTCCTGTGTAATGGATATGACATAAGCTAACAGCCCAAGGGAGTCAGACCATGTCCACCATTGGTACGAATGGTACGAATGGTAAAGGGCAATTACAATTGGAACGAATGGTGTTGAATGGTGAAATGGGTTTCCTGTGTAATGGATATTACATAAGCTAACAGCCCAAGGGAGTCAAACCACGTTCACCATTGGTACGAATGGTGTTGAATGGTGAAATGGGTTTCCTATGTAATGGATAATTACATAAGCTAACATCCCAAGGGGGTTAGATCATGGTCACCATTGGTACGAATGGTGTTGAATAGTGAAATGGGTTTCCTGTGTAATGGATATTACATAAGCTAACAGCCCAAGGGAGTCAGACCATGTTCACCATTGGTACGAATGGTGTTGAATGGTGAAATGGGTTTCCTGTGTAATGGATATTACATAAGGTAACAGCCCAAGGGAGTCAGATCATGGTCACCATTGGTACAAGATACCACTCACTGAATACTGGTTGTGTAGTTGTCTTTTGTAAATAATTTGTATGCAGTTCACTTAATATACACAATACACTAGAATAGAAGCCTTGTATGGGCACAGGGTTTCAAGGACAAAACAAAAACTTATCACAGAAACACTATTAGAAAAATCTAGTACTACCTAATAGCGGAGCTCCCATTTAAATAAATATTTTTAACCCTTTCGCTACTGGGGATTTTTGAGGTTTTTACGCGATTTTGAGGTCATAATCGATTTGTGTATTTTTTCGCCTGCTTACTGGAGTAACCATATAAACTTCTGCTGTTTTGTACTATTGAGGGCTCAAGTTAACCGGTTGAAACCAGTTTGAAGCGGTAGCGTTTTTGGTCGAGTGATGTTGGCGTTTGAAAGTCCAGAAAACTTGGATTTCTGTGAATTTTCGAGCCTTTTTTCGCATTTGGTTCCTACTGGCTGGGCATCATTAAGCCTGGAAGTAGCAGAGAGCTTACTTGCCGTAAGAATTCGTCAAGGTGTAACACTTCGTAGGCATTTTGACTCGTAGCTTTGACTGGGTGAATTTTGAGTGGCGCCAAGACGAAGTGTGCTTTGAAGCTCGTCCAAGGGGAATTTCTCGGACCTGCCATGGCATTTTTTGGGAGTTGTGACGATTGAGGAACACAGCAAGCGCGAAATTTGGGCAGAATTCCGAGGGGGCTCGAGACTTTACTAAAAACTCTAAAAGATGGAGGGAAGGGCTGTGGCTGTCGCGTAGGAGCTGAATTACCCAGAATGCATTTAGGTCGTAAAAGTCCCAAAACACGTGCTTGCAAAATGGCCACAATGAATCAGCCGCAGCTGTGTCCGTGAAAGGAAAAGAAGGCCAAAACGTCCATGAGAACACAAGACTAGGACTGAATTTGGTTGTTAATGCTGTTTCGTGTGCAGGAAAGGATAATTTGTTGAGAAGAATTGAGGTCCAAAATGTGTGATTTTCAAGGAGTAAAATTGAGCCCAAAATGGTGATTTTTTCCTTTCCTTTCCTTGAAATGTCGAATTTCTGCAGAAATCGCCAGTTGTTTCACAATGTTTGATTTTCAAAACTCAAAACAAAACAGTTGAAAATAAAGATTATAGATCAAGTTTTTTAGCATTTGCTTTAGGGTTTGAAAAAACTCTTGCCCTTCAGTCTCCTGAGAATTATAAGCTTTTAAGCTCAGTCACCTATATTACAGTGATATTTATTCAGATTCAGTCAGATTTTATAATTGATTTTGTAGTAGTGGTTAATAATTATTCTCAGAACTAATAGAATGCAAAAATCCCTCCAACTGATTTGATTCACATAAATACTGAACCATTTCAGCATCCTTCAATTAAACTGGATATTGCAGAACATTATGTTTTGATTTTTTGTCCTGATAATATTGTGCTGTCAATTTGTTTTGGTATCATGTAAAAATTAGAATGACACAGCTGTATAGTTTGTCTTTACACAAAACAAGAATTCTCTCTTCAAGGTTATACACTAATCATGACTTAAGATGAAGTGGTAATTAAAACAACTAAAAACAACTACTACCTAATAGCAGAGCTCCCATTTCAATTCTAATTTTTTATTTTCTTTATTCAAATAAATTGGGCTTCCTGTGGTAAAATTGAAAAGTTGAAATGAAGATTATTTTAAAAAGCATTAGCTTTGGTTTGTATATACTCTATCCCTTTGGTCTCCTGTGAATTGTATGTTCAAGTTCAAGTTCAAGTTTATTAGATTTGCACCGTTACATTATGATAAATGTATACATAATAACAAAATGAAATGTATAATAAAAAAATTAAGATGTATACAAATATGAGATATTCCAACACATATTTATAACCAAAAATTAAGGTACAGGATATCTGGAGTAACTTTCGTTAATCGAGCCAGATACCCTTTTAGTGTTTAGTATGGGCTTGTAAGCTTAGTGATCTTTATTACAGTATATATTTTAATATTCAGATTCACTAGCTGTCACATTATTTCACAATCTACTTTGTAGTGATTCATAATTCTCAGAAAAAGAAAGCAAAAATCTCCAACACTTCTTTTAATTGATACAAGTAATTAAACCTTTTCAACATCCTGGATGGGGATATTGCAGAACAACATATTATCTTGATTTGTCTGTCTTCAATATTTTGTGACATCTTAATTGTTTTTTGTGGTTGTTGTTATTGTTTTGGTTTGGTTTTTAATGTAGAATAGAATGATGGCACACTAGGTGAATACTTGTCTCTTCCAGATTACACAGATAATACAATTTAAAGTACGTGATTATCAAAACAGCTACTTAACATAAGAAGAAAACAAGGAATTAAGCATTTTCAATTTGCATTTAATAGGGCTCATAGGGCTTACTGAGCAACTTCATGCTTTAATAATGAAAACAACTCTGTCTCTAGTTTGCATGCAAAATTTCTTCATTTTTTCCTCTCACTTTTTTCATTAAATTGCAGATCCAAACTGGAGCTGTATTTAAACATTAGTGGGGCTGAAATAAGTTTAAAATCTTTTTGTTTACTAATTTTATTACTAATAAAAGTAGTGCAAAAAGTTCACTTTAAAACAAAATGTCATTGTAATGTACATGCCATGTACTTGAGTGTTTGTTTAAATTTAACAGTTCAACGTGCATAAATGTTTATTTTTTTAAGTCATCAGTCCCAAATAATAGATAAATGATCAAATATAGGTACAAGAGACTTTTGAACATCATTTTCTGACCAGGGTCTTTACCTTGAAGTGCTAATTTCTTATTGTCTTTAGAAGCATTCCTTGTTTCACCCTCAATTAATGCAGACGATCGATTCTTGATTTCAACTTTAGCTCGATTTTTAAGTAGCGTTAACTGAAGGCATCTTCACAAAACGAAGAATACACAATCCTAAATGACTCATTCATTATGAGAAGTTTTTTGAAGCTATGAATCCAACTAAAAAGTCGTCCAACTTTGAAAATGTTCTCTGTGTCCTTCGTCTTGCGAGAGGCAGTTTTTGAAACGACACCGGGCCCGAAAGAATATTCAAACGTACGTTTTTTTCCCCTTTAACCCGTCAAGATTGGCACAGATTAATGATCATGAAATTCGCTAAATTTGTATGAGGTTTTGAGAACAATATTTCTAAGTTTAGCAAGTTAAAACTGCAAGGAAACTTGTAAATTTTAAGTTTTCAAAGTGTCAGCGCAATCATGACATCCGCAAGAGACCATAATACTAAGAGAGCGAAGCTCAGTATTGATGTCTGTGCCATGTTCGTGGCGGCTAAGGCTATTTTTAGTAACTTCGCCATCGCGCGCGCAAGTCCCTCCACCAATAGAATTTGATTTTGACGTGCGCGCGGACGGGACCGTTTGAATTCTATTGTCTAAGAGCCTTGCGCGCGCGATGGCGAAGTTACTAAAAATAGCCTTAGCCGCCACGAACATGGCACAGACATCAATACTGAGCTTCGCTCTCTTAGTATTATGGTCTCTTGCATCCGTTAGTTGGATTTAACGATCGAAGCTAAAGCATTCTTAAATTGTTTAGATTTTCGCGAATTAAGTTATATTGTTATAATTTTTTTAAGACCTTGAGTGCCTTCGTTCCTCAACGTTTGGAAACGGCGAATCATTATATATTGTTTTAATTTATTGTTTTTGAAATTGATTTCGAAGTTATTCAAAATATTCGATCCGAAGTTCGTCTTCATAACAATTAAATGAGCTTTTGAAAACGGCCATGATTATATCCATTCGAGGATTTAACGAAGCATTCTTAAATTGTTGAATTGTCTAGATTTTCGCGAATTAAGTTATATTGTTTTGATTTTTTAAGACCGTGTGAGTGCCTTCGTTCCTCAACGTTTGGAAACGGCGAATCATTTAATTTATTGAGTTTCGATTTCGACTTATTCAAAACATATGGGTTTTTGAAAACGGCGATAATACAAATAACGATTACACATCACAATCTTAACGGCTAAACTTGCCGTCAATATTTCATATCTTACCAAAATATGCTAATTGTCAGTTTAGAATCACCAATCGCACCATTCGTAACCATTGGTAAGCATCTCGAGCACACCGGAGGCTGTTACCACAGGGTTCCCAAGTTACTATCTAATCAATAAGAAATGGGCGCGATTGATGCCACAGGCATCCCAAACGACCTTATGGAATGATAATGTTGGGAGCCCTGTTTACTGGTTTAGATTTCATGAACAGACGAACAGCTAGTGATAACATGACGAGTATGCGCGAGCCGCTGGACGGAAGTGGCCTCTATTACGGTTTCAACCTGGCTTAAGGCTACCTCTCTCATAAAGAGAGTCGTATATAGTCTCCCCAAAGTTTTTCGGAGCATTACAGTCGAGTGCAGAAGTATGAACAGCTAGAAATTATTCTTTCAAAATTATACATTTGTTCAAGACAATAGAAGTTGGAGACATGCGCAGATGTTATCACTTGCTGCTGAACAGACGTGTATAGGAATAGTGATGGGAGCCCTGTGTTGTATTTCACCAATAGACACCAATAGACACCATTCGTTACCATTGTAATGGAATGGGTATGTTGGACATTATTGAATTATGAACCACTTCAAAGTCAATTGTAAAATCTGACAGTGAATTTGAATATTAAAATTTACTGTAATAAGACCTAATAAAGGTCACTGAGCTTACAAGCCAATACAATATACAAACCAAAACCAAAACGTATTTTAAAAATGCTTTTTAAAATAATATTCATTTCAACTTATTCAATTACCACAGGAAGCCCAATTCATTTGAATCAAGAACATAAAAAATATTAAAATTGGAATGGGAGATCTGTTATTAGGTACTAGTTGTTTCGAGTTGTGTTACCATCTCATCTTATTAAAAGTCATGATTAGTGTAACCTGGAAGAGAGAATTTTTGCGGTTTCATGAAAAGACAACTATCTGTGTCCTGACATAGTACTAAAACAAGATGCCACAATATAATACTGTCAAGACAGAAAAATCTAAATATAATGTTCTGTAATGTCTAATTGCTTAATTGAAGGCTGTTGAGTCAGGTCCAGTATTTATGTGAATGAAATCAGTTTAAGGGATTTTTGGATTTTATTTCTGAGAATTATGAAGCACTACTGCAAATACAATTACTGAAAGTCTGACTGAATCTGAATAAAAATATCACTGTGATGACTGAGCTTGCAAGCCTTATAATTCTCAGGAGACTGAAGGGCAAGAGGTTTTTCCAACCCTAAAGCAAATGCTATAAAGCTTGATCTATAATCTTTATTTGTCAACTTTTACAACAAAATGCAATCTTTGTTTGCCTATTACCACAGGAAGCCCGATCAATTTGAATCAAAAACTTCAAAAACAAAGTATTAAAAATTATTATTATTGATTTCATTAAATGGGAGCTCCGCTATTAGGTAGTACCTAATTTTTATTTTTATTTTTATTTTTAGCGGAGCTCCCGAGCGGAGCACCATACCTAAGAAAAAATGGTAACCCATCGAGTTGATTTTTCATGGACACACAGGGAGCCCAACGGCTGTACGTCCGTCCGTCGTCCGTCCGTCGTCCGTCCGTGAGGTGTACATCGCGATGCTGATTGATTTTTGGCGCCAACTTGACGCGCGCTGACACTTTGAAAACTGAAAATTTACAAGTTTCCTTGCAGTTTTAACTTGCAAAACTTAAAAATATTATTCTGGAAACCTCGTAAAATTGAGCGATTTTCATGATCATCAATCTATGCCAATCTTGACGGGCTAAAGTGAAAAAAACCCGTACGTTTGAATTTTTCTTCGGGCCCAGTGTCAATTCAAAAACTGCTCGAAAGACGAAGGAAACAGAGCATATTATCAAAGTTGGATAAAGTTCGACTTTTCAGTTGGATCCGCAGCTTTAAAAACTTCTCATAATCAATGAGTAATTGAGGATCGTGTATTCTTCGTTTCGTGAAGATGCCTTCAGTAAAGCTGCTTAAAAATATAGCCAAAGCTGGAAATCAAGAATCGTCTGCATTGAGCGTAAAACAAGGACTATGCTTCTAAAGACAACAAGGAAAGCACTTCAAGGTAAAGACCCTGGTCAGAAAATGATGTCAAAAAATCTCTTGTGCCTATATTTGATCTTTTATCCTTTTTTTATTTGGGATTTGTCTTGAAACCCCTCGATGTCAAAGAAGTTGGGAGAGCTAATGGTAGGCTTCAAGACCATTTATTGTGCACCGGTAACATACACCGCACGCGCGCGAACGCTTACGTCACAATCACTGTTGTTAATTAATTATTTCAACGGGACACAGGAAGCCCGCATTTCACAACACCTTCCCGGGGCGCGAATTAACAGATACAGTTCAAAGTTCTTATTTCTTAGTTCTTATTAAAGTTAAATTATGTCTCGGTGTCGTCTTCTGCCTGCTGCCGGATTCTCTGGCGAGCTTTTTCTGCAGCGGACCTCTTCGCGGGTCTGGTGTAGGTTTCGGCCGGCCCTGGTACGGTGTCATCTGGCACTGGCCCTTCCAGACTCTCAGACATTTCAAGCGGGTATAACTTTTCGATCGGTCTGATGAGTTCTTTTCTATTACTCGAACGCAGAGTGGCTGCTCTCACTCGACCATCCCTTCCGGGGAGAAGACCTTTGATAACGCAAAGTTTCCACTGGTTTCGTGGGAGATTGTCATGCACCAGGACAACATCTCCAGGTTTAATTGGTGGTGAGTCCAAGTGTCCTCGGGTTTGGTGGAACTCTCTTAAGCTCGTGAGGTATTCTTTCCTCCAGCTCGTCCAGAAAGACTTCAATAGGGTCTCGTGGTATCTCTTGCGCTTTCTCAACGTTCTCGCTGTTACCTGTCCTGGAGGGACGTAGTCTGTGTCCCCTCTTGATCTTTCCGCTGGTAGATTGAGAAGTCGTTGGCCACAAAGAAAGTGAGACGGTGTTAGGGGAGTTCCATCCTTGATGTCATTGTACATGTAGGTTAGCGGACGACTGTTGAGCGCCGCCTCCACTTCGATGACAACGGTATTGAGTTCGAATATGTTCAGCGATGCCTTGCCGATACTCTTCTTTAAGCATCTTTTCACGAGTCCCACTAGTCTCTCATAAAATCCTCCCCACCACGGAGCTCTCTCGGCGATAAACTGCCATGTGACTCTCTTCTGGGTGAGAAACTCATGCGATACGTTCGAATCGAACGAGTGGCTCGTTATTTCCTCAGCGCCCGCCTTGAAATTCTTTGCGTTGTCTGAAATTATCATGTCCGGAATTCCCCGTCTGCTGATAAACCTTTTGAAGGCTCGAATGAATGCTTCTGCTGATAAGTCTTCTACTATCTCGAGGTGTAGTGCTCTAATGGAGGCACACGTGAACAGACTTATGTACACTTTCATTTGGGCTGATTTCTTGCCAATGTCGCGGACAAACAGGGGTCCCGCGTAGTCGAGTCCGGTTACTTGAAATGGACGACCATCCAAAACGCGAGCTTTGGGTAGTGGTGGAGTGATAGCGGAGCGATAAGGGCGGCCTTCATGCCTTCTACAGATTACACATTTAGATAGTATTTGTTTGACCTTTTGCCTTCCTTGTGGGATCCAGTATTGTTGCCTGATTTGAGTCAGTGTGTCTCGTACACCTCCGTGAAGGACGAGTGCGTGAGCCTCACGAATGATCAGTTCTGTCAAGTAGCTATCTTTGGGAATAAGTACTGGAAATTTGGTTTTCTTTGATAGGGGTGCATTCTCTAGTCTGCCTCGACATCGGACGAGGCCGTCCTTGTCAATGTACAGTCCCAATTTGTCGATGATCGCCGGGCGCTTTGGCTTAGATTGTTTACTCATAAGATGCTGAATTTCGTCGAAATATGCTTTTCTTTGTGCTGATTTTATAAGGATTTTCTCTGCGTTGCGTATATCTTGAGTGGTGATTACTCTGCCTACGATATTCTTTCGACATTTCGCCACAAAGCGAAGTACAAGCGCTATGATCCGTAGTGCGGTGTTCAGGTTACTATATCTTGTAATGTCGATGACTTCTGGGTATTCCATAGGGGTTGTTTTTGTCATTAGTTGTTGTACACATTCATGGTTGTGAGTTGTGTTGCTAACTTCGACTTCTTTCCATGTCGGCCAATCATCTTCGGGCTGTGCTAACCACGAAGGACCCTCAAACCAAAAGCGGGCGTGTTTCCCTGTGAGTGCTTTCGCGGAGATCCCGCGTGTTAGCAAGTCCGCAGGATTCGATGACGTGGGACAATATTTCCACTCGTGTCGCCGTGCATGTGATGCGGTTATTTGCTTTATCTTCTCGACTCGAGTTTTGATGAACTTTGGTAGCTCCTTGTGCGTTGATATCCATGATAGCACTATCTGTGAGTCACTCCATAGTACAACTTTGGACAGAGTTATTGCAAGGCTTTTATTGATGTAATCATAGAGCTGAGCCCCTAGAAGTGCTGCCTGTAGTTCCATAAGAAGTTGCAAGCCGTCTGGATTTGTACGGGGAGAGATTTGCTAAAACAATAGCTTGCGGTTTTGGAGGTCAAGATGTTTGACCTCCAATGATGACAAGAGATGACAAGACCCAAGCAAAGTCGTCTGTTCCTGGACTCTAGCATTGCCATATTTGGCAACTGCTTTGATATGGCGGTAAAATTCGTAAATTTCGCGCTCAACTTCCATTGTACAGTACACAATGATCGGAGCAGGAGTATGTAGACAGTCTGCTCCTTTATTTCGCGTATACAGTGATTATCTCGATTCCTCAAAAGACTGGTATCTACTGACTGAAAGTAATTGCTGTAAGGAACCGTTCAAATTCAAAGAGAACTCAATTTTTAATGAATTTCATGGAGAAATCCATTCAATTGATCCAAAATGTCTGCACGATGGAAGTGGCAAAACAATACCACATTCTCTTTTTTATAAGCAAAGAAAAAGGGATAAGGTGTTCGTCGCTTCAGCCTTTGGATTGATTTCAGGCGTTTTAAGACAGCAGCAATTGTCTGTTGTCAAAAAATTGCCATTCATTCCGTACGCCGTCGATGAAATCAACAAGCTTGACCTCGTTCGTGAAGATAATGGCGGATCTCGTTCGCCCGCTCAAACGTGTAATTCCTGGGTTTCTTCTAATGGGGACTCATTTGACAGCGTCAATAGCTCAATCCTGACTTCTACACCAAAGAATTCAAGATCTACCGCGCTGAAGAAGAGCATAGAGTCTATTGAGGGCGACGAGAATCTGCTTCCCGCCACAAAGAAACGGCGTGTACGAGAACAAGCAAGGGCTATGTTCAATAAGATCGAAGACGTCTGCCACGACAACAACGAGTCGCTGCAAGATGTTATTGCAGAATGTTGTTCCAGCGATCCCGTTACTAAACCATCGGCGGCAAGGGAATGCATAAACCAAGCATTTCAAAAAGTGTGTTCACAGAAGGGTGTGAAGAAGGCGTTTGAACTTCTTTCCCCCAATGAAGTTTGGAAGGAACGTATTCAAAAAATGAGAGTTCCGGATTGGCAACTTTTGCTTTTAAAGCTTGAAGTAAAAATATCTGACCATGGCTGGCAAACCATGACGAATTTAACACAGCTTGGTCGAACAGGGGTTTGTATGGCATAGCTACTTTAATGCTATAATTGAAAGTATATATTATTATTATTTGTTTTGAATGATGTTTAGTGTTGATTTGTTGTATATAATGACTTTTATTGTTCTCTATCTAATACTTCATTTAACTGAATCAAGCATAATTATCTGCTCACACTTTTGTTCTCTATACATAATTATTCAGAATTCATCAGACACACCAATACTGTTGAACACAAATCAGATGAAGGCATATCGCTCAATGATTTTTGGTAGGGTCAAAGACCTCTTTGGTATAAAAAAAATCCCTCAACACATCACTGGCTATCAAGTTAGCCTTGAACCAGTTCTTATTTGGTGTGCTAGGGAATTGAGGCTACATGGTTGTTCCTCAAAAGATAAGCTTGTGTTCAGTTTGAAGCTGGATGGTCGTCCATTTTATGGTAAAAAAATAAATTTATGGTAAAAAATAAATATGCATAGAGTTATCTCTTTGTTATCAATTAAATTGAAGATTTGCTGTTTTCTTTACTCAACTAATCACTAATATCCGATATTTCAATGCTGTCTATTCTATATACTTATCTGCATCTTTATTCTAAAATAGGCAGGAGACAAGTTTTAGTTGCCATTGCACCATTGCATTCTCCTCTACTTCCTGTTCAGAGCTCTAAAGCTATTTATCCTTTAGCTATAGCTAATTGTGAAGAAAACAGGTACAAGCTGTTATGAATTTTATGGTTTGAAGAAAGCGAGAGCTGAGTAGTACTGCAGTGGCCATATTAGATTACTGATTTGGTAACTGCTGTGGTATAACATGTGTCATGAAAAATGTTCTTTTATCTAAAGGCATGATCTGAAAGAGCTTTTGCAAGACCTCAATTTGCAAAAGAGGGCTATAAAAAAGAATGGTATAACTGTTGATGGAAAACACTGGCAGGTAGAGTTTAAAGGTAAATGTCTGAGATTTATATTACTCTGTGCTAATCTGTTAGTCCAAAGGTACGCCCAACTTGAATTTAGCCTGTACAATGTTGTGGTACAAGATGGTTTTACATGTTGCTGGAGTATACACCAAAAGTATTCAAATAAATATTTGTGAATAATACTACAACTACCAGAATGGTTTGCCCACCTTTTGCAAAGTAATTAGTGCCAAATGTTTTATTATTCTAAAGGGGGAATAAAAATTTGAGTAAATAGGACAATTTGTAAGGCATTCTGGTAGTTGCCATCATGTAAATCACCTATTGGTTTTTGCTATCACACATTTAGTAATAACATATTCTCTGCTTAGTGTTTAATAATTAATATTTATGACTTATTCAAGTGACATTAGATCTCAAAGCCCTTTATTTGTTGCTTGAAAAAGAAGGAGATGAGGATTTTAAATTAGGAGGCAAAGGCCTTGGTGCTGAATGCTGCTTTTTATGTCCAGCTACACGTGTAAGTATATACATGTACATGGATTGATGAAAATTTACTCTATAAAATCTGGCTTACTGAATCGTTCAATTAATCAATAAAATTTAATTATTAATATACCAAGCTACTAGCTGAACAATATGTAGTCTACTAAGTAATTTGGAACACCAAACTAAACATAATATCATAAGGGTTTGTAATTTACTACAGCCACATACTCTCAATGATCTGGATATTTGTTTCTATATATCATAGGGATGCCCAGCAGATTGTAAAAGTAGAAATGAAAAGTACTGCCCAACTCATTTTTCTGGAACCAAAGCAAATATTGAAGGGTACAAATAAATTGATCATTATTGTCATTCTTGCAACTTTAGATAAGTTGTTTTGTATGCTCAACTAGGTTGTTTTAGGTCAATAACATTATTGTATAACATATTGAATGTGTAATATATGTATGTACAATGTATGTAATATGTATGTATGTATGTAATATATATATATGTATGTAGCATGAAATTAATTTTATACTGTTGACTGTTTCCACAGATTCACTGGCGTACGAGATGATCTTGTGTTTCTTTTAGACGAGGAGCTCACATCAATTAATATTTGTAGTTTACATTGTGAGCTCAGAAACACAGAACAACTCTTAAGGTCTTTTGGCTTGATATCTCATAGAATTGGAGCCCTAGATGAATACAATAAAGAATTAAAGAACTATAGTCCTGAGAGCTTTACAGGCAACAGGGTCTCAATAAAACCCAAACCTGGCCAAGATCCTTCAGTGGCTGCTGATAGAAACAGTGTTACTGTTGCATCATTTTCAGGTTTAAATGAATCAATTTATGTTCACTAGGAAAAGATTTCTTGATCTCATTATACAATATGTAAATGAAATGAATATTATGTCATAACCTAACCCACAAATTACAGATATTCATGATCAACAATGTATTTGATGTGGGTATATTGCTACAGTCTGTACCAAAATTTTACCAACAAGCAAACATTGTACTTGTAGGTGTTACTGGGAGAAAAATAGTAAACAACTTTGAAAATATTGTGAGTGCTGGATTGCCATTGGAAAAGCTACAGCAATCTTTTTTAGATCCAGAGGCTGCCAAGGATAGGATATTAGACTATATAACATTTTGTGAAGAACGATTGGGTGTAAGAACAAGTCATGTATATTTTAATTATGATGCTAATAGTTGTGTGAATTTTATGATTGTTTGCCACAAACTAGGCCTAGTTCAAATGCCACATCTCACATGTCCATTTCAATGCAATTTATTTGTCAGATCTTTTGCTTCTACATGATCATTATCTTCTCATTTGCATAAATTCTGAATCAGTAGAATGATGCAACATTTTAACTAGGCCTAATTGATTACATGAATTGTATTGCATGCCACTGATCACACATTAGTCAAAGATTTATTGATTTAATTTAATGAATATTTCAATGAAATACATTAATTGATTTTTGACCATTGAAATTGTTCCCCTTTCCCTTTTATATGAACAGCACCTAAAGAGTCTGAAGAACTGTGACCAATTTCTAAGAGACTATGGTACACACCAGGAAAAGATAGTCTTACAGGGCTCAGGTGAGTCAAGTTTATTGTGAAAAGCATATTTCATTTGATTCCACTAAATTATACACTTGAATAGCTGGTCAATGGTTTTTTAGGCTGTTAATGGGCCTAATAATTTTAGTCATAAATTATTAAGGTACTTAAGCCATGCTCACAGGTCTGAAGAGCTGCATATCATTAGTTTACAGAGTTCTCAACAGCCCCATGCATAACACAGCTGAATGCTTCTCACTCAATTAACTCATTTTTCAGTATGTTATTAGCTGATTATTTTTCCAGTTTCTTTAACTGTTCCCCCTCTTCCCTCTTCCTCTCCATGGGAGGTGAATTCAAGAGCTGGAAATCACCAAAAATCCATCGGCATCAATAAATAATGACCTAATTACATATCTTTTATTTTAAGATGTTGGGGAAAAAATTGAAGAGCTAATTCAATATTGGGATGTCAAGAGGACAGAAATTGAATATCAATTTATTGAGGTCCATGAAAACTTCAAGAAGTACAAAGGAAAAGGAGCAAAGAAGACTTACATTCAGAACCTAAGTACTCTGGCTGCTAAACTCTCTTTTGAGTTGTACTCTAAGGTGCTGACATTTTAAGTACAGTTCAAGTTGTGTGAATCAAACTTTATATTAATTGTGGATAAAAAAAATTGACCTGTAAAATTGGCTACTAATGTCATTATATGTTGTGTAAGTTCACATTAGTGACATGATGAATGCATCAAGCTAGGTTTTATTGCATGTGTATGTTCTTCTGTTATGCCTTCACTATGTTGCTACATGTAGTTTTAAATAGTAATATAAAAATTCATTGAATAACAATGTTATTCTCTTTGAATGTACATCATTCTGTAGGTTGCCAAGGACTTTAAACACATCTCAACAACTCTACGTGAGAAAACATATGCTATTCAAGATGAACATCTCATTGATATTTTTGATGTAGAGGTAAAAGTACTGATAATTTATTAGCACACATGATTAATGCTTCCAAGGTAGATTAGGTGGATCTTGAATTAAATATTCTACTACTGTTTACTGTTTTAGTGTAAAGAGTGGGGCTACCTGTTGCGCTTTGTGTTCAACAATGGTCTTGGTTGTGGAGATTATGGACACATTCTAATACAGCATTCACCCTCCCTTTTGAGAGTCTTTCGATCAATGAGGGACTATTCGAACCAAGGACTGGAGGCAGCCCATCTATTAGAAAAAGTGGTCTATTCAAAGGCTACATCTCATGATCGTCATGGTTATGGATCATCTAGTCAGTTCATTGTATTGTTTAACTTTTGCCCTCAATTTCTCCTGCATTTGTCTAAACTTCATCCTTTTTTTTTCATCCTTCTTCTTTCTCTATCACCTTTTTCATCTTCAATTTTTTATAATTCCCTTTTCTCAATGAAAAGATTTTGAATTTTTCTAATCAAGATTCTTTTTTTTAGTATTACAGCTTTTGGTTCATACGTATGCTGTTAAAATCCTATTCCTTCGTCTATGTTTTCGACATGCAAAGCTCTGTGTTGAGAAAGGTAATAATTTATTTAAAAGCTATGAACAATTTTGATCTCATTTTGGATTAGCTTTGGTCAAAAATAAGTAATTATTTTCCAGCAAATGGGTCTTAAACATAGACAGAATGTTTATCAGTGTGTTCTCATGCACTCATGGTTTTGAAATCAAAGTAACCACTTAGATGCTACCAATTTGTGGATGGTTAGTAATGCAATCTTTCCCTAAATCTCCCCATGCACAGTGCGCTACAAAGCTATGGTTCTAGTACTGCGTTTATTTTGATGACTGTTATTAATTTCATGACTAACAGGTAAGCCCTTCCATTTTCGGGGCTGTGGCTGGCGACCGCATAAATATGACCTGTGGGATGATCAAGATAAAAAGGTCATTTTAGCCATTGAGGAACTGTTCACCGATATTTTTGGAGAAGATTTCCCAGAGTACTTCTATGATGAAAAACGGTGTACAGTTGATGAGCCTTTAGAATCTATATATGATCATCAAAAACGCGAAAGCAATATAAATTCAATCTTGAGCAGCCAACCCCATACTGTTACTTTGGAACCTGCAAATGAAGAGTTCCATGATGTCATAAAGACTAACACTCCTGACACAAGCACTATACCAGATGGTAAAGTATTGAATAGTTAAAAAACGTGAATCAGAAATTGCACTGTGAAATCTTTCCCCATACTCACAAACGTTTTATTCCTCAGAAACACTTAATGATAACAGTCCTTCAGCTAGTGGAGACCCTCTATTTCCTGATCTTGTTCGCCTTTATACTGAAAACAACCTGAGCCGTGCTGATTTGGCTAAATTGGTTTTACCTCCTTTAAGATCGATTGATATGAATACAGTCACAGATGTTGTCGATCCAAATGATTTAACAAGTCCTTGGGACCTTGATTTCCGTCCGCCAATGTCTGCTATAGATCGTTTTCATCAAATGATCTCAGACTTAGAAAGCGCTACTGGAGATGACTCTTGTATCTATGCTGTTAACTTAGCTTCCTATGGTAAGCAGCGTATTTGGTACTGACAGTCATTCTTGGATTAAAACAAACACTTAAACAAAAGCAAGTAAACAAACAAACAAACAAAACAAAATAGAATAAGAGAAAACGTTACTGAAAAAGGTTTTGGCAACCAAATTTTAAAGAAGATAAAACTCAAACGTATACACCGAATCGAAATATGGCGGCAAATTTGAATAACTTTTGTTCTGGACTGACTAGCCTCTCATTCATGTGAAAACGCTTTTGCATCTCCACGTGAACACGAGGCTAGTAAGTTAAGAACAATAGTTATTCAAATTCGCCGCCATATTTCGATCCGGGCAATGTCAAATGTCGAATCTATTTTAACGGTCTTATTATTGGTGTACTACCTTTCAGGATCATTCACAAGAACTAGCGTAGATCTGTGGAGAAAGTCCATCAAAGTGGACAGCATTGCTCAGGAGGTCGCATTTGAAGAGAGCTGGCTTGATGCGCCCTGCAAAGATATTGACCGTGCAAATACACAAGCTGTCAAAGAGTTCCTCCAAAATGTACGTCCAGAACAGAGCGTTTTGAGCTACGAACACCTGTGTCTCGATGCTGCAGACGTATCAACTTTAGTTGGAGAGAGATATGTCTCTGGTTTCTGTTTGAGTGTAGTTTGTCTAAAGTTCCTTGAGGAGGTTAAACAGCAAGGTTGTTCTGGCGTTGTATTTTTACCTACGACCGCCCAAACCTGGATTTCATCCATTGCAACTACACAGGCGATAGAGCAAAAGCTGACAAAGTTCGTGTACACTGACGATTTAAAGACCTTGTCTTTGGTTCTTGTGCCACTTCATGTACGGCAATGTCACTGGGGTCTCCTTTGTCTCGATGTCTCTTCAAAAAAGTTGTACTACGATGATGGTCTTCACTGGGCACCACCAGGCCGTACTGATATCCTCGCCAGAAAACTTTTGGATTCACTTAAAGCTATGGCGAATAAACAACATGTGTCATCGGCCGAAGACCTCGACAAAGATAAGTGGGACTTGAAATTTTCTCGTTTTGCTATGCCTGATCAGCCACGTGGTGGGCTAGGTTCAGGCAGCTGTGGTGTTGGTGTAATTTTAGCTGCTAAAGATATGTTTGAGCAACAAACAGCATTACCAAATTTCTCATGGAAATTCGATAAAATGGATGTTCACAGAAAGGAGATCTTATTCAAGATCCTCCAGTGGACCCATTAATAAGCAGCAAATCCCTAATTATTGAATTTTTCCTCTGTGCTTTCGCACGAAAGCAGCAGAATTGCTGAGTGACTCGCCCATTGTTTTGTGAAAAATTTAATAATTACATATCGAACGAGACTTCTTCTTGTGCTTTCCAGGTGTTTCGCCCGAAAGCAGCAGAATTACTAGGTGATTCGCCCGTAATTCTGTAGGAGGTCTGTATTTGATATGAAATTCCCTTGAGCTTTCCAGGTGTCTCGCCCGAAAGCTGCGGAGTTACCAGGTGTTTCGCCCGTAATTCTGTGGAAACTACCCAAATGGCCCATTGAAGCGTCTCCTTTGGTGTAATGGTTCTAAAGCCATTCATTTATTAAAGCCTCTCATGGGCAAAGTCAGACCTGTTCCCTTCACGTGGTGGGTGGTGTTAAGAATTCCTTACTGTAAAGGAATTCGACAAATGCAGGCTGGCGATCGCTGAATATTTGTTGCAACTTCTAAATCATAGATATATTACTTAGTTATATTTATTATTGACTTCCTAGGACAATCGGATGCGTACGTATGGGTAACATGGCAAAAATCGACGAGGTACGTATAGGCTAACTATAGGATTCACTCAAGTTTAGGTTCTCTTTATTTCTTTTGTTCTATATTCCTTTCTTCCTTCCCTCCTTCCTTCCTTCCTTCCTCCCTCCCTTCCTTCCTTCCTTCCTCCCTCCTTCATTCCTTTTATCCTTTCTCCCTTCCTTCCCACCTTCCTTCCTTCCTTCATTTCTTCCTCTCTTTCCTTCGTCACTTCCTCCGTCCCTCCACTCCTTCCTTCTTCCTCCATCCTTCCATTCCATTCTTTCATTCTTTTTTTTCATCTTCGTTCATTCGTTTGTTTGTTTATTTGTTTGTTCCTTTCTTTCTCTCTTTTCTTAATTTAGTTTGTTTATTCAGTCTTTCCTTTTGCAACTGATTTTATTGCTTTGCAATGAGCGTTATACATTTCAAGTGTATCTATCTATATATATATATAATATATATATAAATATAAGATTTCTTACAAGTCATTCAATATATATTTTTTTGAACAAAGAAACGAAATGTCAGCTTGCCAAAATTGACTTTATAGAGATCTGGCCACCACTGTAATTCTAATTCCCTTGTTTGTCTGCCCTCTCCCTCGTTGACGATAATGCGACTCCTCGACGTTGGCCTGATGGGGTTGGCCAAATTAGCTCTTTTCTTTGCAGCTTCTATTGCCGCTCGGGGATCAAAGTCTTCGACGCTTACTTCTGGAAAGTTTTCAGTTTCCACATCGTTTATGAACGCAGTACTCTCCTTAAATGCTACGGCTGTTTGTTCCCTTAGCAAACAAACAAAGGGCTGTAAATCATACAGTTTGTATGAGTACCTGATTGACTGGAATGATATTATTGGAGGCCTTTTATGGCTTGCTCTCTTCACAGCATTGAGAGTTACCTCTAGCCTATTAATAATATGCTTAAAGTATCTCTCTGGAGTTTCGTTTATTTCGACACGAAACCATCTTCCTGTGACATGAAAAAGAAAAAAATGTTGGTAAAGGATTCTGGTAGTTATATTACAATGACGTCATCATGTAAAATTCTAGTCTCCCTCGCATCCGCTCCTAGTGTCATCACGCAATGCTTTCTAGCGTTGCGTGACGACGATAGGAGCGGTTGTGAAGGAGTCTAGCAAAAGGCCTGTCAGCCCAAAATCACGCGAGTGTACTTTTCATTTGAATCTATTCAAAGTCAATAATAAAATTGTCCTGAAACATTTCAAGCTTACGAACTTACTTAATTCACCCCATCCTAGTAAAGCGCATTAGTTACTACTCAGTAAATGGTCGGTGTGGTCACAATGTCGCGTAAGTCTTAGGTTAATTAGAGTGCAAATTGTTACTGACCTTTAAATCCTGGATGATGAGCACCGTTTATTCTTTCTGTGATACAGGCAAGCCATTCATGATAGGGCTGAAGGTCTTCCTTTGATAGGCATTCCGCTCTAGGGGCGTGCACGACCACAGCATTTGCATCACGGAATTTCGGACTTAAAATTTCATTTCTTAGCCCGTGCCTTTGTAACTGATGCTTGTTTAGGGCTTGCGCACTAACAAATCGTCGTGGGCAACGATCGCAACCAATTGTGAAGGACATCTCGGTCTTTAAAGTTGGCGCTGTTCTTGTCTTTGATAGTGAGCTCGAGAAAGACGCTGAGAAATGGTACCAACAGCTCCAATTCCATTTGTTTAACTCCTACTGTATATTGCAAAATCGATGACGATATCATTTTTTAATAAACTTACGCAAGTTTACCCCTTTTTATAACCGTATAAGGTCTAAGAATGTGACTACGTGAGCAAACGCTAGATTGTGAAATTCTCAGGCTCAAATTCTACTTTCATTGATGGTCTGCAAGTCACTTTTTTCTGCTATCTGGTATGGAAGACTCCGACAAACCACGAAAGCGTTTTAGACGCCACACCAAAGAAGAAAGACGGAAAGAAAAGGAAAAGTTGAAAGTAAGAAAGCGAGAAGCTAAACTGAAAAAAAGGGAGGAAGAAAGAAAAACGCGGATTGCGAAGTTACTGCAGTCGAAGCAAACTGAAGTCGCAGTGCAGACGAACCAAATTGGTTCGGGGCCCACTGTCCAACCACCCGCGCCGTCAACGTCGCGTGGAGGCAAAATAGTTCAGATGGCAAGTCTGAAGAATTTCCCCACCACGTCGTTCAAATTTCCAGTAATCTCTACCAACGACTTGTCCAAGCCGACCCAGGAGCAGCAACTAGAGGTAGGAGAGGGTAGCTATGGGAAGTGCGAATTTATGCTGTACCGTGGTAACATTCCTGTGGTGGTGAAAACCTTCAGATCCCACGTTGCAGCAGCTGATGTCAAGTCTGAAGCAATGGCCCTTCTACGTATTCAGACGCCGAACCATCATCCTTGTTTGCCATTGCTGTTAGGAGTACAGGTAGCGCAGAAGCCGTATGTGCTAGTCACGCAATTTCACGGAAGCGGGCAAAGTAATCATACAATAGCAAGTGCTATTAGCACCTCACTTTTGACAATCAAGAATGAGTGGTACGTTTTCCTTGAAAAACTTGCAAAAACGGTTTCCTTCGTTCATTCAAAGAAGTGGCTCCACAACGATATCAAACACAACAATGTGGTGTGCCATTTTCAACGCGGGATTTGGGAACCGATTCTGATTGACTTTGGTAAAAGTCTTCAATTTCACGAGGCAAAAACGATGAAAAAGAGGAAACGCGAAGATTATCCCTGGATTGCTCCTGAGATAGTGAGTGGCCAATCCAAGCAAAGCGTTGAGGGTGACGTATATTCTCTGGGGTTCGTGCTGAGATACGTTGGAAAACGTGTACATTGTTGCAGAACAGAGTCGTATTGTCGACTTTACAAAAAGGCAATGGAGGAGGATCCTAAGGATAGAATTACTGTCCAAGGGATTTCTAGGCAACTCCTTAAACTTATTGATTGAAAATAGGACTGAACTATGTATTCCAAGCGTTTTTTATTGGTGTTTTTATTCAAAGTAAAGCTAGCTAGATTTATCACTTAGTACATTTTTGATTTGCAGAATTTTTAACCAGTAAATTGCAAAAGTATTTATCTTCAACGTTCTTTGTCAATTCCAGTTAAAATCGAAAGAATGAATGAAAAGTAATTAAAACTGGTTTGAACGTAGGTGTAATGTTTGATAGGGTTAAGTAGGGTCAACACAACACTGAAACTCGCTAAATACACAATTTATCTCAACTGAAGAAAAACCACAAAACACTTCAATGGCTATCACTTTTGTTTTAGAACATTTAAGCATAAGATCAATTTAATCGTCAATTTAAGTCAAAGAGTGATATTCTAACACACATACACCATATAGAAAGCACGGCTATAATTTTCAACATTGTGTCAAAATATAGATATTGAGAGTCCTCCAATGCACAGTATGGGCCACTTGTGAAAGCAATTGGCAATTCTCCTTTTGATTTCGAGAAAGAAGGCAAAAAGGGTACAAAATACGCTATTAAAAACGCTTGAGCTGGAATCGCTAATAAACTTACTTAAGCTAATTAAACTGTTCACATTTCTCAAACGGCAAAGCAATAAGATGAAAGCCGCTAATACGCGATTTGAGCTTTAAAAGTTCTATGTATGAGAATTGTTTCACTTTTGAATATTTTTTTCCGGAATTAACGGCTGAGAACGTGGAAAATACCGCTATGGCTATTTGACCGGTCAATGACCTCGAATTCCTATTTGACCGGCAGTTTTCGTTTCCCCGAAAAAGAAAACATTACACCATCTAAAGTATTCTATCTATATTTAGAAATGGTAAGCGGTTAGACCAAAAGACACCTAGAATAATTTCCTGGTCATTGAAATCTGTGCCGAGACAAAATATGTAGGGCTAGTTCGATTTTGAAGCACTCACCTTCGATTCCTTAGTAATTGAGCATTCCTGAATATAGATAGAATGTTTTGAATATCCTTCGACTCTTATTTTAAGAAATATTCTTGCAAAAATAATTCAAAACTGCCGATCAAATAGCCACAGCGGGAAAATATAGCTTCTCTTTGTCAATGACCGAGTACCAGATATCTGGGTATCTGGAAACTCTAAACACTGCTCGTGACACAGATTAAGAGGATTAGTCGTACTTGATGACAACCATACAACCCATCGCTATTGTTTGCTAAAGCAAAAGAATTCGAAGAAGCCACCAAAAATTGGAAACACGTACAAATCCAGACGGCTTGCAACTTCTTATGTAGTCTGGGTAGTGTTTGTGTCTTAATTGGGGCGACTTTGCTTTTCGCCATTACGAACGTCGCTTGTGTACTGACTCTCATGTAGCCGACTGCTCCGTAGGCTCGTTCGCTACTGTCGCAGAATACGTGGATTTCTACTGGTTCATGGGTGCTTGATAGTGGTGTGTAACGCCTCGGAATCTCAAGTGAAGTGAGGTGTTTTACTTCCTCAAACCATTGTCGCCATTCTTCTCTGTGATCACTTGGTAGGTTGTCATCCCAGCTGATGTTGAGCTTCCATAATTTTTGCATCATAATTCTTGCTCTTATGCTGAATGGTTCTACTGTACCCATGGGGTCAAAGAGCTTCGATGCAATGCTGAGCACTGTTCTCTTCGTCGTTTTGTCGATTTTCTTTGTCGTTTCGAGCAACTTCTCAAGTGATAGTGAGAGCGAGTCCGATTGCGAGTTCCATTTGATGCCGAGTACTTTTACCATTCGGTCTGCGTCTGTCTTGTCGATTTGAGTTTTCTTTGTTAATCGCGCGGAGTTTGTTGTCCACTGACGCAGATTCATGCCGGCTTCAGAGAGGTATTCTCTTGAGCGGGCGTAGTATTCGATTGCTTGTTCTTCGGTACTCGTCCCGGAGACTACGTTGTCCATATACATGGAGTCTTTTAAATCTGCGGCAATTTTGTTCCTTCCCTTTTGGTCGAGGTGATAGCGTATTGTTGCTCCCAGCAGGAATGGCGATGGGGCAGCGCCGAAGAGTACACGTTTAAATCTGTACACCTTTAAGTTGCCAGGGCTGCTGGCTGACTTGGTTGAGTCTTTGAACCATAGAAAGCGTGTTGCGTCTCTATCCAGTTCGTTCAGCTCTATTTGTAGGAACGCCTTTTCGATGTCAGCTGTAAACGCTATTTCGTGAAGTCGAAATCTTAGTAGAATACCCATTAACTCCTGCATGAGGTTTGGACCTTTGTACAGACAATCGTTTAAGCTTGGAGCGTTTGGGACTTTTGCAGATGCATCGTACACTATTCTCATTTTCGTAGTTGCACTGTCTAATCTGAAGACTGGAAAGTGCGGGATGTAATGCAATATCCCCACGTGTGTACTTGGGGTAGAGACCTTTTCGATGAATTCTTGCTTTTCCTGATCTTCCAGGTATTTGATGTAGCTTTCGATGAGTTTGGGATCTTTCCTCAGTAGGCTTCGACGGAGACTATCTAGTCTGTTTTTAGTCATCCCGAAGTTGCTTGGCAACTCGTGCTTGTTGTCTCTCCATGGCAGACGTACGACGTATCTGCCAGAGTATTGATTAAATTCTATGGTTTCATTGAAGACCTTTAACACATCATC